>OY783198.1:10596524-11091712 GCA_963678675.1 Xiphydria camelus | reverse complement strand
TCTTAAACGCGGCAAGTTCTTTTTTATTAAAATTTTTTAATAAATTTTTTAGCCGATTTTTTTAGTAATGTAAGTCTTACAGTGAGTGCAGTGTTCAGTTTATTCGTGTTGAAGTAAGCACAGCCTCACATATTGCTCCGCGGTGCGCATGCGCGCCGCACAAGTGCGCTCGACGCGCCACACGAGTGCTTACAACGCGCCGGCTTGCGTGCCCGGCGTGGGTCAGTCGAGTCTGATACGTGATAGAGTGTAGTCGTGTTTCAATAAAGGTAAACTCCTTTGTTTCTCCTCCGACAACCTGGCCGTCTTTTTCGTTTGTGATAGAAGAGATCGACCATAAGGAAAAATACGCCACGTATAACTTTAACAGGTTATGGGCCCAGGTGCGTAGTATTTTTCGAGGAAGGTTGAGCGGAGGCAAGAATCAAAGAACGCGTCGCGTGGCCGCGTGGAGGCAGCCATTTTGTGCGCGTAACGGTTCGTGTGCTCGTGAACGAATAAAAGAACGCGTCGCGTGGCCGCGTGGAGGCAGCCATCTTGTGCGCGTAACGGTTTCTTCCTGTCGAGCTTCGCGAACGAGTCAAGGGACGCGAACGACGGAAAAATGTCGGGTACTCTGTCAGCCAAGTCGGTACAAAAGTTCGACGGAAAGAACTTTCTCGGCTGGAAATTCCAGTTGACGCAAATATTTGTGGCGAACGAGGTGTTAGACGTGGTCAACGGCGATCGAGCGAAGCCGGAAGATGTACAGTCAGCACGAGGAAAAACGTGGATCAAGGACAACGCGAAGGCCATGTTCTTTATCTCATCGTCCATGGAATACGCTCAACTCGAACCTTTGTTGGTCTGCACTACTGCGAAGGAGATGTGGGACAGACTGGGGAGAATTTTCGCGCAAAAGTCGGCGTCAAACAGACTAATGCTGACTCAAAAGTTTCACGAGTATCGCATGGGCCCAACAGACACCGTGGTACAGCACATGGCCAAAGTGCAAAACATGGCGTCGCAACTCTCCGATCTAGGAGAGAAAATGTCGGACGTCACGGTAATGGCGAAGGTGCTGGCAAGCTTAACGACGAAGTTCTCGACTTTTCAAACTGCGTGGGAAAGCGTCGAGCCTGACAGACAAACACTCGACCATCTACAAGAACGTCTAATTAGAGAGGAAAGCCGATTGAAAGCCGACGAAGGAGAGGTAACGGCTTTTGCGGCAATGAGCATCTCGAAGCCCACGGGAAGTTCAACATCGAAAGGAAAACCCAAAGGAAAGAAGAGAGACAAAATGGATATCGAATGCTTCGTCTGTCAGAAGAAAGGACATTTCGCGCGCGAGTGCCCTGGACGGCTATTCTGTAACTGAGTGAAAGCCTGTTCCCGTGAGAAGTGGGCGGAGTTCACCGGAAAAGTGGCGAGGTTCCTCGTCGCTATTCTGTAACCCGGTGAACTTAGGTCCCGTGAGAGAATCGGTCTGCCCCCCGGGAGAACGGCTACTCTACCTGCCTACTTCTGTGACAGCGTGCCGCAGTTTACAGTTTGTTAATTTGCGTGTTCCGACAAACGATACACAGTGGTCCGGCGATCTAAGCAAACGCGGTCATAAGTATATCAATAACTAAAGATATACTGTTAAAATAAAAGACCAAAAATTAACCAAATATTTATTCTACTACGATAACGTAAATGGAACATAATAAAAAAATATATTAAACTGAAACATTCATTATTAAATGATATAAAATAATTCAAAAACATACTTATATATAAGAACTTTTTCCAGAGGTGGTAATAGGAAAAGTAGTTGGAAAAAATAATTTAACAAAAAGCACATTTCTCTAATGCTTACAATAAAAGTCAAAAGCAGCTTAATAATTAAAAAAGATATAGGTATTATACTGGTACTCAGTATTACTCCAAAATATGCATCCTTGAAAACGTACACTTATAAAACGTACCTGAAACCAAGCAAATTGTTTTAAATAGAGAAAACTGATTTCGTAACAATAAGACTGCGAAACCGTAAAAATTCAATACATTAAAATGGGACAAGAATGGCATGTAAAATGTTATATAATAATCAAGGGCATGCTTCAAACTATAACTTAAACCAAAAAATGTACGTATCTGAACTTAGCATCATAGTAAGCAGTTATGAATATTATGGACTTTTGACCTATTTCAGAACCACGTGCGATGGTCGGAATTCTGATTAACGATCCTTAGTAATTAATATACAGGGTGTAACAGAGTAAGTGTTACAACGTGAAACTGTAGATTCCTTATGAAAGAAGAAAAAGATTTACAAACATTTTCTGCAGGCTGTCGTTTTCGATATAAGGTAAAACAGGGTGAGTTGGCGAATGGAGTTGGCCCCTCGTTTCTATGGAAAGAAATGGAAACGAGGGGCCGACTTCATTCGCCAACTCACCCCGTTTTACCCTACAGGATGTCAAAGTTTTGAAAAAAAAAACGTTTTTCTTTAAACCACGAACTACTTTTTATTAGGTGTCAACACTCAAAGCTGATAAAAATAGTTCGAGGTTTAAAGAAAAATGATTTTTTTTTCAAAACTTTGACATCCTGTATATCGAAAACGAAAGCCCGCAGAACATTTTTGTAAGAGGAAAAATCTTGTTCTTTTTTCACAAGGAATCTACAGTTTCACGTTGTAACACTTACTCTGTTACACCCTGTATATAACTCGTTCACCAAATCCCGTATAACCTTCAAGGGTTACTTTGTTTTATAGTGGTAAATTCGAATATTCTATACTAATTTAGGACTGCTATTCTAACGAGAAATAATGAGCGGAGAAACTGTTAATTTATAACCTACCGTCAAGTATTAACCATCCTGTCTAATTCAAAGCGCATTTAGTTTATTCTCTCTTAACTCTGCTATCGGTCGCTGTTCCGTCTCGCGATAAACGGAATTCGACACAATGCTTCGAACCGTTTAATAGTATCACAGTCAGAAATACCTCGCAAATCTATAGCTACTCTCGGAATCTACGAAACGGTACGGGGTATTTTTCGGCGAATCTGCACGTGCGCTCGCAGTCCCGCACCATGCTCGAGAAGGGGTAATTACCGACCGCATCGGAAGAAGCCATTTCCCACAAAATACCTATTGTAATAGATACCGGTATACTTAGAATAATAAATCAGCTTTGTAAAGGGAAGACAAGACCAATCTGTAATAGATGGCCGGTCGGATTAACTTAATACCTGGCTTATCCAGGTACAAAGAATCGAACCGTCATTCGATGCAACATGACTCCTTTTATGGCCAGGGACGAGCAACGGCATCCTTGCCCACTCGAAAAATACAGTGGGGTAAAAAGTATTCATACACCACGGTGAGGTACCGTTGAACTATGATTCACTTGCATATAATTGAAAGAAATTAATATCTATATTGGCATCACAAAATATAGCTTGTAGTGTCACCTCTTTCAAATTATATATATTTTATTGAAGAAAAAATATCGGGCTTCTGTCGGTAGCTGAGCCGCGTCAAAATAGTTTCCAGCACGAGCGATCGTGTGCTTCTCCAGAATATGGGGATCAAAGTACCTCAAGTACTGCTATGGACATGCCACACAGCTGGTTATTTCAACTATTCCTAGGTGTTGCATGCATATCGATGGCGAGAAAGATTTTTCCTCTTACAAGAATGTTCTGCGGGCTTTCGTTTTCGATATACAGGATGTCAAAGTTTTGGAAAAAAAAATCGTTTTTCTTTAAACCTCGAACTATTTTTATCAGATTTGAGTGTTGACACCTAATAAGTGTTTCCACTGTGCCAAATCTGATAAAAATAGTTCGTGGTTTAAAGAAAAACGGTTTTTTTTTCAAAGCTGACATCCTGTAGGGTAAAACGGGGTGAGTTGGCGAATGAAGTCGGCCCCTCGTTTCCATTTCTTTCCATAGAAACGAGGGGCAACTCCATTCACCAACTCACCCTGTTTTACCCTATATCGAAAACGACAGCCTGTAGAAAATTTTTGTAAGAGGAAAAATCTGTTTCTTCTTTCATAAGGAATCTACAGTTTCACGTTGTAACACTTACTCTGTTACACCCTGTATATCGCGGTGATACTAATTACTAAGGATCATTAATCAGAATTCCGACCATCACACAGTGGTTCCGAAAGTATATATATGTGAATGAAATCTTAGTTCAAATATTTGCGCCGCAGTACCGATCATGCTAGTGTTTTACCGCGCAGTTGAATTTTGTGTATAGTTATAGTGTATTATCGGATGCACCTGCCTAACGAAATACTGATTTTCTGTTAAAGGTAAGAAAATATTTGAAAGTACTACTAGAAAGGTCCTTTTCTGGAGCATATTTTACACTATCATTAACATTATTTAAAATTTTACGTTTAGGATGTAAAGGTTAAAATGTAAATTTTTAAACATGGACGGAATTTGGAAGACCGTTATAATATCGATTATACATCCTTGCTAATTTATGGGAATCCCAATTGATGTATCGGTACATTTCTGCGGACGTAGGCCAAAAATAAAATAGCGGTCTCGTACCTACCTTTCACGAAATGCTGAACCGCCCCCTGCTGGGCAACGCGCGTTGCGATAATGCGAGTATCGAGGCAAATTGAAAGGAGGAATGTCGGTTGACTGAGAGACCGGCTTTAGCAACGACACCTTTCCCCTTTGGACACAAACACGGAAAGCCCCCGCGTCATAAGCTGTTTCAGCGATCACCCCTCTAACTATCAAATCAGGATGAATAGCACCATCCATGCTATCCCCTCCATCGATCAAAAAAGTCGCCACCTTCTGAACTATATAAGGCGAAACCGTTAACATGCCATTTTACATGCCATTCTTGTCCCATTTTAATGTATTGAATTTTTACGGTTTCGCAGTCTTATTGTTACGAAATCAGTTTTCTCTATTTAAAACAATTTGCTTGGTTTCAGGTACGTTTTTATAAGTGTACGTTTTCAAGGATGCATATTTTGGAATAATACTAGGTACCAGTATAATACCTATATCTTTTTTAATTATTAAGCTGCTTTTGACTTTTATTGTAAGCATTAGGGAAATGTGCTTTTTGTTAAATTATTTTTTCCAAGTACTTTTCCTATTACCACCTCTGGAAAAAGTTCTTATATATAAATATGTTTTTGAATTATTTTATATCATTTAATAATGAATGTTTCAGTTTAATATATTTTTTTATTATGTTCCATTTACGTTATCATAGTAGAATAAATATTTGGTTAATTTTTGGTCTTTTATTTTAACAGTATATCTTTATAACTCTCTAAGACATAAATTTACATCGCACAAATCAGTTATGTAACTCATTAATATATTCATGACCGCGTTTGCTTAGATCGCCGGACCACTGTGTATCGTTTGTTGGAACACGCAAATTAACAAACTGTAAACTGTAAACACGCTGTAAACTGTAAACTGTAAACAAACTGTAAATACGCTGGCGCAGAAGTAGGTAGGTTAGAGTCGCCGTTCCCCCGGGGAGCAGACTGCTTCTCACGGTCTTGACCAGTAGAAGTAAGTTCACCCGTTTTCGTGCGATGGGAGCGCTTCCGCAGTTACAGAATAGTGATTCCTTCACTCTCCTTGCTTTTTCAGTGAACATTGCCCGCTCCTCACTTAGAGGATAGCTGTTTAGGTACACGTTTCAACGGTCGGGCATGAGCTGGGCGAGGGAAGCTCTCACCCAAAGAACGGTCACTTCCCAGGTACGCTCACTCTCCCCGGAATTACAGAATAGCCGTCCAGAGCGGAAACAAAGGAAAAGTGACCGGGACGGAAGCGGGTCACAACAGGTAGCCTTCGTAGCAACGAGTTGGGAGGCGTGCGAGTTCAAAGGTCAACGGGAACACGGTCGGTACAGCAGAGCAGACGGTGCGCAGCGACGAGCGATACTCGAGGTCGATCAGAGCGAGGTCTGGTATATCGACAGCGGGTGTTCCAGACACATCACGTTCAAGAGAGAGTGGTTCGCCGAGTTTAATCCGAGAAGGGATGGTGAAAAAATACTGCTCGGCGATAACGGAGAGTGTGAGGTGACCGGCGAAGGAACCGTAATCGTGGATCGACTAATCGACAACGTGTGGAGCGAAGCCCGAATTGAAAACGTGCTGTATGTCCCGAGCGTGAGGAAAAATTTGTTCTCAGTGGGAGTGTGCACAGAGCGCGGATATTCGGTCGCGTTCAAAGAGGACGGCGTAGTAATAAATCGAGGCAACGAGATTCTCGCGACTGGAGTGAAGCAGTCGAACGGAATCTGTAGATTATTATTCCGTTCAAGCGTTCCACAGTGCGCAAATGAGGCAAACTTGTCAACAACGAGCTTGAAGTGTTGGCATGAAAGGCTCGGACACTTGAATAAACGAGCGTTGTCTGTGTTAGTGTCGAGCGGCGCGATAAACGGAGTGAAAGTGAAAGACAAATGTGACTTTTTCTGTGACGCGTGTGCAATGGGGAAAACTCATAGGCTGGCGTTCCAGAAGGGTGCTGAGCGCGTGAGTCGCGAACCGGGAGAATTCTTTCATAGTGACGTGTGTGGACCGATGTCACAGGAGTCAATCGGTGGGGCGAGATACTTTGTCACGTTCAAGGACGACGCTTCCGGATACAGACAAGTGTTCTTTTTAAAATACAAGTCCGATGTGTTCGAAAGCTTCAAGGTCGTCGAGCGAGAGGTGGCAAACAAATTCGGGCGCGCTATGAGGACTCTCAGAACGGACAACGGTCGCGAATATTGCAACGAGCCAATGAGACAGTACATGCAGTCAAGAGGGATCAGACACGAGACAACAGCGCCGTACACTCCCGAACAAAATGGGAAAGCCGAGCGGGATAACCGCACGATAGTGGAGTGTGCGCGTACAATGATGAACGCGAAACAAATGGAAGTTCCATTCTGGGCGGAAGCAGTAAACACCGCAGTGTATTTACTAAATCGAGTATCGTGGACTGAAGAAGGCAGCATCAAAACGCCATACGAGACCTGGACCGGGAAGAAGCCAGACTTGGGACACGTGCGAGCTTTCGGTGAGAAGTGCTACAAGCACGTGCCTAAACAGTTTTCGACAAAATTCGAGCCAAGAGCGGAGAAAGTAATTCTCGTAGGTTACGACCGTGAATCGACGAATTATCGAGTCTATAACCCAGATACGAAGAAGGTAGCAGTGTCGAGAAATGTCATCTTTCGGAACAGCGTCGACGAACAGGCATGTTCAAGAGAAACAAGCGACGAGGAGGACTGTATAGAGGAGACGGAGAACGAGCAACCAGTCGAGCCAAGAGTCGGAGAACAACGAGTCGAGAATGCAGAGGCGATACCTGATGTCGAGGCTGCTGATAACATCCAACGGAACGAGATGACTCACGCGGACCAGGGTCGAGCACTCAGAGATCGAGCTCAAATCCGTAAACCAGGATGGTTAACCGATTATGACAGCGCTGATTTCGCTGAGTACAGCACCCCGGGAAGTTTCAGCGAGGCAATAGGTGGACCCGACGCTGCCCACTGGGAGAAAGCCATCGAGGAAGAGTTAAGGGCACACGAGAAGAACGGCACATGGGAAATCATACCGAGAGACCGATCAAAGAAGGCCATCAGCTCAAAGTGGGTGTTCAAAGCCATCCAGGACTCAGAAGGTCGCGTGTGCCGCTACAAAGCGAGGCTTTGTGCTAGGGGTTTCCTTCAGGAGAAGGGAGTGGACTTTGAAGAAACGTTCTCACCCGTAGTTCGTTACGATTCCCTGAGAGTACTGTTGGCAACAGTAGCCCAAGAGGACCTGGAGATGGCACAATTCGACGTCCGCACCGCGTTCCTCTACGGAGACTTACAAGAGGAAATTCATATGGAAGTCCCGGTGGGCTTAAAAGTTGAACGAGGAGTGAGTGAAGTCGTGTGTCGGTTGAGTAAATCGCTGTACGGTCTAAAGCAGTCACCAAGGTGCTGGAACCGAAAGTTCTGCGATTTCCTAAAGCGGTTTAAGTTCGTGCAGACCGACGCAGATGAATGTATTTTCTATAGCGACGCGAATAAGGACTGTGCGATTTATCTTGCGCTATATGTAGACGATGGACTGTTAGCTTGTAAGTCGCGAATCGTGTTGCAGAGCGTGATCGAGAAACTGAAATGCGAGTTCGAGATCACAATCGGCGACTGCAGTATGTTTGCCGGTTTACAGATAGTTCGCGATCGAAGCGAGAAAGAGATATTCCTACATCAAAAGGCGTACACGCGAAAAATCTTGGAGCGTTTCCGAATGAGCGACGCCAAAGCGGTATCGGTTCCTGCGGATCCGAGTGCAACGCTGCACCCGATCGAACCGAACGAGGAAAATACGTGTAACGCGCCGTATCGCGAAGCGATCGGGTCCCTTATGTTTCTCGCGATCGTATCAAGGCCGGATATAGCGTTCGCCGTGAATCTGGCGAGTAGGTTTCTAAACAAACCAAGCGAAAATCACTGGAGAGCAGTGAAACGGATTCTTGCGTTCCTAGTTGGGACCCGGAATGTCGGGATAGTGTATAAAAGCGGCGGAAGCGGATCTCAATTAGCAGGATACTCCGACGCGGATTATGCGGGTGATCTGGAGACGAGACGCTCGACTACGGGATATGTATTTAGTTTAGCTAACGGTCCAGTAACGTGGGCATCTCAAAGGCAGAAGTTAGTAGTCTTGAGCACTACGGAAGCGGAGTATGTTGCCGCTTCAGCTGCCGCGAAGGAAGCCATGTGGCTTAGGAGATTGCTAGCTGGCATCGGACGTCCATGTGAACGGGCAACGGATTTGTTCGTGGACAATCAGAGCACCATCCGTTTGGCGAAAAATCGAGAGTTCCACAAGAGGACTAAACACATTGATGTTCGATACCATCAACTGCGTGAGATAGTAGAAGCGAAATATCTGCGAGTAGTTTACACACCATCAGAGACACAGCTAGCAGATATGCTAACGAAAGCGTTGCCGCGAAATCGGTTCGTGGCACTTTCCGAGAGTATTGGTATGCATGAATGCGAGGATGCGAAGAATATTGAGGCGGCGGAAGTGTTGAAGTAAGCACAGCCTCACATATTGCTCCGCGGTGCGCATGCGCGCCGCACAAGTGCGCTCGACGCGCCACACGAGTGCTTACAACGCGCCGGCTTGCGTGCCCGGCGTGGGTCAGTCGAGTCTGATACGTGATAGAGTGTAGTCGTGTTTCAATAAAGGTAAACTCCTTTGTTTCTCCTCCGACAACCTGGCCGTCTTTTTCGTTTGTGATAGAAGAGATCGACCATAAGGAAAAATACGCCACGTATAACTTTAACAATTCGTTATCCATTCCCGCACCTTTGAAGCAGAGTGCTTTAGCGCTCCACGGGCGCGGACCCGCCATCTATAGACGACCTAGACCGGCTTGGTACGTAACACGCCAAAGTTGAGTTGAGCACGTCGTGTCGATAGAACCTAATACCTATTCCTACCGTGGCATTCTACCGTAATTCTGAAGGATTCTTTTCTATCTGAGAGTAGTACCTGAGGGGTAGTAGTATGTAAAGCAGTTTTAAAAAAGGTACGGGTTTCTAAAAATATCACTAAATTAATTAATAAATCGTAGTAAATGTAGTACTACAGAGAAATTGAGGTTATATGAAAAATTTAGTTGGCCATTTGTTTGTAAAATTTTATGTATTTATTATAATTGGTTTAAAAAATCTGTACTTTGGTTTGTCTTATGACATTATTGAATTCATTTTTTTTTCTCATTCCCAATTGTACTTTTTTCTTTGTTAGGATCTTGACGAAACTGGAGCTTCCAATTTCGACGAGTTGGAGAGAACAGCAGAGAATCGTCGCACTTCAGGCGCCTCGGATGATGACATCACAGAAGAGAAGGAAGAAGATTTCACTGATGTGGATATGTGAATGACGGATACACCGAGTAATCACGAGAAGATACTTACTATCAATAGGATCTATTGCTTCACTGTTAGTCTCATCAAATTTTCAAAAATTCGGTAATGTTGAACTACAAAAATAATCAACATAGGAATAAATCTATATCTCTCGATCACCATAACTTTGACGACATCCACATTTTTTGTATTGTTTCCATTACAGTTAGATTCGAATAAAAGTACATATTTCAATGATTCTTGCAAGAAATAATTCATACCTCGGAAGAAAGTATTTCATCGGGGCAGCCTATAAAATTTCTCTCAGTTCTCTTCTTTTTTCTTTCGATTTGAAGTCTGCTTTATTCAATGGAAGGATTCATCGCTACCTATCGGAGTAATTTTTATCTCTTCTCGAGTTTCTGAAAAATGTGCTATAACTTTTAACCATACTGTTGCAAGAATCATTGAAATATGTACTTTTATACGAATAATTCATACCCTCGAAGAAAGTATTTCACCGGGGCAGCATATACAATTTTTCTCAGTTCTCTTCTTTTTTCTTTCGATTCGAAGTCTGCTTTATTCAACGGAAGGATTCATCGCTACCTATCGGAGTAATTTTTCTGTCTTCTCGAGTTTCTGGAAAATGTGCTATAACATTTAACCACACTGTTGCAAGAATCATTGAAATATGTACTTTTATACGAATCTAACTGTAATGGAAACAATACAAAAAATGTGGATGTCAAAGCTATAGTGATCGATAGATATATGTTTATCCCTATGTTGATCATTTTTGTAGTTCAACATTACCGAATTTTTGAAAATTTGATGAGACTAACGGCGAAGGCAATAGATCCTATTGATAGTATGTATATTTTTTTAGTATCAATGAAATTTTATTGAAACCGATCTGAATTTGCTGACGACGCCAACACCTGCGGATGACTACGCATGCGCATTCACTCTTCTCCGGTGATTCTATTAGACGAGGAGACCCACAGAGGTGTTCATGCAAAACTCGCAATTTTGCTATGGTCTAATTGAGGAGCAAGTTATTAAAACGCATTATGTCCTTTCGGAGTATTGAAATCAATACTCCGAAAGGACATGATGCGTTTTAAGGTATTTCAATGGTTTTGCGTTTTTCTTACGAATCTCATGAAATTTTGCCAATCAAAAGAGTGAAATATTACCCATCGATTCCCAAATTTTCAAAACGCTGAGCCATGTAGTTTAAAAGAAAATGTTAATTGAAAGTAGCATTTTCTACACTTACTTTCAATGGCTAACATGTAGAAAGACGGTACCTCAGTGACGTTTTGAGTTGTAACTACAGAACCAATCTTACAATGTTAAAGAAAAACTAACGGCGAATAAAATGATATTGTAGGATTATGTTCACAAAAACTGGAAGTGCTGAGCCATATAGTTTCAGAGAAATTATAACTTAAAAACTGAGATTTTTCTTGAAACTGCAAAGTGGTGGGGACGAGTAATGGTGATGTGGCAACAGTGCGCACAGCTGATTTAGCCCTCTCATGTGACTATGGGACTCAGGTACTAGTAGTAGTACTTTTGCTACCGGAGAGGGGATAGCCAGTGGCACGGCGCGGCAGCCCCCACTACGGCACGTAACGGTATACTAAGGAGAGAGAAGCACTGTTGCCACGATTATCGGGCCAGGCAGTGTATATATGTGAGATACATTTGTATACAGGAGGTCTCTGTGTAGCAAGGAGCTCAGAGTACAGAGTTACTCAAAAGTTTCGTTCGTGCGTAATACAGTTTGTGATCAGTTGTACTAAGTCCTGAAGCAAAAAATTTGAATACGACTGTCACCATTGAAATACCTTAATAACTAGCCCCTCAATTGATCGCGGACATACGGAATGAAAATTGAAGTTCAAAATGTGTGAAATTATTAACATTATCTCTCTGGTATTAGACAAACATTCAGATGACCCATTTTTTATAGTATTTATGTTTAATTGTGGAAAATGAATGAGAAAAATAGGTAAAGTACAGCAATTATATACTTTGAAAATTGCGAATATTGTAAAAACCTTTAAGTATGTGTGTTCATGAAAATTCAATAAGACAAAGCTTTTGAAGAATTTTCATTTCTTTCGAAAATAGTCTCTTCGTAAATTCGCAATATATTATTATACTTGCAATTTTATTAACATTAAACTTTTGTATTTAACCTATTTCTCCCATTCATTAAAAAACTTGCTATGTACAAACCTTTATGGAGTAACCGACGCGCGTTATTATTGTTTTATAAATAAAAGCAAACATAAATTTGAGATGCATTTTCAATTCATTTAGTCGATAATTTTAAAAAATTAAGTACCTAACCTAAAATAGTATACATTCACAATAATGCCACCAATGTCGTCACAGTGCAAGCACTGTGCCGTCACCCCGTGCATTTTCTTTTCCTAAAGTTCACCCCATGCGCACTTGATCAAACACTGTGCTGTTACGGTGCCTGCACGTAGTGTCGGCACCGCGTGCAGGTACAGTACCTGCAGACTGGACATGCACCTTGGTCGCACCGCGCTAAATTTCAAGTGCACCGCGTGCAGTCACAGTGCAGCCACGGTGACTCCACCAGCCCCCTGCAACTCACACGTATATTCCCATTAGATATCTTTGACCACGCTTTGTCGCCAGTCGTACTAATCCGCTACGTGGCGCCCTATCGCTGGCCCTGTGTTGGCTGCTGCTGGCTGTTGGCTGCGCTGGCTCATATAAAATTCGTTCGAACATTTACTGGACTATTTCTATCTATATATATAAAAATGAATGTTTGTCTGTCTGTCTGTCTGTCTGTCTGTCTGTCTGTCTGTATGTCTCGTATGCCTTCCTAAACCGTTCATCCGATTGCGATGAAATTTTGGGAAATGGTTGGACGCATGCCTGCGATGGTTTCTGAGTTAAGCTAGGAATCCACTACACTCGACTCGACTCGACTCGACTCCACACGACTCGACGCGACTCCACACGACGCGTTTCTGATCGCATGATTTTCCATGTATTTAAATGGCGTAGAAATCCACTAGGCTCGACTCGACACGACACTTTTCTGGCTGGCCAGAAATTTGTCGCGTCGAGTCGAGTCGAGTCGAGTCGAACCTAGTGGACACGGTTTGCGTGCACATCGAGATATGGACCGATGAGCGAACAGTTGATTTGCGGCAGTCTTGCTTGGAAATTCGAGAAGAGCAGTTCGAAGATTTTACATTAATTTCGCAGAGGAATGGAGGAGGATCTCATTAATAAAGTTAGAGCATATGAGATGCTGTGAAATATACATAATTTGAAATATAGAGACCAAAATATATATACGCAACGAAGCTTGAGAAGAAATCTCAAAAGCCTTGAATAGACCAAGTAAACTAAATAGGTATATAATAAATTTCAATCTGTATAGATGTTACAGAGAAGCAATAATTGGAAAAATTATAGAGCCATACACGATGTATCTTTGTACGTTAAAATTTAAAAGGACGAAGCACTACCGTCGAGTACCGTCGAGTCGTGTCGCGTCGATTCCAGTGGACACACCACGCAAATTTTTGTCACCGTGTCGTGTCGAGTCGTGTCGTGTCGAGTCGAGTCGAGTCGAGTGTAGTGGATTCCTAGCTTTAGTAAATCTTATACAGGGTGTTCAAAAAGTCCCGGTACGGCCGATTATCTCAGCGGGAAAACATTTTAGAGAAAAATGTTTAATACAACACTTTAAGGATTTTCCCTTGGCTACCCAGTGGTCGTATTGGATTTGACCTTAACCGTGACCTTTAAGGTAATATCAAATGCCTTCCTAAACCGTTCATCCGATTGCGATGAAACTTTGGGGAATGGTTGGACGCATGCCCGCGAAGGTTTCTTATTGTTAGTAAATCTTATAAAAGGTGTTCAAAAAGTACCGGTACTGATGATTATTATGCCTTCCTAAACCGTTCATCCGATTAGGTGCCCATACACACAGAGGTCGAACTGTCGGTTTGGAACGGCGCGGTTCGAACCGGCAGTTTTACCTTTCAGTTAGTGGGCGCGCCACGCGCCAGATCGAACTGTCAGGCTGACCCGTCAGTCCAGACCGACGGGAAAAACTGCCGCCGTCCACTAACATGCGTTTTAGCACGATAGACGGAACGTCGGTTCGTACCGCTTAATATCATCCTAATCTAAGCGAAAGCGCTATTTAGGCCCTTCGTTCACCGACAAGATAAACCGACAATTCTGTGTATGGGTACATATTTAAAAATATCGTCGTAGACATTTGGATTTTTATGTTAATATTTATTAGAGAAAAATGCTCAAAACCGGCGATTAAGAATCTGTATGAAGCTTGTTGAAGCGGTTGAAAAGTATCCGCTAAGTTAAAGCAAAACAAAAATCATCGGAAAATACCAATTTTAGTGAAGTTAGAGGCATTTGTTTACAAGAGCGCGCGGGCGCTACGGCGCGTATTTATGTACAAAATTCAATATCTCGAGAACTATTCATCGTAACAAAATGAGATAAAAACCAATCGTTTCGTCTTGAAATTCTCTACATTTTTTCCGCAGCATGTCTCAATAACTTCTCAATAGTTTTCGAGATATTTAAAGAAAAAGCCGTACAAAAAATACATTTTTATTAAAAATTAAAAAGCAAACTTTGGCTTTATGTCACATTTGTTCTATATATTTTTCCGAGCATTTTAAAAAAAGAAAAATTAAAATCGTACACTCTCTCTTATGAAGTAAAAGCGCAACAAAATCGATTTTCTCAGCACGTCTACTGTCGGTCGACACTACGGGTCGATCTGCAGTTTTGCGGCCGGCCGGCCTGTAGCGGTTCGACCTGTCAGTTTTAACCGCGGATTTCTATTGCGATGAAAATTTGGGGAACAGTTGGACGCATATCCGCGAAGGTTTGAGTTAGTAAATCGTATACAGGGTGTTCAAAAAGTACAGGTACGGATGATTATTTGCCTTCCTAAACCGTTCATCCGATTGCGATGAAACTTTGGGGAATGGTTGGACGCATGCCCGCAAAGGTTTCTTATTGTTAGTAAATCTTATAAAAGGTGTTCAAAAAGTACCGGTACTGATGATTATTATGCCTTCCTAAACCGTTCATCCGATTGCGATGAAAATTTGGGGAACAGTTGGACGCATGTCCGCGAAGGTTTCTGAGTTAGTAAATCTTATAAAAGGTGTTCAAAAAGTACTGGCACTCTGATGATTATTATGCCTTCCTAAACCGTTCATCCGATTGCGATGAAAAGTTGGGGAATGGTTGGACGCATGCCCGCAAAGGTTTTTGAGTTAGTAAATCTTATACAGGGTGTTCAAAAAGTACCGGTACGGATGATTATTATGCCTTCCTAAACCGTTCATCCGATTGCGATGAAAATTTGGGGAACAGTTGGACGCATGTCCGAGAAGGTTTCTGAGTTAGTAAATCTTATAAAAGGTGTTCAAAAAGTACTGGCACTCTGATGATTATTATGCCTTCCTAAACCGTTCATCCGATTGCGATGAAAAGTTGGGGAATGGTTGGACGCATGCCCGCAAAGGTTTTTGAGTTAGTAAATCTTATACAGGGTGTTCAAAAAGTACCGGTACGGATGATTATTATGCCTTCCTAAACCGTTCATCCGATTGCGTTGAAAATTTGGGGAACAGTTGGACGCATATCTGCGAAGGTTTGAGTTAGTAAATCGTATACAGGGTGTTCAAAAAGTACAGGTACGGATGATTATTTGCCTTCTTAAACCGTTCATCCGATTGCGATGAAACTTTGGGGAATGGTTGGACGCATGCCTGCGAAGGTTTCTGAATTAGTAAATATTATAAAAGGTGTTCAAAAAGTACCGGTACTGATGATTATTATGCCTTCCTAAACCGTTCATCCGATTGCGGTGAAAAGTTGGGAAATGGTTGGACGCATGCCCGCGAAGGTTTCTGAGTTAGTAAATCTTATACAGGGTGTTCAAAAAGTACCGGTACGGATGATTATTATGCCTTCCTAAACCGTTCATCCGATTGCGATGAAAATTTGGGGAACAGTTGGACGCATATCCGCGAAGGTTTCTGAGTTAGTAAATCTTATACAGGGTGTTCAAAAAGTCGAACTATACTTGACCTAAATTTGACCTCCGCTGACAATAAAGGTAACATGAAAAAAATGGTCAAGGACACATTTGAACGTGAAAAAAAATTAATTTGACCTCGATATAACCTTGAAGGTCATGGTCAAGGTCAAATCCAATATGACCATTGCATAGCCCGGGAAAAATACTAAAAGTTTTGTATTAAAAATGTATTTAAACAATGGTGGACAGACAAAATCAATCCACAATCTACCCGTGCGAAGCCGGGACGGGCTGCTAGTTACTTCATAAAATTCCTTATCCCTACATATTTATTACAAAATGGAATAATGCTTCATTGCACTCAAGCCCCTTCATTCACACCTCATTCGCCCGCTTTCAGCCGGGCCTGCCGGACCAGCGACACTGCGCCACCACGCGGTTGGCGACAACGGTTTGGCCATGCGAAACGCAGAGTTGCAGGGGGCTGGGCTCCACTGTGCTATTGGGGTCTGTGCGCACGGATATATATATTATACACAGGATAGCCAATAGGGCGATTGGCGGCGTACCAAGTTGACCGTCGCGCATGATCGCCATGTTAAGTTTTTGTAGACTCTGTGACGTCAGTGTTGAACGCTCAATTCTGTCGAATTGTTGTCGTCATAGTATTGATATTGTGACTAGTAAAGTGAATAAGTACAGAAAAACAATTCAGGTAACAATTACAGGTTGTTAAAAATGGGACGATGCTGTTTTTGCCATGCTCTGATAACTAAAAAAGTGGTCTCACATTTCATAGGTAAGTACTGTCCACTTACAAAATATATTTTTATGGTTATGGCATATAATGGCAATTTAATTTATATTTATCACACACACACACACACACAAAATTAGGTTTCTCAACGATCCGAAAAAATACCAAGAATTGATAAAAAAATATCCCACTAATTGACTGGAAACCCATTAGAACTGATGTACTGTGTTCAAAACATTTTTAAAAAGATTGCTTTGACAAAACTGGAAGCTATGTGCGATTCAATTTTAATGCAATTCCGACAGTGTTTAACGACCCTCAATCGCCTTGTGTATATTGTAAACGAGGAAAATGTTATAAAAACGGGATTTCATTTTTTCGGTACGTAATAATATTATATATAATGAAAAACTTAATCATTTCCGCAATCGATAGAATACTCTATGTACTTTCATTTACATTCTAACTTTGAGTGACATTGCCACCAAGTTTATCTAATTTGTATGAAAAATTTTTTGTTCCCTAGATTTCCTGTTGAGGAACCTGAAATGTTTCAACGTTGGTGCCACAATATGGGCACAGAGAATTGAGAACCAAGAGAGGATAGCTATCTATGTTCACAACACTTTGAACCCTCATGTTTCAAAAAAAAATCAGGGGAAATATTTCAAACTAAAAAAAGGGAGTGTACCAACAATGAATCCTTTGAAAATATTCAAGGTAAAATTTTTTCAGTATAAATATCAACAATGGTTTATCCACGCAAGGTTATAACCTTGATTGATTTTTTTTGTTCAGATCCTAGACCCTTATCACCACAATCATCGAACAACGCTGTTTTGATGCAAATACACAGTGATAATAAAATTGAATAAAAATTGTGATAAGAATCAACATTCTACCAATCAAGTATCAGTGAATCCCAATGATGATTTATAAAAAACAAATGTATCAACTAATTGCTCCAATGATCAAGAGGAAATGTTGAATAATCTACCCAGGTAGCAAGCTGACGTAAACTTGACGTCACTTTTAGGGCAGATTTCGTCGGCGACGTCATTCTACCAAAAAATGACGTTTTAATGTCGTCATTCAAGAAACGTCTTTAAGACGCCTTAAATATGACGTTAAAAAGACGTTATTTTTACGTCGTAATAAAATTTAAAAATAACTACTTATTATACAATATACATTGAATATTTTTATATTTTTTTATAATGTATAATATAAAAATATTTGTATAGTGTGGTCTACTTTAATTCTCGATTCTTATATCTCTGTACCATTTTACCAGTACGTTTTTTTTGTAATAAATAAAAGTAAGATTTTTTATATTGCGGTCGTTTCTATAAACATTCATATAATTATTTATTTATTAATATCAATTTGCGTCTATGCAAGAATATTTATCAAAAGATGCAATCATAAATTTAGAAAAATGTTGAGAAAAGAATAATACAATTATAACATCTTATTTATTTAAGCTCTTTCTTATTGACTGGAAAAGCAACATATATTTATTCATCAAACTTCATATAAACACCAATAGTAATACTTAATACCACAGGAGCGTGCAGCAGATGAGGACTCGAAAACACCGACCGATCGACGAAGTTAAGCAGCAAAAAGTGCGGACAGTAGTTGGATGGGTGACCGCTCACGATGAAAAGATATACGTCAGCCCTAACCTTTCAGAGCCGTCATTTTTTACACAATCACGTTATATTTTTCGTTATCTACCGTCAGAGCTGACCTTCAAAAACCGTCATTTCGACGTTAGTGTGCTACCTGGAAAATCGCTAAAATTAAACGTCATATTTCACGTCATAAAGAACGTTAGAAAGACGTCATTAAATGACGTCAGTGGGATGTGACTTTCGAACGTACTTTTAACGTCATTTATACGTCTTTTACTGACGTCGTCCATGACCAGATCTGACCAAAAAATGACGTTAATTTCACGTTAGTTTGTTACCTGGGCTATTGACGCACAACACTGCTGTAATCGAAGAAAATGATTACCATTATTTGCACTGAAAACAATAAAATTTTACCACAGCAAGGAGTTGAAAAAATTGAGAGTAATTGTCACTGTGAGCATGTCCGAATGATATAAAAAAAAATCGGTAATCATCCAATTCATTTTTCTATTTTTTTGCAAAAAATATAATAAAAGAAAAATGTCATCGTGAAAATTTGATTTTTTGAGGTTAAAATACGGTACCGGGGTTAGTATTTCTTTATATAGGGGTGATCAATTTAATTGGGAAACCAATGCAATTTATTTCTATTCATTCGAACACGTCTTTTTATATTTATTTATTTATTTTCATACGACAGAATGGATATACGCGACCCTCGTGCGCGCTCGACAATTGTCACACACACGCTCGCGCGTGTCGGTGAGTGAACATTCGCGCAGGCGCGGTCTAACTTTACTTAAGGGGTAAGGCCACCATGGAACTTTTCAAAAATCGATTTTTTTTTATTAGCTTAAAACCTTCCTTAAACCCTCAAGAATAAGAAAAAAAAGGTTTCGTAGTCAAAAAAAATTTCGAATCGGTCGTTTACGTCAATTTACAGAGACGCCGCGCGGCGCATTAACACTTAGCGCCATAGCCAACTATACGGTTTCCACCGCGCTCGGGCGAGCCAAACTACATTGAATAGGGAGATCTCCCCGATTAGTGGGCTAACTGTTAATTAAATGCATGTTGAGACGTATTATCGGAGTTGAGGCTCGTGTCATTAGCAGTACTATTCGGCCATTTATTTTATGTAAAGTCATTCTAGCTGTCAGACGGACGCCGCGTGCGTGATTTTGCTTCGTGTTTCATCAGTTTATCTTTTTACTACGAGTTACTGAAATTAGTGAATAAAATGTGTGATAAATCGAAATATGGTGGCTATAAAGCTAAACGAGGTGGAAGAAGTTTGTTTAAAAAGCCGTCTATGTCACGAAAGCGACCTGCAAACCGTTATGAAGCGGAGGCACTCGATTCCTCCGAAAGCGTCGGCACGTCCGCTAGGAAATTGAAGCTAAGTGGCGATGCTCGTAATATCGAAGTTGATGCATCGTTCGGTTATCGTTTCATCAATTTTGTGGCTGTTTTTTCAACAATTTCGTCAGTAGTGAAGTGTAAAATATGCGACTCAGGCGTCACATTTACTGAAAGTAGTATACGCGGACTTGGTTTTAAAATAGTTCTATCTTGTGAAAAGTGTGCGAAAACTGAAATTCCAAATTGTCCACTCATCAATAACAAAGCATATGACATCAATAGAAGAATTATTATAGCCATGCGACTGCTTGGAGTAGGTTTACACGGAATGAAGAAGTTCTGTGCTTTTATGGAACTTCCTCGGCCAATATTTCACTCATTTTATGATAAAGTAGTCAACATTATTTGTGATGCTACTGAACGCGTTTCCAAGGCTAGCATGGAAAATGCAGTAAAATAGAAAAAGAAGAAAATGCAAGAAAAGGTTTACCAAATGAATTGATAGTATCAGGAGACGGTTCGTGGAGAAAGCGGGGATTTTCATCATTGTTCGGTTTGGTGTCTTTGATCGGATGGAATACTGGGAAAGTAATCGATATAATTATAAAATCCAGTTACTGCAAGGCGTGCGAATATTGGAGAAAAATAAGTGATACTGCAGAGTATGATGAGTGGCTTGAAATACATCAAAATGTTTGTCAAATAAATCACACGGGGTCGGCTGGTAAAATGGAGGTAGATGCAGTTATCGAAATGTTTCAGCGCTCTGAAACTTTATATCAAGTAAAATACGGCAGTTATATTGGAGATGGCGATAGTAAAACCTTTACAGGTCTTTTGAAGTCTGAACCATATGAAAGCTTTGTTATACATAAAAAAGAATGCATCGATCACGTGCAGAAAAGAATGGGCACTAGACTAAGAAATTTAAAAAAGAACGTACGCGGTCTCGGCGGAAAAGGAAAATTAACAAATAAACTTGTCGACGAGCTCTCAATTTATTATGGTTTGGCTATTCGCAGAAATCACGACTCTGTGGAAAAAATGAGAAATGAAATTTGGGCGACGTTATATCACAAGCTGTCAACGAATGAAAATCCTCAACACAGCAAGTGTCCAGCTGGTGAAAATTCATGGTGTTCGTGGCAAAAGGCAAAAGCCACCAATACATCAATTAGTACTTTTTTACACAAGCCGGCTCTATCGAAAACAGTTTTCGACGCAATTAAACCAATCTACGAAGAGTTGAGCAGCGACGACCTTCTAAATCGATGCTTAGGTGGTTTTACGCAAAATAGCAATGAAAGTTTCAACGCAACGGTGTGGTCAATGTCCCCAAAATCTACGTCAAGCGGAAAAACCGTACTGGATATTGCTGGGAATCTTGCCGTGTGCACTTTCAACGATGGAATTTGTAGTATAATGCAAGTTATACGACAGTTGGACATGACAGTTGGAAGGAATTGCTACAATTTCTGCGTTAAGGCGGACGAACTCCGCGTCGATTTTTCGAACCGATCGCTGACTGAGGCTGCAAAAACAGCTCGAATTGCCGCAAAATCAGCCAGAAAAGAAGAAGAAGAACTCAACATTAACATAGAAGGCCAACTATACGGTGCAGGCATCGCGGATTAAAGGTATACTATAATTTTCGACCGTAAAATGTTACTTAAAACTTTAAACGCGTTTTTCTCAGAACACGAAATTTCAAATCGGGCGAACCGATAGCGGCTACAAATCTTTATTGATTGCCTTGCAATTTTGAGGGTATCTTTATACCTATATAATCTAATAGACCACGTAGGGGTTTTTCGATAAGTTGTAAACTTTTTGTTTTATAAACGATTATGTATGAAATTCTTATGCGAAAACGTGAACTTTTCTTTTATATACTCACCATTTCTCGAAAAATCAATATTTTCAAAATCCCCTACGTGGTCTATTAGTTTATGATATATATTAAAGAAAAATCTTTGGATTTTTGTTCTAGGTTCACGCTTGTGGGTACAGCCGGTTCGCCCGTTTTGGACCTCCACAAAAAATTCATCGTAGAAACCGGACCCTGGAACGGCCATTTCTTAACCAAAAATTAAAAACAAAATATTTTTAAGTAGCTTTGAAGATACTTGATAAAGTACTTTATAAGAAAATTCTATAGCTTTTACACTACTCCTAAAAAAAAATGCACAAAATCGTCCTTCTTTCTTGACGCACATGGTGGCCTTACCCCTTAACATGGCCGCCCATCAATTTCGTACGCGCAGCTCTATGGTGAGAGCATAGGCATCGGCTATCCAGTGTATAATATATAATCCGTGGGTCTGCGGTACGACCTTCCTGTGAAATTGAGCGTCAGACGTAAGTCATGTAGATGTGACTGCGTCAGTGTGTGTGTGGCGCTACTGCGCATACTATTCGCGCAAGCTGGATTATCTCAACGGGAAAACATTTTAGAGAAAAATGTTTAATAAAAAACTTTAAAGATTTTCCCTTGGCTACCCAGTGGTCGTATTGGATTTGACCGTGACCGTGACCTTTAAGGTAATATCAAATGCCTTCCTAAACCGTTCATCCGATTGCGATGAAACTTAGGGGAATGGTTGGACGCATGTCCGCGAAGATTTCTGAGTTAGTAAATCTTATACAGGGTGTTCAAAAAGTACCGGTACGGATGATTATTATGCCTTCCTAAACCGTTCATCCGATTGCGATGAAACTTTGGGGAATGGTTGGACGCATGCCCGCGAAGGTTTCTGAGTTAGTAAATCTTATAAAAGGTGTTCAAAAAGTACCGGTACTGATGATTATTATGCCTTTCTAAACCGTTCATCCGATTGCGATGAAAAGTTGGGAAATGGTTGGACGCATGCCCGCGAAGGTTTCTGAGTTAGTAAATCTTATACAGGGTGTTCAAAAAGTACCGGTACGGATGATTATTATGCCTTCCTAAACCATTCATCCGATTGCGATGAGAATTTGGGGAACAGTTGGACGCATATCCGCGAAGGTTTCTGAGTTAGTAAATCTTATACAGGGTGTTCAAAAAGTCGAACTATACTTGACCTAAATTTGACCTCCGCTGACAATAAAGGTAACATGAAAAAAAATGGTCAAGGACACATTTGAACGTGAAAAAAAATTAATTTGACCTTGAGATAACCTTGAAGGTCATGGTCAAGGTCAAATCCAATATGACCATTGCGTAGCCCGGGAAAAATACTAAAAGTTTTGTATTAAAAATGTATTTAAACAATGGTGGACGGACAAAATCAATCCACAATCTACCCGTGCGAAGCCGGGATGGGCTGCTAGTAAGTTATAAATCTAATATAATAATAATAAATATTTTATTATAGAAAAAATTTAACTTCTTTATGTCGAACTACGACGTCATATTCCCCAATTAAACTCGGACCGCAGATAATTGTAAGATGTTTACACATCCTCCGTGAGTACAACGGCACTCACACCTTTTTTTTTTGCACCACGTGCCCAAAACCTTGTGACGGCACAGTGAATGCACGGTGCCTTCACTCATCGTTTATAATAAATTATTTGAAAATTTAACAAAAATATGGACTTATCGTGGTTAAAAATAATTTACAAATTAAACAAGTAATTATACTTTTTTATCTTGACCACAATAGAGTCTCAAAATATGTGAAAAGTCAATTAAATCATAAAAGTTGAGCACGTGGACTTCAGTTGCGTTCCAAACCTCAAAGTATTTGCAACTACGTAAGAGATGCGCAATTCCTTTTTTCAATAAGATTTTATGCAACTGTATAAGTAACACGTAAAAATTGTGTTCGTAGCCCAGATAGAAAAGTCTGCCACAGGATTAGTGCAGTGCCGCCAATACATCGCCTGTCGCGTATGCAACTACATACATACATAGATTAGATCTTAAGATTATACAGTGTGAGTCAAATGTCTGGAGCAATGGGAAACCCAGAAAATTCTGGGGAAAACGCTCGGACACGTCAATCACCATTTTTTGGGAGAATAATTTTAGTGTATTCGGTTGCTCAAAAATGTGACGTGTGGTGGCGCTGCAGGCCTTAGGTCTGTGGCGGCCCGCCACCAGATGGCGCTGCCTTTCTCACTAGTGGTCGAACACGAGTACGTTTCTACATAAGACCGAAGCTGTTCGACAACCACGGAGGACAGAGCACACAGAGCGTCTAAGGCAGGAGTCGGCCTAGCCTTACTGACGAGTCCACAGGCCGACTCCGGGACGAAACGCTCCGCCGATAACATGGCGATCGCTCTTTTCGCCAAAGTGGTGATCCCGACGTGATGCAGCGGAGAAGATCATCATTCCTGCAGCATACCTTCTGGACCAAGGAACTCCCATGATAGGACACCTTCATCCGGAAGCAGAGCCAACCACACGCACACGGCCACGACGCTCTCAGCCAGCACCAGCCACACCAGCGCTCACGCACACGGCCACGACGCTCACAGCACCAGTCACACACACACGGCCACGACGCCCCAGAGCACCAGCCATGCCAGCGCACACACACACGGCCATGCTAGACCCACGCAGGCAGCAGCCACAGCACCTGCGCTCACACACAAGGCCATGCTAGACCCACGCAGGCAGCAGCCCCAGACCAGCGCATGCACACACACGGCCATGCTGGACCCACGCAGGCAGCAGCCGCATCATCATCACACACACACACACACAGGATCGATCTCTCACACGCTGCGACGAACACCGGCGGAATTTCCAACTCACGATGTCCAAGTCACATAGAACCACGCTCACACAGCCATCGCCACGCACACCACCATCTTCCACATCGTTACGCCTGCCTCCAGCAGCCGTCACTGGGGGGAGTACTGTGGCGGGCCGCCACAGGTCGAATTTTTCAAATTGCATGTGGTATTTTTTATTGCATATTCTGAAAGGTGAGGCTTTTCTGAGTATTTTGGTATGCCATGTGTGTGGGGTTGATACATGAATTTTTTGAGAAATTTTGAAAAAACTGATGCGGTTTTAAACCAGCGCGTTTGAAGGTTCCGCTTGTTCCGCCTGGCAGAGTGGCCGAGGAGTGGGGGAAACGCCTATTCGTAGAAGAGGGCTAATGCGCAGGGCAACTTCGTCTCTACTGCAGTAGCTGGTGGGAGAAGCAAGCGGAACCTTCAAACGCGCTGGTTTAAAACCGCATCAGTTTTTTCAAAATTTCTCAAAAAATTCATGTATCAACCCCCCACACACGGCATACCAAAATACTTAGAAAAGCCTCACCTTTCAGAATATGCAATAAAAAATACAACATGCAATTTGAAAAATTCGATCTAAGGCCTGCAGCGCCACCACACGTCACATTTTTGAGCAACCGAATACACTAAAATTTTTCCCCTAAAAAATAGTGATTGACGTGTCTGAGCGTTTTCCCCAGAATTTTCTGGTTTTCCCATTGCTCCAGACATTTAACTCACACTGTATGAGGCTCCGTAATTGTAACCCACAAAAACAGATTCTCTGTAAAAAAAAAAGGCGGCATGTTCATTCAGTGCAAACCAAAATTAATACGTAAAATACTCTCCAAAAAAGATTTGAAATCAATTAAGATCGCCATGTTCAAGATTTATATATAAAAAGTAAAAGGCATCATTTGAAAGGAAAATTATTGTAAATCAGGTTACTAAAAAATTCAACTAATAATTTATAAAAAAAATTTAATAAAAAAGAACTTCCCGCGTTTAAGTTTCATATTTTGTCCACTATACCGAATATTGGCAGTGCTTGGACTGTGCTAGAGTGATTCATAAATTGCTCTGTCGAAGTCCAATTCAGAGAAATCCAGAAGGCCCCCGCCTGATCGGTTTCCCGTGCGACGTTCGGTATACTGGTGGTATCATATAAGTGTATGAATTTATTTAAGTTCATAAGTGTATAAACATCGAATATAATTCTCTGTCTGAATTTTTTATTTTGAAGGAAAAAACGCGGCAAGTTCTTTTTTATTAAAATTTTTTTATAAATATTTTTAGTCGAATTTTTTAGTAACCTGATTTACAATAATTTTCCTTTCAAATGATGCCTTTTACTTTTTATATATAAATCTTGAACATGGCGATCTTAATTGATTTCAAATCTTTTTTGGAGAGTATTTTACGTATCAATTTTGGTTTGCACTGAATGAACATGCCGCCTTTTTTTTACAGAGAATCTGTTTTTGTGGGGGGATTTCACTACTTTTTGGAATTTATTCATGAGGAGAATACGTACATGTAGGAGAATAGCTTTTTATTACCACAAAATTAAAGCCTCACATTTTATACCCATACGAGCTAATTAATTATAACCACGTTACTTTTGATTTATTCTCGTGATATTTTGAAAGGGATTTATAAACTAGAGTGCCCTTATATTTTTCACTTTGCCTTAGTATTTTGGAGAAATAAAACATACCGCTTTCGAATTTACAGGCCATCGGATTTTTCTTATATTTTGGTCGTCTACAGAAAAATCCCCACATGTAGTTATTTTACCTTTAACTCTAAGTATACTCTTCCAATAACCGTGACGAATTGTTTAATCACATGTAAAGGTACCACTTATGACAGTATATATGTTGTTACATATTAATTCGAGACGTTTTGGAATAGTTTCAAGAAATCCTTTTGCATGCACCGCTGAAATTAAGGCGAACGCTAGTTCGCCTGGTCGAGAGAGAAAGAGCGATAGCCATGGCGAACAGCAGAGCCTTATTTACAGTAAAGAACGGAAATTTAACCTATACGATATTTCACTACCGTTTTTCCAGCTGACAATGGTTATAGACAACAGCGGGCGCTATAAAAAATGCTCTTCTTATGTCATATCTGTACCCCAGGATAAAAGTGTATTAAGTCCAACTTGTAAAAATTGGACTTAATACACTTTTATCCTGGGGTACAGATATGTACGAGGGTGGTCCGATAAGTTTCTGGCCTCAACATGAAGATGGCAAAACTCGTCAACGACAGCTGGGGAATGTGTTCGTGCATCTTTTGACATGTACTCACCAAAATTTCAGCCATTTTGGACGCGCATTTGTTGTTTGTCAATCGTTCGAGTCAGTCGATGTGAGTGCTTTGGTGAAAATGGAAAAAATCGAGTATCGAACTTTTGACATGTACTCATCAAAATTTCAGCCATTTTGGACGCTTTTGGAGGCGCAGTTGTTGTTTGATAATCGTTTGAGTCAGTCGATGTGAGTGCTTTGGTGAAAATGGAAAAATCACAGCTCGATACTCGATTTTTTCCATTTTCACCAAAGCACTCACATCGACTGACTCAAACGATTATCAAACAACAACTGCGCGTCCAAAATGGCTGAAATTTTGTTGAGTACATGTCAAAAGATGCACGAACACACTCCCCGGCTGTCGTTGACTAGTTTTGCCATCTTCATGTTGAGGCCAGAAACTTATCGGACCACCCTCGTATATAAATATTGCCAAGACACGCGTTAAAGATGCTTGTTAATGTTTATTATCGTACTTGAAAACACTCTCCGTATTTAACAATTATAAAACCCGTTCCGAATCCCGTGTTTTTTAGTGTCATGAGTTTCACACAGATGGCGTTTTCTCCGATAGCTTGATGCGAGATCGCTATTCCGTCTGCTATGCTGGTAAAACAGTGCCTCTCGAAGCATTGATTACACAGGCACTCAAAAAAAAAAGGTCTTGTTCCCAGAACCAGACCAGCATATCTTTATGTTTTTGGGGTCGCTGAATCCGAATCCGGTGTCCGTTTGTCTCCATCACGTCACATTTTTTTTTAATCTCAAAAAACCATCAATAGATCATGATTTTCAAAAAGTTAATGGACTTAAACCAAATTCGCTATAAGGGGTTTTTTGGGTCGCTGATCACGAATCTGAAATCGGATTTCAAAAATTCAAGATGGCGGATCCAATATGGCGGGCGAGATTTTTGAAAATCGACGGATTCATGCCAAATTTGGTACAAGGAGGTTTTTTGGGTCGCTGATCATGAATCTGAAGTCAGATTTTAAAAATTCAAGATGGCGGATCCAATATGGAGTACAAGATTTTCGAAAACTTTGAATTTTTGTAAATATAACTTCATATTCGTCATTAGCGATCGAAAAAAAACCCTATACCAAATTTGGCATGAATCCGTCGATTTTCGAAAATCTTGTCCTCCATATTGGATCCGTCATCTTGAATTTTTAAAATCTGACTTCAGATTCATGATCAGCGACCCAAAAGAAACCCTTATACCAAATTCGGCATGAATCCGTCGATTTTCAAAAATCTCGTCCGCCATATTGGATCCGCCATTTTGCATTTTTGAAATCCTATTTCAGATTCGTGATCAGCGACCCAAAAAAACCCCTATAGCGAATTTGGTTTGTCCATTAACTTTTTGAAAATCATGATCTATTGATGGTTTTTTGAGATTAAAAAAAATGTGACGTGATGGAGACAAACGGACACCGGATTCGGATTCAGCGACCCCAAAAATATAAAGATATACTGGTCTGGTTCCGGGAACAAGGCCTTTTTTTTTGTGTGCCTGTGTTATCTAGGTAAAGTCGTACTGGCGAAAGAGTGCACTTCGGGAAAGCTCGGAGCAACGTTCCCCCACTATGTGTCTTCCCCCACCAAGCGAATTAGGCACGCGCACATTAAATTGTCGAGTATGCACACTGGTAAAGTCTTGCCTCCGCCACATGAAGTAGTCCCCTTTTTTTGAATGGGGATCCGGACTGCCAAACTTTACCACTTGGCGACACCACTACTGCCTAGGCTTTTCCGCGGGCATATCGATTCTTAGCAATTAGGTTGGCTGGGCAAAACTGAAGCAGATGGCGCCACCGAGCCAAACACCCGCGGGCAAATTAAAACTGTTATAATATATTATTAATGCTGCACTGTTGCAGATTTGATTGTATCTGATGTGACTGGTAAAAGAATTATGAAAGTGAAACAGTTAAAGGAATTCAGCGGATCTCCAACTGAGCTGGCAGGTCCTCTTCGCGCGGGAGAAGGACCTGTTTCCGTCGTCTGGTGGTGGCGACACCGTCGCTCGTCGTGGGCCGGCCGCTATCGCTGGTGGGATGCGGCTGCGGAGGCTCCACAGCCACCGCTTTATATTAAATTTTTTATTTCAATTCACTTCACTACATACAGATTCATAAATTAAGATTATATTTTCGTTTTTGACTTCTGCAATGCCTACTATACTTTATAAAGTAAGCATTTATTCCTGCCATATTGATATTTTTTCAAATCAGGCGGTAAATAAGGGTGTTTAGCTCGGTGGCGCCTAAGTTTACTTCCTCGACCACCAGCCAACCTAATTAGCATGACCGCGATAAATATACACCCAGGGACACGGCATCTGTCGCTGGTGACTTTTTTTTAAATATTATTTTTAAACGTACTAACCAATGAATAATTAATTCTCATGCGCTCATTAGCTACGGTGGCATCTACTCTCGTTAACGAAAGCATGAGGATTATTAATTATTGGTTAGTACGTTTAAAAATAACGTTTAAAAAAGTCACCAGCGACAGATACCGTGTCCCCGGGTATACCTCGTTAATTTAGAGTCAATAAGGAAAAGAGGGAAAGAAAATATAAACCAATGGACACATAAATCTTTTGTAAAATCTAGTATTAAGAATATAAAATGTACTACCGTATGTCTGACAGCAAGCGCAACAGGAGGTGTAACCTAAAATTTGACTTCGGCAGTGTTTGGAGGATGCTCAAGTCACTCACAAATAAGAAATAATTGACAGCTATCGAGAAATCAGACATTTTGACACTTTTCGCCCTTACGCTGCGCGAGCAGCGTTTATGAGTCACTCGAGCATCCTCCAAACACTGCCGAAGTCAAATTTTCAGGTCACAGCTCCTGTTGCGCTTGCTGTCAGACATACGGTATGTTCAAATGAAATTTTGTGTGCACGTTACAAGTTGATTACTTTTCATTTTTATTGGATACTAGCTGACCCGGCGAACTTTGTACCGCCTCAGAATCAATAAATAAAGATAAACCACTTATCAAATTTATGATCAAGTAATTGGTGGAAAGAATATACAAAACCTCCAAAAGTGTCTCTAAACTGTCTGAATCAACTAGGAAGACGAAGCTTTTTCAGAGGAGGCTAGGAAGTCAAAGAATGATGACATATTATCATTGACATTATTATGAGTAAATGTCTCGAAAATCTATCGTTGAGGTTTCATTTTAAAATTTTACAACATAAAAGAATGTAAATTTTGTTCCCCCATAGGGACCATACACGAGCTATAGAGGGCAGTGTATTCGCCGATGTGCGCGCGACCACACGACTGAAATAAGTACTTTTTGGGAATAAATGTACAGTGTAACGCTATTAGAGAATTTATAAAAATGATCAGAATTATTAAGTATGGCTTTCGGCCAATCCAAAATCACCTCATACGAGGTCAAAATAATGTCAAAGGACAAAAATTATTTGAATCGGGTCATGTACTTAATGTAATAGAGACAGATGACACCGAAAACGGAGAGATCGTTATAACCTGTAAAGTTGTAACTCAAACCAGGGTATCAAATACTTATGATGTAAAGATTGTGGTAAGTACAGTATGTTAAGTGAGAGCGTGTAACGTTACTCAGAACGTTATTCATAAAAAATTTACTCAACAATGTTTTTTTCCACATACATACGTTTGACATGTTTCAAGGTAATGCGCAATTATCCAGCATCAATGATCGCTTGGCATTTTCGAGGCATAGGTACTATCCATCAAATTTTCGGCGTATTCGCGGGGAAGTGCCTTCCAAATGCGTTGAATTTTTCAGAATAGCTGCTTCACAGTGAATTCACAGTGAAGACACGTTTTCCTCGAATCTTCTGCTTGATGTATGTATCCTGAGAAATTCGACGCATTTGGAAGGTACTTCCCCGTGTCGAAAACCACTACAGAATACTACAGAATATTTTCAACCACTACTGAAAACCTGAGTAGTGGCATAATAGCCCAGATAGCAAAATGTAGTCACAATGCACGCACTGTGAGTGCACGCGTGCGCTTCAAGTCGCACGCGTGCGACGCATTTGGCCTTACATATGTGCGCGCATATGCGTCGCATTTGAGGCGCACGAGTGCTACTTGACGCATGCGCGAACGGCGCGCATGCGCGAAAATGTCGCGGGAAATTCAACACCGTTAGAAAATTAATATGGATTCTCTCTCTCTACGTAAATGTTTACAATAAATGACACAATTTTTATGAGTAAATCCGTTATTCATTTATTATTATAATATAATACATAGTGTTATACATGACAAATAGTTATACATGACAATACATTTTGAGAAGTACATTTTGAGAGTTACGTTGTTATCAGTCTGTTAAGTAAGAGCGCGTACGGCGTTATTCATAAAAGACTTATTCGACAATGTTTTTTCCACATACATACGTTTGACATGTTCCAAGGCAATACGCTATTATATTAATAATGAGTCCAATCACCACCGTCGATAATCGCTTGGCAGCTCCGAGGCATACTATCCATCAAATTTTCGTTGGTGGTGATTGGACTCATTATCAACTGTAATTGCGCAATGCGTTGGAATATGTAAAACGTATGTATGTAGAAAAAACATTGTTGTGTGAAATTATACATAAGTAATATTAATATACAGGGTGTTTCATAAGTATTATGACAAACGTAAAGGGGTTGTAGAGGGCATTAAACTAAGCAATCTTGACCAATAAACCTGTGTCCAGAAATATGCTGTTTGGGCAGGAAGGTGAATGAACGTTTCATTCAGATACTGCCGCGCTTGCAAAGAAAAATGCACCGGAGCGCCATCATGTGCGACAGTCCGCAAGGTCTCCAGACTTATAACACCCTTAGATTTCTTTTTCTGGGGCCATGTCAAAACGTTGGTGTACGAAACACCTGTCAACAACGTGGAAGATCTATTGGGAAGGGCCATGGCCGCCTCCACAGTTGTGCAGGACATGCCTATGGGGTATTCCATAGGGTCCGGACTGCAATGCACAACCGTGCCACATTCTGTATTGAGCGAAACGGAGGCCATATTGAGTCATTTTTATAAACATTAAAAATACAATTATTAGTTGCTTCGTGTTTCTCTCATTCACCTTCCTGCCCAAACGGCATAATTCTGGACACAGGTTTATTGGTCAAGATTGCTTAGTTTAATGCCCTCTACAACCCCTTTACGTTTGTCACAATACTTACGAAATACCCTGTATATACATAGTTATACATGACAAATAGTTATACGTGACATAGTTATATATGACAATACATTTTGAGAAGTACATTTTGAGAGTTACGTTGTTATCAGTCTGTTAAGTAAGAGCGCGTACGGAGTTAATCATAAAAAACTTATTCGACAGTGTTTTTTCCACATACATACGTTTGACATGTTCCAAGGCAATACGCAATAATATTAATAATGAGTCCAATCACCACCGTCGACAATCGCTTGGCATCTCCAAGGCATACTATCCATCAAATTTTCGATGGTGGTGATTGGACTCATTATCAACTGTAAATGCACAATGCGTTGGAATATGTAAAACGTATGTATGTGGAAAAAACATTGTTGAATACATTTTTTATGAATAACGCCGTACACGCTCTTACTTAACCCTTACTTGCCACACTTCTATAGAATCACGTACTTGCCACACTGGGGGGGGTACACCCCAGCGAGAAAAATTGTTATAACAAACAAATTATTGCATATTTGGACTTGAAAATTTTATCAGCTCTTCTTAAGAGCGTGCTTTAAAAGGCAGTGGAACTTGTATAGCCAGAACTTAAAATTAAGTATGCGAAAAAAATCAAATATTAAAGTTACACGGTCTTTTAAAGTACGCTCTTAAGATGAGCTGGTAAAATTTTCAAGTACACAAATATGCTATAATTTATTTATTATAACAATTCTTCTCGCTGAGGTGTAAATCAACCCCAGTGTGGCACAAGTACGAATTTTACCATGGGGTGGTTTCGAGCCCCAGTGTGGCAAGTAAGGGTTAACAGACCTATCTTATGAGATATACTGTCAAATTAAGGGTTAAACAATTGAAGGGTTCCTTTCAAAAACAACACTTATCAAAAACGACAATCCCTGTAGTATTGGTAATAATGCCTACTCTTTCGTTGTATCTAGTCGTGTTGTGGTGCCTACTCTTTCATTATAATATAATGACATGAAAGAAATTTTAAGGGCGACAAAACAGAGGCACAAAAATTTTGAGAGAAGAAATTCCGACAAGAAACGGAATAAGGCTTTGCCGGGATTGGAAACGGAGGACGAAACTGCTGCAAAAATTGAGGAACTAAAAGAAACACTTGGCATCACCGAAGAAAATGTCGATGAACTTTCGGACGTTCGGAGCGATGGTTAAATATTGTGTATTTAACCCTTACGTGCACGCTTAATTTTTTTTTCCCGTCAGTACACGCTAGCGGTGCGGTACGGAGTGCCGCTTAACGTGCACATAAGGGTTAATATTACATATCGTCGGCTTACTTGTTAAACCTTCCAAGTCCGATTTTCGGACATAGGACTTAGTAGGTTTTACAAGTAAGCTGACGATATTAAAACGCGTGTACGGCGTTATTCATAAAAAATGTAAAATGAACATCCTCTCGAGATTGACGACTCTGCTGTGGGAGAGATTCTGCAGGATGGCTACTTCGCTCTTGAGCTGGGTCTCCTGCTTGGTGGGAAAACGCAGCTTGTCGATCACCTTTATCGCCATCGCGCGGCCAGTCAGAACTCCGCCGTAGATGATACCAAATTGACCCGAGCCAAGAACTTCGTCTGGGAAGATATGATAGAGCTGCGACATGTCGGTTACGCGTTCCTCTGGCTCAGTTGTCGACTGTTCCTGCCGACCTGCGAAAACGACGCGTGTTTTTCAATATAGCATCGGTACGCGTTCGCGCGCACACTCGCGAGCTCTGAACGTACTTGCCGATTTGGAGGTGATGGGTATCAATGCCTGCCTGATACTCGTTTTCCAGGTCCTCGCCAAGTGAGCGCTAACGCCACTTTCCGGCGGTGGAAGCTAACCACTCGCACCTGCGTAGAGGGGATCTTCGCCGACGTAGTAATCGACGTTGGCCGTTCTCAACTCGAAACAATGCATCGTGCCTGGAAGGGAAGAACGCGTGCATTGTACATCGACTAAACGCGCGCAGACAATTTCTAACGATATAGATATGTACTCACGAGAATGTTGTTGAATCTTTTTGAAGTACTTGGAACTGCTGTCGCTTTGGAACAGAGTTACGGCCTTTGTGTCCAACCACCAGTAGTGTCTCTTCCTCTGAAAACACGAGAGTCTTAATGACGGAGGAAGCGAAACCGAATCAGCGCCACGTCGTCGACCTACCATTGGATCGCGATTCATCGAATGCACCATCCATCCTTCCTTCAGGATCTTGGAGCCGCGTCGTTTTGTGTGCTTGACGTTTTGAACTATTCGCATCTGCAACTGCGTTATCGCGTATGAGGTACCAAGTGTGACGGAGGGTGTGATGGAGAAGAAAAAAAGATAAAGTATTGCAAGTGTCGAGATACGACATTGATTGAATAATTACCTCGATGGTCTGGACCTTTGAAATGTGTCGGAAGATGCGTCGTCGTGGCATGGAAAGAGGTCCTAAGGAAATATCAAACGCGTAAAATGATTCGTAGTGCACTTTCCTCGTGTTTCCTTGTGTTTATGCGATGAAAGGGGGGAGGATGACAGGTTGGCTTATTGAATTAGTTAAGTTAGGTTAATTACTTGATTAGTGTGGTATTTGAATCAGCCCATCCGCGCACAGTACCTGTAACTGGAAATATTACGCCAACGTTGGAGAAATAGTAGATCATGCGGCGAGAGAGCCCTCGGTTAATCCGGAGCCTCGGTTAACCGAGAGTCTACTGCACAGTCGCGGGCGCGACTTGGCGACGGCGTCATGCCGGCCGCCATTCGCACGCGTCGCAACTTGTTGCGCGCCGTTGTCACTTCGTATACGAACACGTTCCCTGCGTATCAAAATGATTGAATTAATCCCCGTACTAAAATCTTGAAATTTACGTAAAACTATGTTGGCATGCCGTGTAAATCCACGCTTTGCTATCGGGGTTGGTGCTACTTGGTTACAAAAAGCACTCAAGTCTCATCGCGTGCGCTCAAAACTCACGCGTGACTTCATTTTGACTGCGTAGTAGAGCGCACGCGTGAGACCGCACGTCGTGCGTCCTACGAGCGACGCACGATTGCTATCTGGGCAGGGATAGCTTATCCGGCAGTTTCAGCGCTGGATAAGCTAGCTATCCTCGGGATAACCTAACTTTTTGTTTGCGTCTTTATTATTCCGTGACAGAATCACAACCGTGACAGAATCATAATAATTGTTATTGGTTGTGTAATAGAGTTGAATGATGTGCCAGTTTTCGAATCATCATCTGATGATGAAATTGACGTCTTACAAAGAATGAGAAATCTTAGGAAAATACGTGCCCGGTAAGTAAATAAAGGATACCTATACCTACTATAATTTATAACCAATACCTAATACAAAACTATTCCAGAGTTGACTATTTCGAAGAATACAATGGTTGTAGAATTCTTCACTTGATTTCGTTTGGAAAAACAAACCTGTCAGAGATTATTGGGCCAAATACGACATCGCATTGCTACGAGGTCGCAAAGAAATGCAGCAATTCAGCCAGCAACGAAATTATTGCCAACTTTAAGATTTCTTGCTTCGGGATCAATGCTAATTACTGTAGGTAATCGTTTTTATCATAATGTTAAAACTTTTAATTAGTTATTATTATATGCCGCCACCTCTGCAACCTCCGACGACTCCTAACATTCCGAGAAGAGCTAGTTCACAGGACTAAAAGTTCGTCGATCGGCATAAACCGCCACTGATCTCCCAAAAATCAATGGGTGACATACTGAAAAACATCGACAAAGTCAAATTGAAACTCGTCACAAGGTACGATTAAACACTTTTATCCCGGTAAACTTTTAATTCACCAGGAACAAAGAGAAGTTTCGCATTGTCAGAATGTCGTGGCTGCGAAGGATTGATTTTGTTCACAGTGGGCTTTTAAACGTGTTTTTCAGATCGCCGGGTGGGAGACCTTTGCGAGCCAAACGAGAAAATAGCTCTTACAACGACCTTCAAGAGATCTTACGGAAACGATATATCGCAATGCAATCGCCGGACAGTAGAAATTCCACCGCGACGTTGACGTTCGATAATTCGTTCTAGATTAAGAACTCGATGGTGCTCAAGTTCTCTAGGTCGCAGCATTTTCGCGTCTGTCGGTGCTCCGAGGAACGGCTATTGTAGCCTTCCTTTCCACGCGTGCGATTGAATCATGATTATAATTTTATCTAAGTCAGAGCTCTGGAGAATCAAAATTAATAGATCTCTCTTCTTTTTTTATAAATGAGTCTTTCCCTGCGAGGTAATTTCGCGCGACACATTTTAGATTATAGTTCTTTTTTAATAGGACGATAGAAGCTCATAGAAACGTCGGGAAAATTTTGTTTTCTCTCTTCGCTCTTTCACTCAGAAAATGCAAGTTTAAATTTAAAATTTACGCACGCGGGTCTCTAATCGCGAGAATCTCAACGGTATCCAATAATATCAACCAAAGAAGTCATCTACCATTGCATTGTCTTCTATAAGTAACATTTAAATTTATCTAGGTAGACATTATACCTTTCTTCAATTCGCGTGATTGCAAAGTTTTCAGGAGCAGAAGTGATACATCCGTCGTACGATGTAGAATATGAAAACATTTTAGATTTGCATTGATACACTTTTGTAAGATACCTCGGCATTAGACATCAAGTCGTACAACGCTCTTTGTATACTTTTTAGATAGGGTCGCGTATACTTAAAAAAACGATAAAATTGTACCGCTCTATGTAATCTCAGAGTAATGTCACCGCGTGATAAATCTTAAGTTGTAGCGATTTAAAAGTTTATAGATTTTAGAATATATTTTGTCCGATACGAGATTTGGATCAAATGGTGCAATTTTACGTTGTAATTACTATTATTGTGTGACGACCCTTATAGTTTTTTGAGACTGAACACATTCTTGTTGGTGAGATATCGAATGTTTGGACGTGTTTTGTACCTGATGCTTTTATCGACGACTCGAAAATAAAAGTTATTGTTACGAAAATATAAATATATTGTGTTATAGATATCTTTTATTTACCGGGCACGTATTTTCTTTGGATTTCTGATTCTTGGTAATACGTCAATGTCATCATCAGATGATGATTAAAAAACTGGTACATCAATCAACTATTTCAAAATTAATAACAATTTACCACAACGATCAGGTTATGATTATGTCATGAAAGAATAAAGACGTCAAAAACAAAAAGTTAGGTTATACTGAGAATAACAACGAATTTCATTTATCGCGCCGGAACAGCTGTCAAAACGACCAAATGTCATGCGCAGTACGTACTTCTTACTACCAACCTAAAAATAATTTTAGATGGCCAACGCTTATACCTGGAATAGTTATCCCAGGCAAACTTGGAGCTGGTAAAACGCCTGCGCTTTATACCAGGTATAAAAAAGAGTATAAATTTATCCTCGGTATACTTATTCTAGGTATAACTTGGCTTTGGTAAAACTGGCCCTAAATGGAATAGAACGCTTATAAGCGACAGCGGCAGTGAATGGGTTAAGTTAGGTTAGGTTGGCTTTGCGTCAGCTGCGTAGTGTTTTGCTGCGAATACGTGGCGTTGGACACACTGACTGCCAACTTCAAGTAATAATCGCAGTGATATCATCTCGAGTGTGCCACTCTCTTTTGAAGTGAAACTTCTTTGTGTGCTGAGGGTACTAAAAGCGCGCTCTATGCAACGAAAGAACCATAAAGGGGCCCATACACTGCCCAGCAAGTTTGCTGGCAGTGTATGGCGGTGTTTGATGCGTTGCGCAAATGTTTGACAAACTTTAAACGTGTTTGACGTCTAAAAGGGACCCATACACTGTCCAGCAAGTTTGCGCAACGCGATCACGCCATGGTGAGACCATAGTGGTGCCACTACGTGGCAGCACTGCGTGCGGCTAGCGTGTAAATCCACGCTTTGCTGTCGGGGAAGGGAACAGAGGCGTGCGAAAGACTTCGGGAAGACACGCAGATGCGTCGAAGTTCCGTGGTGCGGTCAAGAGACGAACGTACGCGCGTCCCGAGATGTAGTAATTTATGATAGGACGGATGCGCGTCTCGATAGGGTGACGCGCTTCCTGATGGCTTCATTTATGATAGGTCGACACACTTCTCGTTAGCTTAATTTATGATAGGTCGACCCTGGATGGTAAACAAAGGGTGCTCGTAGGGAAGGCAAAGGGTATTCCCGCGAGTCTATTGAAAATGAGGAAAAGGTCGAGGACCCCGTCCCCCGCCCCGCAAGTACACAAACTAAAAGCACCGTGGCTACACAGTGAACACACTGAGTGGTTCACAGCGTAAAGACACAGTAGTTACACTCAGTGCAGTCAAGGTGCCTTTTTGACGTGCACACTTCGTAAATTTACCGACCATGAATGTCGGTAACTTCATTGTCTTCACAAAATTTTTAACACGTCGTTTGCTGCCGCCGGCTCCGATCGGAGCCAGTCGATACTTCGCGCCTGTGCCGCCGGCTCCGATCGGAGACACATTGACGTGCACATTACATATAATTATTCAGTCTGTTACCGGCACTTAGCGCGATGCAATCAATCTAAAAGTGGCAGCGAATGTGTTAAATTAGAAAATAACAAAATTGATATAATAATAGGTTTGTTCCCAGAAAGCAATTTGTGACTAGTTACAAATTTTGATCTGCGGATGTGTGCGGTTGTAAATTTACAATTAATTGATTTCACACCCCGATAGAAGAATTTTTAAATTAGAAAATAACAAAATTGATATTATAATAATGTTTCAAACAGTGCAAATTGTACTGAATTATTTCATAAATAATGAATAATTAATTATCATAATCGCTACTGTTTTGAAAAAGAAAGTATCAAATTATTTTTAAAAATTTAATGAGATATATATATATATAAACCGGCCTTTACACAATGCAACACTGAGATATTTCGGCAAAAATATTTAAAATTTAGTTTACGTTTGACATAGCTCGAAATCGGCTTTCGGCTTTATCTCACTAGTTACAGTACTGTTGCTTTCAGGTATCGATATTATATGTATAACTTAGTCGACTTCCACCACAAAGAGTCGATGGCGCAATTGGTAGAATGCGAGAAGCGTTCCCAGTCTTCTAAAGATCGCAGGTTCGAGTCTTGGCCGGGTCGGGTTTGAGAAAAAAAAACCGACACTCTCTCTCTCTCTCTCTCTCTCTCTCTCTCTAGTAGGCGGGATAAGGCAGGCGGGAAATCCTACTTTATCGCCCCCTTTTTGCAAAATTCTACTTTTACCATCGTACTTACACTGCGTGACTGCAGTGTGGCTTCACGGTGCACAGACAGATGGACACCCCAGTGCATGCACTCGAATGCACCGCGTGAAAGCAGAGTGCAGTCACTGTGGTGCCACTTTGCTATCGGGGTTCCTACGTCTTACCAGCGATCTATCTCTACGAGTATCCGGTTCACCCTCTATCCTTTTTCCTCTATCCTCCTATCCAGGTTCACTTGTGATAATGACGACTATTCAGAATAGGGAATTTTGGAGGGATGATGCAGCAACGCTGCGTTGCGCAAACTTGTTTGACAGTGTATGGATGATGCAGTTGTGCAACGCAGCGTTGCGCAAACTTGTTTGACAGTGTATGGATGATGCAGTTGCGCAACGCAGCGTTGCGCAAACCTGCGTTGCGCAAACATGTTTGACAGTGTATGGGCCCCTTAACGAAACCCACACACTCCAGCGCTACCGTACGTGCCTCACTCATACACCGATCTCGACCCTGCCCCATTCCACTTAGGCCCTTCGCACACAACGCTACGCAGGTATCCGACACTCGACGAGTGTACACACACCACGCGACGCGACTTTTGTCGGTGATGCTATATATTATACTCCCGTGACCGGCATGCTCAAGTGGCCGATACTCACGTCGCCGAGACTGTCCCGTCGCACAATTATGTTTTCTTTTATTTTACAACGATTTATTTTGTTGTTTGGCAATATGTTTATATGTACTCGAAAGAGCTCTTTCTGCTCTACAAAACTTTTATAATTGTTATTTCGAATAATTAAATTTTTTATTATTTTTCTGACTTAGAAATGGAATATCCAGGGGGCAAAAATCAGCAGTTTCGACATCTGCTTTTCTTCGCTTTTCATCGAGGTCAAAAAACTGCCGTATACGGAGAAGGTGTTATAGGTGAGTCTTTGATAAAAAAGATGTCGAAAAAATTCGGATTTTTTCCTCCTGGATATTCCATTTCTAAGCCTGAAAAATAATAAAAAATTTAATTATTCGAATAAACAATTATAACAGTTTTTTGTAGAGCAGAAAGATCTCTTTCTAATGAATATAAACACTTTACGGGACAGCAAACAAATCGTTGTAAAATGAAAGAAAATAAAAGAAAACGCTACGAACTTATTTTCCAACCCAATAGCATCGCGATCTTAAATACTTCGTCAAACTAGAGTTCATCTCGCCATCAGCGAAGCAGTACATTTCGACGAATCCAGGCTGCTAATGAGTTCGCAGTCCCGCACCTTTCCTGAAAGGGTTAATTACTGGACGAATCGGAATGAACCTTTGCCGAAATATTCGGTTATCTATTGAAATCGTCATTTCTCTCCTTTACAAAGCTGAATGCATTTCGAATGCATTCGAAATATAGCGGTATCTGCGAGAAGTGTTTCATTACAATTCGTTCGGTAATAATTAGCCTTCCGGGAAAGGTGCAGGACTGCGAATACATAAGCAGTCCTCGTTTGCCGAAATGTACCACCCGAACTGCGTGCACTATAATGTGCACTATAATAGAATTTGTAATGTATCTGAAATTCTGAGAAACAGCGATTAATGTTTATCACTTTCAAATTTGGAAGTAAATTCTTTGATTCCGTTTATAATTTTCTAGAAATTTGTCAGTTTAGTGAACACTTTGTTCGTTCGATCAAAGTTACTTCGTATACTGAGAAAAGAGTTTATTTTCAATTAATAAGTGTACCTATACTTGATTATGGCGGAAAAAATATTTTGTTGGACCCAAGTAAGTAAATATTAGGTTGGCCCTTAATATTGGTAAAACACATTTTTTCTCTCACCCCTTTAATTGACTCGAAATACTAAAAAATGATTTTTAAAAGTAAAATCCGCTCTTAATTTTAATATTAACCCGTGCCCCAAAGGCCCTTACCAATATTAAGGGCCACCCTAGTAAATATACTGGGTGATTCTTTAATATTGCGACAAACTTCAAGGATGGGTTCCTCGGATCAAAATAAGAAAAAAACAAAAACAAAACGCGTGGCCGCCACAGGTGGAAGAAGTAAAACTTCGATACCAGTTTCTCTGAATTTGATTCCGGTGGTATTAGTTTCAATTGGCTCTATACAAGTCTTTTACAATGCTTCTTCGTAGAGCCAATTGAAACTAATACCACCGGAATCAAATTCAGAGAAACTGGTAACTGGAGTATTTGGCACTGAGTGACAAAAAGTTCTTTTTCAATTCTTTGAGTACAAATGCAATTGATGTATATGTTGTTGCGTTTATGCGAGTATTTACCAAACACTTACGCAGGAAAGAAGAAGAACACCGCCAAAGATCACAAGTTTCATCATGTTTTCGTTACGGTAGCAATTGGTCCATTAGCGCTCCGCGTGACCGGATATCGCTCCCTGCGTTTGGTTGGAAGAGATGTCAGCTGTTGCGTACCGAGCCGTTTCAGGTCGGCTATAGTTGGCGGGTTCGTGCCCGTGGAGCGCTAAAACACTCTACTTCAAAAGTCTGCAAACGGGAAAACGAAAGCTTAAGTTCGAATAAGGTCGACACTGCACTCACTATAAAACTGATATAAATATATTCAAGTTGAGGGGATACAAGACACGTTGATTATTGATAATAACAAGACAAGCTAAGACAAGACAAGACGACGGGAGCCTCTCGGCTTCGTCTTATATAGTTCAGGACGTGGCGACATTTGGTCGACGGAGGGGATAGCGTAGGTGACGCTATCCACCCTGATTTGGTAGTTAAAGAGGGGCATTTTAGACTCTACGGGGTGAGGCGAGAGGAGGGAAAGAACAAAGCTTTCGACACAGGGCTGTACTACGCTGCTCGTGCGTGCATGCGCGCTTGAGCGCGGCGCGGCGTAGTACGGCCCTGTGTCTCTCATTGATTTCAATGGAGAAATAAAAACCGAATATCTCTATTTCTAAACGTCAGACTGATTTTATTCATAAGAAAAAGTTATCAATTTTTTAAATCTATAATCTGACAAAATTTTTTAAAAATTGCTCGAAAAGTGCTACAGCCCTCCAAATACCTCAACGGTTTCCCGAGCGTCGCACTCACGAATCAAGAATGTCGACCGCGAGGATGTGCCAGGGGCCCCTTTCTCGAACCCCCCCACTCGCAGGGGATATCTCCTATATTATATTCAATAAAACAGCGATATTATTTACGGTTTACATGTCGTTATTGAACTTGCAATTTTGAAATGCTTGAATTGTCTTTCAAGTAATGAATATTAATCGTATTGTCATCATGTATCATCTCTGCTAAGTAAGAAATGGCTCGAGAATATTGATAAGTACCTGTAAACAATATTTTCAAGTATTTTTCAGTCATTTCGGGAAAATCTAACAAATCAGATGAGGTTTTTCGTTGAAACGGTACTTTTCTGCGCTTCCAACCATCTTTATCGACTTGAACACTAAGAGTATCGTTTAAATTAAGTCTCGATTTCATATAATCCAGGATTTCTTCAGATATTCAACGTCGCTATTTTAGTTTTTGGAAGTATTTTATTTACAAGTTTTTTATCTAAAAGTTTCAACTTTTGTTTGATAATCCTATGTATAGCTTGTACTGCTCACCGAACTTTAGTGACATATCGAGAGTGACTTGATTCTTCACGCGACAATTAAGCACGTCCTTCTTTTAATGCGAGCATGTGTACTTCAAAACCTTGCTCTTCTAAATATTCTATAATATCCCGAAAGCCTCTATCAAGGACTGACTTATCTGCCAAATAAAGACCTAACATATCGACAATATAACCATTTGTCGTACAAATTGTAAATTGCTTGCATAAGGGCCGATATAGACGTTCGCTTAACGTACGACAGAATATCTGGTTTATCAGGGATAGAAAGTTGCTACCCCCGCCGCCGTCGATGCAATGCGAGTCTAGGTATACAAATGTAACAGTAACTGCAAGACGGCGGAGGTAGCGACTTTCTATCCCTAATCAGCCAAATAATCCGTTGCACGTTAATCGCGATCTAAGTAAAGCGCTAATGTAGATTTAATGCCGCCAATGGTCGCAATGATGAGTTATTCTGGGATCTTAATCATAACTTTAGATTATCGCTTTACTAATTTCAATTTCAATTGGATTCCGAAGTAAATATATCTGCTATAATAAAGAAACAGTATGATTTAGATTTCATAATTCAATAACGTGGTGGAAAATGATCAAGAGACACGGTAGTGTCTCGCGGCATGTTCATTCAAGTCGTCAGAACGACGCCGCCAGCGCTGTCGCCGCGAGCACCCGTGTATCTTTACAGGAAAAATGACTGCCCCCTTCACCCCTCAATTTTAACATCGAATTTTCTCAATAAATATACGGTTATAACCAAAACTATGCTTAGTTACGCCATATAAATCGACTATTCTCTATCGATAGAGACCAGAGTAAATGTTGTAAATTACATATTAACAGAGATTTTTCCTTAGCAACGCGAAGCCACGCCCCTCGCGCCACGAAAGTCGAGAATCCGATTTCTCGGGCGATATATATATGTCAAAATCTCACAAAAATTCCGCCTGTCTTCGGCGATATTCGGCCATGGTCGGAAATGTGTATACAGATGCGGCCACACGCATACGCTATCAAATGTATGTGAGAGTGTGTGAGAGAATATATTCCTTGAATGTTTAGTTATTTTTCAAAATTAATAAAATATTTCCATTCGCGAAACGATTTCCCTCGCATTTTTTCGATCCTCGGACGCGCTTGTTAATAAAAAGTAAAAATTCAGTGTAATCGGAGTAGTGAATCTCAATAGTGGTGAATGTGACAGACGCTCCGTATAGTTTAATAATCGTTTGTATTTTTTATCGCTTGTTGATATCATTTTTGTTTGTTTGTTGAAATCTCATTTTTTAGGCAGGTAAGGATCGCCTTTCTCTCTCGACCCACCCTTGTCGAAAACCACTACAGCGGACTGAACACTACAGTGGTCAGTAGTGGTTTCTACAATAGTGGTCAGTAGTGGTACACAGTGGTGAGAATAGTGGTCAGTAGTGGTATACAGTGGTGAGAATAGTGGCATGCAGTTGTACGTAGTGGTAAGAAGTGCTAAGTAGTGCACATGTAATGGTTATACTATTTTTTTTATTGAATCATATAAAAAGGGTACAAAATTTAAATTATACGACGAGTGTATCACTTCTGCTCCCGAAAACTCTGCAATCACGCGAATTGAAGAAAGGTATAATGTCTACCTAGATAAATTTAAATGTTACTTATAGAAGACAATGCAATGGTAGATGACTTCTTTAGTTGATATTATTGGATACCGTTGAGATTCTCGCGATTGTAGACCCGCGTGTTTAAATTTTAAATTTAAACTTGCATTTTCTAGTAAAAGAGCGAAGGGAGAACAAAATTTTCCCGACGTTTCTATGAGCTTCTATCCTCCTATTAAAAAAGAACTATAATTTAAAATGTGTCGCGCGAAATTACCTAGCAGGGAAAGACTCATTTATAAAAAAAGAAGAGAGATCTATTAATTTTGATTCTCCAGAGCTCTGACTCAGATAAAATTATAATCATGATTCAATCTCACGCATGGAAAGCAAGGCTACAATAGCCATTCCTCGGAGCACCGTCCTACGCGAATGCTGCGACCCAGAGAAATTGAGCATCATCGAGTTCTTAATCTAGAATGAATCATCGAGCGTCAACGTCGCGGTGGAATTTCTACTGTCCGGCGATTGCATTACGATATATCGTTTCCGTAAGATCTCTTGAAGGTCGTTGCAAGGGCTATTTTCGCGTTTGGCTGGCAAAGGTCTCTCACCAGACGATCTGAAAAACACGTTTAAAAGCCTACTGTGAACAAAATCAATCCTTCGCAGCCACGACATTCTGACAATGCGAAACTCCTCTTTGTTCCTGGCGAATTAAAAGTTTACCGTGATAAAATTGTTTAATCATACCTTGCGACGAGTTTCAATTTGACTTTGTCGATGTCTTTCAGTATATCGCCCATTAATTTCTGGGAGATCAGTGGCGGTTTATGCCGATCGACGAACTTGTAGTCTTGTAAACTAGTTCTCCTCGCGATGTGAGGAGTCGTCGGAGGTGGCAGAGGTGGCGGCATATAATAATAACTAATTAAAAGTTTTAACATTACGATAAAAACGATTACTTACAGTAATTAGCATTGATTCCAAAGCAAAAAATCTTAAAGTTGGCAATAATTTCGTTGCTGGCTGAATTGCTGCATTTCTTTGCGACCTCGGTGCAATACGATGTCGTATTTGTCACAATAATCTTTGACAGGTTTGTTTTTCCAGACGCAATCAAGTGAAGAATTCTACATCATTGTATTCTTCGAAATAGTCAACTCTGGAATAGTTTTGTATTAGATTTGGTTATAAATTAGTAGGTATAGGTATCCTTTATTTACTTACCGCGGGCACGTATTTTCCCAGGATTTCTCATTCTTTGTAAGACGTCAATTTCATCATCAGATGATGATTCGAAAACTGACACATCAATCATCTCCATTTCACAACTAATAACAATTATTATGATTCTGTCACGGTTCTGATTCTGTCACAGAAGAATAAAGACACAAACAAGAAGTTAGGTTATAATGAGGATAGCTAGCTTATCCCACGATGAAACTGCCGGATAAGTTATGTCTGCATTTATTCCAAAGTTTATCCTATTCCAGACTTATATCATACTTGTAAAACGCTTGCGTACTGGTTATTCTCAGTATAGCGCTATACCGCGTTTATACCGTGTTGGTAAAACCGGCCCTAAATATCCCTTTTTGGATCACTGCTCACCACCATTGAACCACTACTGACCATCATTGAACCACTGCTCACCACTATTGTGCCACTACTCAGGTTTTCAGTAGTGGTTGAAAATATTCTGTAGTGTTCTGTAGTGGTTTTCGACACGGGCACCATTTTACATTTGGAAAATGTTTTTTTGGGGGGGTTTTCTTTTACTTAATGTGATTTTGTACTTTGGTGTCACGGCCGAAACCATATTCGACAAATTACCTGATGCACTTTCTTTGTCAGAATATAAAGGAAAATGCGTGATTGTGCGATCGGTCAAAATTTTCAGTAAGTGACAGCGCATACTTTCTGTACAGTAGAATAATGTTTCAGGTTTCTTGCCTAAAATTAATGACACAGCGAACGCAATAGCAAATAAACCACAGTCAGTATTATTTTCTTGTCTTTGAACCTTCAGAAATCGTATGTTATCAAGATTGAAATCAGGATATAATCGTTGGAGAAAAATTTTCTGATGTTCATCGATGTTGCTATTATTCAACGAATCATAAATTAATAATTGATCTTGGCGGCAATCGTAGTAACTGCATACCCAGTGATTCAGTGAAGGCAAAATTTGTATATGATCAGTTTGCGAAGGCACCGGAAAAATTTTAGCAGGTTTTTGGATGTAAATGGTGTCGTAAGGCATGTATTGAGTACTATTCTGGACAATAGAAGTAAAAACACTCATGTGTTTGTCATTAAGACATTCACCGTTCTCAATTTTCTGTATTTCTTCTCGTTGAAGAAGTAGAAGATCCAATTGTGGTAATTTTTGCCACGTTACTACTCTTTTAGTGACCCTTCTCACCACTTGTTGCGAAGCATACGAATGTTCAGATAAAACGTCATTCTGAGAATTTGGTATTGATTTTTGCTCTTCACCAGTTTCTACGGGATCGCTGAGGTGTATGCGATAAAAAGAAGAATGATCAACGTCCATCGTACCAATCAATAGCTCCCTTTATTTTTTAGACTTATCATTGACATCGACACAGATACAAAAATCTAAGCCAGCGTAACATCTATAGATTATCTTGTAGTTACGAAACTGAAAGAATCATTATGAACAGCAACGATATGTGTAGCATTGTCGAGCGTCTTGGTCTTGATATTCCATCGATTTCCAGGACTTACCAACACAAAATTAGTATGCTTCGCATCCCTTACAGTAACTATATCGCGTGTTCTTCCTCTATCAGCGTCTGTTTTTCATCATCGTCAAAGTTCATGTACCATCCCAGGTAGCACACTGACGTTAGAATAACGTCTTAGACGTCATTTTTTGGTCAGTATAGGGTTTCAGACGTCAGTTGTCGTAATATTAACGTCACAGGGACGTCATATTTACGACGTACCTTGGACGTCAAAATTCAACGTCTTTTTGACGGAACTTTTCCGTCATTTTTAATGACGAACAAGACTTAGAAAAATTTCCGTCTCCTGACTTGAAAATTTATTTGTGAATAAATGGACAAAAATTGTAATTTGTTCAATTATTAAATCAATAAATTATTTCATTTAGTCTCCAGAGTATGTTGAGCAAGTTATAAACTATACTATTTATTAAAAAGCACAGATTATTAAAGTAAATGAAAGACAATCAATTAATGTAGGATGAATAAACATTCATATAATTATTTATTTATTTATATTTATTTATTTATGATTTATTTCTTGCATAGACGAAAATTGATATTAGTATCAATATAATATCTATCAAATATTTATCAAAAGATACAATCATAAATTTAGAAAAATGTTGAGAAAAGAATAATACAATTATAAAATCTTATTTATTCAAGCTCTTTCTTATTGAAAAGTAATATATATTTATTCATCAAACTTCATATGAACACTAATACATAGTAATAATATTCTTAACCACAGGAGCGTGCAGCAGATGAGGCCTCGAGGACATCCGACCGATCAACGAAGTTAAGCAGCGAAAAGTGCGGACACTAGTTGGATGGGTGACCGCTCACGATGAAAAGATATACACTCGGCGTCTCGGATTCTGTCGCTGGTAACTTTTTTTAAATGTTATTTTTAAACGTACTAACCAATGATTAATCAATTCTCATGCTTTTATTAACGAGAGTAGACACTACCGTAGCTAATGAGGTCATGAGAATTAATTGTTCATTGGTTAGTACGTTTAAAAATAATATTTAAAAAAGTCACCAGCGACATAATCCGAGACGCCGGGTGTACGTCAGACCTAACCTTTTAGAACCGTCATTTTTTACGTCATCACAACGTACGGTAGAACGTCATTATGACGTGATTTGTCTGACGTCGTGTGGATGTGCAATTAAGCCGTCTTTGCGACGTTAAAATGACGTCATATTTTTCGTCATCTGACGTCAGAACTGACCTTCAAAAAACGTCATTTCGACGTTAGTGTGCTACCTGGGATTTAACTATTTAGCCAGTCGAGTCTTTCCAGCTCTGTTTTGAATTAGAATGAATCGTATCTGTCAAACGGAATTTGCGGTTGCAAATTTCTCCTTTCGTTTCCAGATTATCGTTTATTATTCAAATACATGCCATTATTTTGTCGGATCGTTACGGTTGACAGATGACATAGTCGTACTGGCAAAAGAGTGGTCTTCGGGAGAGCTCGGAGCTATGCTCCCCCACCATGTGGCGTCTCCCACTCTGTAATTGTCGCATGCGCGTAGCGGTGATCATGTATTACTCCGCCATTGAACCCCATTGGGGATCAGGAGAGTGAGATTTTGCCGTTAGGGGCGCCACTACATACCGCCACCTACATACCTCATAGTTCTCATATAGGGACCGTGCAAAGCGAATAGAGCGCCATCTGAAAGTGTTGTGTAAAGTAATTGGGAAGAATTTAACAAGCGCATAAAGGGCAGTTACAGTGAAATTCCTTTTTATTAATTAAAATTAAATATTTTTTTGTAACATACCATCCTCGAAAAAAACCTGTTGCATCAAAGGTTGCTCAAATACACCAGATCGTGTACGAAATATTAATCCATCAGTAAAATTCTATTTCTCTCCTACAAGTAGTGTTCACTTGCCATGGAAGAATCACAAGCGCGTGTAAAGTGGATTAATGCAGTTAAAAATTGCACTAATCCACTGCTAGAGTATTCTGATAATATATATAGGTGATATACAGTAAGTTAAGTAAAAGCGTGTACAGAGTTATTCATAAAAAATGTATTCAACAATGTTTTTTCCACATACATACATTTGACATGTTCCAAGGCAATGCGCAATTATGTTAATAATGAGTTCAATCACCCATCAGCATCAATAATCGCTTGGTATCTCCGAGGCATACTATCCACTAAATTTTCGGCGTATTCGCGGGGACCCTTGTCGAAAACCACTACAGCGGACTGAACACTACAGTGGTCAGTAGTGGTATACAGTGGTGAATAGTGTTCAGTAGTGGTATACAGTGGTGAATAGTGTTCAGTAGTGGTATACAGTGGTGAATAGTGGCATGCAGTGGTACGTAGTGGTAAGAAGTGGTAAGTAGTGCACATGTAATGGTTATACAATTTTTTTTATTGAATCATACAAAAAGGGTACAAAATTTAAATTATACGATGGATGTGTATCACTTCTGCTTCCGAAAACTCTGCAATCACGCGTATTGAAGAAAGGTATAATACCTACCTAGATAAATTTAAATGTTACTTATAGAAGACAATGCAATGGTAGATGACTTCTTTGGTTGATATTATTGGATACCGTTGAGGTTCTCGCGATTGTAGACCCGTGTGCTTAAATTTTAAATTTAAACTTGCATTTTCTAGTAAAAGAGCGAAGGGAGAACAAAATTTTTCCGACGTTTCTATGATCTTCTATCCTCCTATTAAAAAAGAACTATAATCTAAAATGTGTCGCGCGAAATTACCTAGCAGGGAAAGACTCATTTATAAAAAAAGAAGAGAGATCTATTAATTTTGATTCTCCAGAGCTCTGACTCAGATAAAATTATAATCATGATTCAATCTCACGCGTAGAAAGCAAGACTACAATAGCCGTTCCTCGGAGCACCGTCTGACGCGAATGCTGCGATCCAGAGAAATTGAGCATCATCGAGTTCTTAATCTAGAATGAATCATCGAGCGTCAACGTCGCGGTGGAATTTCTACTGTCCGGCGATTGCATTGCGATATATCGTTTCCGTAAGATCTCTTGAAGGTCGTTACAAGGGGATATTTTCGCGTTTGGCTCGCCCGGCGATCTGAAAAACACGTTTAAAAGCCCACTGTGAACAAAATCAATCCTTCGCAGCCACGACATTCTGACAATGCGAAACTCCTCTTTGTTTCTGGCGAATTAAAAGTTTACCGCAATAAAATTGTTTAATCATACCTTGCGACGAGTTTCAATTTGACTTTGTCGATGTCTTTCAGTATATCGCCCATTAATTTCTGGGAGATCAGTGGCGGTTTATGCCGATCGATGAACTTGTAGTCTTGTAAACTAGCTCTCCTTGCGATGTGAGGAGTCGTCGGAGGTGGCAGAGGAGGCGGCATATAATAATAACTAATTAAAAGTTTTAACATTACGATCAAAACGATTACTTACAGTAATTAGCATGTATCCCAAAGCAAGAAATCTTAAAGTTGGTAATAATTTCGTTGCTGGCTGAATTGCTGCATTTCTTTGTGACCTCGGTGCAATGCGATGTCGTATTTGTCCCAATAATCTCTGGCCGGTTTTGTTTTTCCAAACGAAATCGAGTGAAGAATTCTACATCATTGTAAGTATTCTTCGAAATAGTCAACTCTGGAATAGTTTTGTATTAGATATTGATTATAAATTATAATAGGTATAGGTATCTTTTATTTACTTACCGGGCACGTATTTTCTTCGGATTTCTCATTCTTGGTAATACGTCAATATCTTCATCAAATGATGATTCAAAAACTGGTATATCAAATAACTCCATTTCAAAATTAATAACAATTTACCACAACGATCAGGTTATGACTATGTCACGGAAGAATATAGACACAAACAAAAAGTTAGGTTATACTGAGTATAGCTAGCTTATCCCACGATGAAACTGCCGGATAAGTTATGCCTGCATTTATTCCAAAGTTTATGCTATTCCAGACTTATACCATACTTGTAAAACGCTTGCGTACTGGTTATTCTCAGTATAGCGCTATAGGCGGCGAGCGAATATTGTTTAGCAGCGCCTCTCCTAGGCGAACCGAAACATTTAACGGGAACTGACCAGAGTCACTTAGGTCGGGTGTCCACCGGGTCGGGCCGACCAGAATCGCTGAGCCGATCGCTGAGCACTTGAGTATATCTATATATACCCAATCTGTATATCTATATATACCCACACAATCTGTATATATATATATATATATATATATATATATATATATATATATATATACACCCAAGTGCCCAGCGATCGGCCCAATTGTGGTCGGCCCGATCCGGTGGACATCCGGCCTTGTAGTTAAGTGACCCTAGGACCTGATGTGTCAATGTCAACTTGCTGGCAATGGATACTATAATTTATTTCAGCTTTCCGGCTGTAAAATTTATGCATCATAATGATGCTTCGTATAAAAATGGCCTAAAATTAGTCTTTTCTAAACATGTTTTAAAAGCGAGTAAGCGCACACACACACAAATGTGGTATAACCCAAATTTCTGTGATAGAAGACCGTGTGATTCGCCAGACATCAGTAACTCTTAATCCATATTCAGTTACTTTAGAAGTAAGTAGTCAATAGCTTTCCCCTTGCGACTTTGTCCGCGTGAGAATCACGAAATAATCTCTTCTTTATTTTACTCCCTTAAGGGAGTTGGCATATAGATAGTAGATATATAAAAAAAAACGTGCGTATTCAAATGCAACGTTGTATTAAAATTTCAAAGCAATCGGTGAAAAACTTTCGGAAATTTAAAAGATACATTTTTATTCATTTACCCCCTTAAGGAGTAGGTATATAAAGAGTAGGTATATATGAAAAACGCGCGTATTCGAACGTTATATGTCCAATGCAACGTTATATGTCCAAATTTCAAAGCAATCGGTAAAGAACTTTCGGAGATCTTACGACGCGGTCTCAACGTGTCGACATTGACGTGACACATGCACAATACAGGTATGTAGTGCTCTCGCCCAGTTTATGACCCTGTGAGACCGCGACGTTAGACCTTGAAGAAATGAATATAACATTTTTATTTAAACGTGTATATGGAAGATAGAAGAAGATAGATAGCGGTGTTTTTATTAGAATGGGTATTGCGGAAAGCGGTTCATTACGACTCGTCCAGTAATTAATCCTTCCGGGAAAGGTGCATGGCTGCGGGCTCATTGACAGCCTAAATTCGCCAAAACCTACCGCTTCGCCATTGTGACCGATTTACAAAATGTATCAAGTGACTTGAGTTTGTGTTAATATGTGTTCCGTCGCAAGGGGACTTCTATGTCATTTCTTACCGCTCACTATCATCGCAACCTAAGTAACGCGCCAATCTAGATCTAATCTCTACATCGATCGCGAACAGTGTATGGCTTTCCTGGATAAACCAGGTATCAAAATTCCCCAATTGTCCATCGACTGCATCCGACATTCCTCCCCTTAATCCAGCTCGGATCGCTTTTGTGACGGTACCTATTGAAGCAGGCACTGCGAGAGACGGCTTGCTACGAATCGCTCTAAAATTACCTTCGGAGAAAAGTTCGGAACTGCGACATTTACGACCTAGGTATGTTTATCGAAATATTCGTTTCGCCTACGACGCGATTAATTCTAGTCGGCGAATTATTTGTGGTCGATGCTACCAAGAAGCACGAATCGACCCTCCTAATTCCGTCGCTCGTTGCGATGGAACAGGATTGACAGCTGGCACGTCGCAGTCAACTCATTCCCGTGGAAACTGTACAAAGTCGCCGATGGTGGCGCTGGTAGCAAATTCGCTCGCCGCCTATACCGCGTTTATACCGTGTTGGTAAAACCGACCCTTACAAAGAATGAAAAATCCTAGGAAAATACGTGCCCGGTAAGTAAATAAAGGATACCTATACCTACTAATTTATAACCAAATCTAATACAAAACTATTCCAGAGTTGACTATTTCGAAGAATACAATGATGTAGAATTCTTCACTTGATTTCGTCTGGAAAAACAAACCTGTCAAAGATTATTGGGACAAATACGACATCGCATTGCACCGAGGTCGCAAAGAAATGCAGCAATTCAGTCAGCAACGAAATTATTGCCAACTTTAAGATTTCTTGCTTTGGGATCAATGCTAATTACTGTAAGTAATCGTTTTGATCGTAATGTTAAAACTTTTAATTAGTTATTATTATATGCCGCCACCTCTGCCACTTCCGACGACTCCTCACATCGCGAGGAGAGTTAGGTTACAAGACTACAAGTTCGCCGAACGGCATAAACCGCCACTGATCTCTCAGAAATTAATGGGCGATATACTGAAAGACATCGACAAAGTCAAATTGAAACTCGTCGCAAGGTATGATTAAACAATTTTATCGCGGTAAACTTTTAATTCGCCAGGAACAAAGACGAGTTTCGCATTGTCAGAATGTCGTGACTGCGAAGGATTGATTTTGTTCACAGTGGGCCTTTAAACGTGTTATTCAGATCGCCGGGTGAGAAACCTTTGCGAGCCAAACGCGAAAGTAGCCCTTGCAACGACCTTCAAGAGATCTTACGCAAACGATATATTGCAATGCAATCGCCGGACAGTAGAAATTCCACCGCGACGTTGACGCTCGATGATTCGTTCTAGATTAAGAACTCGATGATGCTCAATTTCTCTGGATCGCAGCATTCGCGTCAGACGGTGCTCCGAGGAACGGCTATTGTAGTCTTGCTTTCCACGCGTGAGACTGAATCATGATTATAATTTTATCTGAGTCAAAGCTCTGGAGAATCAAAATTAATAGATCTCTCTTCTTTTTTTATAAGTGAGTCTTTCCCTGCTAGGTAATTTCGCGCGACACATTATTTTAGATTATAGTTCTTTTTTAATAGGAGGATAGAAGCTCATAGAAACGTCGGGAAAATTTTGTTCTCCCGTCGCTCTTTTACTAGAAAATGCAAGTTTAAATTTAAAATTTAAGCACACGGGTCTACAATCGCGAGAACCTCAACGGTATCCAATAATATCAACCAAAGAAGTCATCTACCATTGCATTGTCTTCTATAAGTAACATTTAAATTTATCTAGGTAGGTATTATACCTTTCTTCAATTCGCGTGATTGCAGAGTTTTCGGGAGCAGAAGTGATACATCCGTCGTATAATTTAAATTTTGTACCCTTTTTATATGATTCAATAAAAAAAATAGTATAACCATTACATGTGCACTACTTAGCACTTCTTACCACTACGTACCACTGCATGCCACTATTCACCACTCTATACCACTACTGACCACTATTCACCACTGTATACCACTACTGACCACTATTGTAGAAACCACTACTGACCACTGTAGTGTTCAGTCCGCTGTAGTGGTTTTCGACAAGGGATAAATTATTTCATTTAGTCTCCAGAGTATGTTGAGCCAGTTATAAACTATACTGTTTATTAAAAAGCACAGATTATTAAAGTAAATGAAAGACAATCAATTAATGTAGGATGAATAAACATTCATATAATTATTTATTTATTTATTTATTTATTTATTTACTATTTATTTCTTGCATAGACGTACTAATATCAATTTGCGTCTATGCAAGAATATTTATCAAAAGATACAATCATAAATTTAGAAAAATGTTGAGAAAAGAATAATACAATTATAAAATCTTATTTATTCAAGCTCTTTCTTATTGAAAAGTAATATACATGTACTCATCAAACTTCATATGAACACTAATACATAGTAATAATATTCTTAACCACAGGAGCGTGCAGCAGATGAGGACTCGAGGACACCGACCGATCAACGAAGTTAAGCAACGAAAAGTGCGGACACTCTCTAGTTGGATGGGTGACCGCTCACGATGAAAAAATATACACTCGGCGTCTCGGATTCTGTCGCCGGTGACTTTTTTAAATGTTATTTTTAAACGTACTAACCAATGATTAATCAATTCTCATGCTTTTATTAACGAGAGTAGACACTAACGTAGCTAATGAGGGTATGAGAATTAATTGTTCATTGGTTAGTACGTTTAAAAATAACATTTAAAAAAAGTCACCAACGACATAATCCGAGACGCCGGGTGTACGTCAGACCTAACCTTTTAGAACCGTCATTTTTTACGTCATCACAGCGTACGGTAGAACGTCATTATGACGTGATTTGTCTGACGTCGTGTGGATGTGCAATTAAGCCGTCTTTGCGACGTTAAAATGACGTCATATTTTTCGTCAGCTGACTTCAGAACTGACCTTCAAAAAACGTCATTTCGACGTTAGTGTGCTACCTGGGCGTATGGGTAGATCGATGCTTGCTTAAACGGTTATTTTGCGGCCAACGTAAGTCGATAAGTTTACGGATACGGATAGGGATACGGAGACAATTGTAGGGTTTGCTGAAAGTGTCTTCTTCTTCTTCTTCTTCGTCTTTATGGCATCGGCTATTGTCATTATAGCTACACAGCCACTGTGGTGCTAGTGAGTGGAGATCATGAAGGGCAGAGGCCGCCACCTGTGTGGCGGGCGATTTAAAGCTCAAATCTTGAGGTTGCTGCTGTTGATGAAGGATATGATAAGAGGGGTCGTTTTTGAGTGGTTAGCAATCAGGTTTTCAATGGAGTGAGGGGGTTGGATGTGGAGACTCTGAAGCTGTCTCATGAGACGAGAGCGCTGGGCGAGATACGAATTGCAAGACCACATTACGTGGTTGATATCCTTCACAGGTTCTCCGCAAGCACAGGGGGAGGCGGGAGCTAGGTTTTTGCGGGACAGGCTATGAGATAGTGAGTAGTGATCGGATCTTATCCTGTTGATGGTTACGATTCCGCGCCTGGATAGAGGTAGTTTGGAGTACCAGGGGGGTTTTAGTCGTTCGAAGTAGCGGGTGAAGTATTTGTGGCCAGTACGTGTCGTGGTGTTGTTAATGTATGTTTGGAAAAGAGTGTCTGTGTATTCTTTGGGTTTAGGGTATAGGTCAGAGTAGGGGATTTTAGGAATGGAATGAACTCCTCTTATAGAGCCTCTTTTGGCTGCTGCATCGGCTATCTCATTGCCTGTAATGCCTTGGTGAGTAGGGATCCAAACTAAATGTGTTGATTGGGAGTCTGGGTTAATGGAGCTGAGTTTATTGCGTATATTGAAGATAAGTCTATTGTTTTGGTTTTTGAGGTTGGGAGAGGCGATGGCTTGAGGAGAGCTTAGAGAGTCTGTGAATATGTATGCAGTTGGAAGACGGAGGTCGATGATTAGGAGAATGGAGTGTAGAATAGCCGCAGCTTCGGCAGTGAATACCGAGGCGTCGGGGGGAATTTTAAATGCTAAGGGGGATCCGAATTTCGGGGAATATATCGCGAAGCCCACACCTGAGTCTGTTTTAGAGCCATCTGTATAGAGGTGGGTGGCGGATGGGTTTAGGGAGCTCAGGTAAAGGAGAAAGTCTGCGTTCGGGGAAGAGGAGTTGGGCGCTCGTTGCATATCCGGGCTCGCCGTTGTAGAGAGTGCTCGTATTGCGTTTCAGCGCTCACCGTTTTAGAGCGCTCATTTCGTTTAGCGCTAGTCGTCTTAGCGCACTCGTTTCGTGTTCACGATATGCGTGGTGCATGCGGCACCAAAACACGCTGATTATCGCTCTTCGATCGCGAGCGTATCGCTTCGTTTGCAAGCTTCGTACTCAATTGCGAACACCGTTCGGGGACATCCGTGACGTCCCCGATTCGAATAGTTTTGTTCTTCATCGTCGGCGTTCTTCTCTTTCTCGCGCCTTCCTCCGCGGATCCCTTCCTTCCGCGTCCCAGCCAGCGCACGTCGAACCGCCCCTCTACTATTTGCTGTGGTAGCCGGACCCGTTCGAGATCGGATCGTTCCCCGCGGGATCGGGATTGTAACCCGCCTGGCGCCCATTGTTTTCGTCATCGCGCGCGCGGCATCGTGGCCGCCTGATTGTGAGTAGCGGAGGGCACCGAGGGCCCTCACCGAAACACTACGTCATAATACTACATCAAATTCATATTCAGCAAGTTTAACTGTCCAATTCGAGACATGAGAACAGGGGTCTTTAGAAACCAAACCAATGGTTTATGACCTATGACTAATGTGAATTTTCATCCGTATAAGTATGGTCGAAAATGGGTGACGCTATAGATTATTGCATGAGCCTCTTTCTCATAGGTATCGTATCTTTTTCACAATTTGTTAATACTCTTGAAGTATATGCGATGGGTCGATCTTTTCCTATTTGTCCTTGCGATAAAATTCCACCTATTGCGTACCCTGAAGCATCTGTTGTGACTATAAACGGTTTCGTAAAATCAGGATATTGCAATACTGGTGCTTCACATAATTTATTGAAGTGAAACTTCTTTAAGCTCGGTGGAGTAAGTTCCTTTCTTGGCAAATGCGGCTGTTAACGAAAACGTGAAACGGAGGGAAACAGCCTCAGAAGACGGACAGAGGAGAAAGGGAATGTCGAACGTCCCACTCATTACCAACGCTCTCTCTCTGGCAAGCGTTAGTAAAGCGAGACTACGCCGTTTCATATTTCTCCTGCCCCCGTCCCACTTTTTAGCCACATTCTGTATCATGCTTTGCGCTCTTTCTCTGTAGCAAGCGTCAGCGAGGACGAAGAAGCATTTCAGTTCTTCTGACGCCATACAGCGCGTGGTTAAAACCATTAACCGTTTGCGCTCGAGCCGATTTTCGCAAGAGCGAATCAGCAGCTTGAGGATTCGCGAAGTGTTTTGTGAAGGAGGCAAGGAAGAAAATAACGCGAACACACGAAAATGGATATATTCAAATGGATATGGAACACATATGCATGGAGAACGATCTCAACTCCTCGAAACCAAGCGAACGAATGTGCACGCTGCAGCTTCGCTGCCACGCCGTCAATGCATCGTCTATGCATCGACCGGTCGTAGCCGAGACATAGCAACCATAAATCTATGGTCCCTATCCTCTTTGCAGGCCCCTAAACACGATGAGGGTAAACAGTTTCGGGGTTGAGAACCAAGATCCTAGTAGACCGTCAGATAGTGACAGATTCTGGTGCCCCATTTACGCATACAAGCCTCGAAGAGGGTTGAAAAGTACTTTGATTTTGAGTAGTATGAAGGGAAATTTACGAATGGTCCCTGGGGATAACATATGGAAAATTCGATTTTTCTTAACAAAAAAATAAAAGGTATCTCTTGCCAATTTTTTTACGCAAGCCTTGTTCACTAAGTGATTAATTAATAAAACCTGGCTTCGGAAATCAAAGGGTTGTGTGAGAAAATCGGTAAAAATCTCGATTTTTCCTTACAAGATTACGCCCTTATTTCAACCCTTTAGCCACCTGCAACACTCAAGCCTTTGGTTTTCCGAAGCCAGGTTTTATTAATTAATCATTTAGTGAACAAGGCTTGCGCGTGAAAAAATGGGCATGAGACACCTTTTATTTTTTTGTTAAGAAAAATCGAATTTTCCATATGTTATCCCCAGGGACCATTCGTAAATTTCCCTTCATTCTACTCAAAATCGAAGTACTTTTCAACCCTCTTCGAGGCTTGTATGCGAAAATGGGGCACCAGAATCTGTCACTATCTGACGGACTAGAAGGACCACACACTACTCGAAGGATCACGAATGGCGAATATTCGCCGAATGCACGCATTGTCTAGGACCGGCTTTAGCACAGATCTGCCGGTATGTTTACGATGGAATTTTGGTCTCCCATTTTAAATAAACAATCTCTTACATGCCTTTTGTGTATCATCTACAATTTTTAGCTTGCCTAATATATATATTAATTATAATAAAAGTGGGATAGACGCCGTGGTTGAAGAGCAAGTTCAAAATCGATTATCTCGAAATCCATTGCAGATATCGAAGAAAAGTTTAGATAAAAAAAGTATTTATCTATATTTTTACTGTAAAAAAGATACTATGCATTTTTTACATATCTCCACTGCGTTTCGAGATAATCGAGTTCAAAGTTAATCAGAGACTTTAACCCTTTGGGCACCCAGGGTAGGTAAACCCGGCCACCTACGACTGGCAGACCAATCATTCTACGTTCAGTAATCTTTCTTTAACGCAAATTAAAATTTTCAGATTGCTTGAAATTCCTTAACTAAAATCATCGCTGGCTCTCCGTCTATAACTCCTTTTTGAAAAATGCATACATGTATGCCCTTACGGCACCCGATCTTTTTGACACCTTTAAATATCCAGTAGACATTCTATCGACCGCTAATATCACATCAATTGGCTGTGCTTTAGTTATTTTAATAAGCTCTCCTAGCTTCTTTAGTCCTTGGCGCCAGACTGTGGATCACGTTTTCAACTAATTGAATGTTTTCAATACTGTTCCTTGTTTCTCAAGGTCAATATCTTATTTGTTAAGGCCCTCTTTCCAGGTTTCCTCGCATCTTTATACCTGTTCGTTTATTGAAAACGATGCATTACGATGTGTAAAACGTTGCATAGAATTAATAACGTATGGTCAATGTGAACGAGTTTTGCGAAATTGAAATATCGTTTAAAATAGAGTTTTCATTTTTTATCAGGGCGTATGTCCGAGGCACTGGTGCCAAGATAAAGACGCGAGAAAACCTACAAAGAGACTTGCATTTAAACTGAATAAAATCTTGGTTGAAATACTGACCCTCTCTTATCCTTCATCTCATCATTATGCAGTCGGCTATTGAGTTCCATTCCATTGATTGAGTTTTATTTTCCATTTCTTATTCCTCATTACTTACTATTCGTCTTTTATATTTTTTATTGTAGGTACACTATGCTTTATGCGGATAGAGAAAGCAATCGATCGTCGACTGTTTTAAACGAATTAAAAAACCATCATCTGCTCTATCGTATTACGCAACTTCCGCACTAAATTCCAGTATCTTATTCAGACCATATAATATTATAGCGCTGGATAAAAAGCATGGCTGCTCACGTCTGTGGCTGCAGAGATGCGAACATCGTTGAAGGAATATTCGGAGAAATTTATCCTGGTAGGTTAATTAATCATATACCTATACATATAATATATACATTCAACTTATACCTTACGTCCAATTTCTTCACCTCCGGGTAAATTTTATTCTCGAGATATACGTTATTTTTGTCAATAGTGTTCATTTTTAGCGAATTATGTTGAAAATAAATTTTATTCGGAGATAAACAAATATGGTTATAGAGACCCTTTCTCCACCTCTAAAGTGAAACTAAACTCCCTCTTCCCCTAATACGGAAGGGATGTGTATTTTTATCTTCTTATGGAAAATTATTTTCCGGGTTAACACATTCACTACCGCTCTAATTTAAATACATTTTGCCCCATCCCAACTTCAAGTTAATTCTAACAACAACAAATAATAATAATAATGATTGTAACAATAACAAAAAATACATAAAAATCGTCAAAATTACGAACCACGTGCACATTTACGTCAAAGCACCTTTACTCAAGTGCCAGCCTATACATACACATGTAACTGCAGTGCCGAGTTCACTAGTTGATAAAGAAGCCTGAATGGAATAGAACGCTTAAGTATAAGCGACAGCGGCACCCGCGCAACTCATCCGCTGACGCTTATAAGCGACAGCGGCAGTGAATGTGTTAAGTACTTCCATAAGAGCGTTTTGATTAAAAACCAATATTTTCATAGTTATCAATAAATCAACAAGCGCTATTTCAAACGGAATTAGAAAAAGAAGCGACGTAGTAACTGCGGCTTATCGACATAACGTGCTATCAGATGTATCGTGTGCTGTTGGTTCTTTTACCAATAATAACGCACATGATATTTTCAGAGCCCTAGACTTATTAGAAATTTCCATAATTCGTTTCATCTCATTATTTAATTAACAATGCACTCGTGCGAGAACGAAAAGAGTTTACACTAAATGATAATTATAATAATACGAGATATAATGAATGAAAAAAGGCGACATGATTTTTCATCTTGACGTACCTGGAGTGCCATGCGCATCTAACCTCAACTCTTTCACGCCGCAAATCTCGGGTGGCTCGTTCAAAGATCGCACTAAGCAGACTACCGAAAACGTGATTGGGCGATACAATGAATACAACAGAATGTGTTACCGGATGTGACGTAGAAATTGTTCAACTCATCATGAATCGTTTTTAGTAACGTCTGAAATGAAGCATTTTTAACTACACTTTTACGCTGAACAACATTAATAAAACTGGAAAAAGCTCTTTTCCACTGAATATCAATTTACCTAGAATGCGTTGGCATACTTGGCTAAAAAAAATTTGTTTTCAATGTCTCTTCCCTCTTAATATTCTAAGATGTATTTCGACTGATCAATAAAATATTTACCAGAAGAATGCATTTTATTTGGAAAGCAAAAAATCAGTCCTTTATTCTGGTGGGATATATATTTCAAATTACGCGCTCGAAGTTGGTGCAAACACTTTCTCTTTTCTCTTAACGAATTTTACTTTCCGCAGAATTATTAACGAAAAAGAACACGTCGGAAAAATCAGAGGATATTGAAGAATCGATGGTAATTGACGCGGGGGGCGAAGGTAATCAGAATTCATTCGCTGATCCTGTTCCTATTCAAATCAAGTCCTACACCATGACGAATAGTAATCGTATGGAAATTGTTTTAATCACGTGGGGTGCGACTATCGTTTCCTTGAAATGTCCAGACAAGTTCGGCCGAACCGAGGATGTCGTTCTTGGATTCGACGATTTAGAAAGTAATTTCTTCCTAGACATGTATCTCGTGGGAATTAATGAGAACTAAAAATGTTCACCGGTCTCTAAGAGGGACGCAATGTCCCACGATTTGGATACTTTCGCGTAGACATGGTAAAATCTGGATTGCCACAAAGCACCTCCTTCTTTCCTGCCCCCACTACAGACAACCCACGGCAGACGCACTCTTCTATGCATTCGGTTCTAGCCTTGTGCACTAGTTCCATCTAACGTGAAGCGAACGTGTAGTCCTACCATTCACTGGCAACGCCTCTTGACGTAACCTGCCTCATATGGCAGTTCCCCCGTAGCATCCAGATTATACTGTATAAGAAACGTGCACGCGATTATACTCTACAAGCAACCGCAGAGAGTCACAAAATTACTTTCATTATTGAAAAAAATCGTTTCATATAAGTAGTGGTTATAAATAAACAAAAACTAAATAATATTTATAGCATTTAGAAGATAGTCGAGCAGCGCTGTGTACTTTGCTAGCTTTTAAACTACCAACTAAATATTATAATATTAACCATGATAATTATAGACCGAGAGAATTTTTCTTGTCACTCGATTTCATGTAAGCCAGATATTCATTGATCTGCTCCAAGACTAGGCGTGAACTCTGTGGAACGCGCGAGCCAATAACGAATCAGTCGAGTTCCCAGCTTACCGTCCACTGAACCACATAGTGAGCCATCTAATACGGCGGGGAGTAAGCAAGGAGACTCAGCCAACCCGCTATTGGTTTGCACGTTCGACAGAGTCTACGCTCAATCTCAGAGTAGATCCGTGAACGCGCGGTATACCTAGTGTCGCATAATTGTCTATATATATATATATATATATATATATATATATATATATATATATATATATATATATATATATACATATAATGATAGGTTACATAGATCCCACGATAAATCCGTTCATTGGATGCATGCTGGGAAGATGCGCGAACCGTATCAGAGAAGGTTCTTTTAGTATCAAGGATAAAGATTACCAATTATCCCAGAATGATATTAATAAGCATCACCTTCACGGAGGGGTATGTGTGTAAACTTTTCGAATTTATCTACTCGGACTATTACAGCTAAACGGAAGTACCCTTTTTTTTAGTTCAATGGTTTCGGTCGTCAAATTTGGAATTCTTACGTAGACGGCTGTACCGTCGTCATGAGTTACTTGAGCGAAGACGGCGAAGAGGGCTACCCCGGCGCGGTTTTGACCACTATTAGATTCAAATTGACGCCCGACAATAAGTTGGATATTAATATTCGTGCCACTGCCTCCAAATCTACGATCGTCAACATATCACACGGCTCCCACTTTAATCTCGCTGGTCACGTAAGTTAATACATTTTCTCACGTATAAGAGAAATGCGGTGAAGGTGGTGTTCAGAATGAGATCGATCTTATGGTACATAGGTACACATAATATATGATATACATATAAAACTGTAAATACTTGGCGCGACTTGTTATTAGTTCTGGTTTGTAAAATGAAGCTTATTGCCAAACTTATTTAAAGAGTGAACAAAAATAGATAACTCCCAAAATGTACACTCTCTATAACTAGACTTTAAAGTGGATTTTCTCGAAACTATGAATTTCAAGTTACCTAGTTGTTGCACTAAGGGGACGATATTATGCCCAGGTAGCACAACTAGGAAAGTTCAACCGTTAGACATAAAAAATGATTCTATATGATACCTAGGACTGACCATGTTATAATGGCTCAAGATAAAACGAGCTAAAATATGATTATTCAGAAGAGTGCACTAAAAGTACACTAGCACTATCCTTCTTTCTGACTAACTCAGGTAGCGCTAATTGTATTGTCAAGTAAGTAGGAATCAAAAATGCGTCTAGTACTATCGATTTTCTGATTCTTGCAAGAGTATAAGGGCACAATAATTTCTCTACATAATACCTATAACTGATCATATCAAAACTAACCAACCCAGAACAGACTAAAACGAGAATACCTTAAGTACGCTAGAAGTACACTAGCAGTATCCTTCTTCCTGACCAACTCAGGTAGCGCGAATGGTACTGTAGAGTAAGCAGGTATCATAAATGAGTCTAGCACTACCCATTTTCCGGTTTTTGCAAGTACAGACGCACAATAATTTCTCTACATAATACCTAGATCTAACCATATCTAAACTAAACAACAGAAAATGGGCTACAACGTAAATGCTTAAGGTACGCTAAAAATACACTAGTATTATCCTTCTTTCTGACCAACTCAGGTAACGCAAATGGTATTGTCAAATAAGCAGGTATTAGAAATGCGTCTAGCGCTATCCATTTTCTAATTTTTGCAAGTATAAGTGCACAATAATTTCTCTACCATAATACCTAATAACTGATCATATAAAAACTAACCAACACAAAATAGACTACAACGGATTTTTCAATTCTATATCTGGAAAACCTTATTTCTTTGAAGTATTTGTTTGCCGCTGTAGGTGTAACTAATTTCTTGATCATCGTGCTCAGATGATCACGAACAGGTTTAAATTAGAATTTGAGTATACTTCCAACTCTAATTTCGACCTGCTGGACCTCAAACAAAATTGAAACTCTATTTCCAGCCTCATTATTCTATATAACAGACGTTCTGATGAAAAGTCATTACAATTTATAAATAATCAGTTTCACAAATTCCAAAAATTGCTATATTATAACAAACCTATTATTAGATTTATAGAATTTTAACAGCTGAATATTACTGATAGTATTACAGAGAATAGTTTATACTTTATATTAGTATACAGTGTGTTATGGAGAATATCAAAATGAACTATTATCTCTCTCTTTCTTTGCTTTTAATTTATAATCACTTTTATAACCCCGATAGCAAAGCGTGCATTTGCACGCTAAAAACACGCAGTGACACGTAGTGGCATCACCGTAGTGTGTTCGTGAGACTCAAAGTGTTTAAATTTATTGTCAGTGTAGTCGTGGAGCCTTAACGACGTGCAAACACTTCGTAAATTTATTGTGACTGCACTGTGTTTTCACAAAATTTTTAAGTTAAAAAATATAAAAATTGATATAATAATGATGTTTCAAACAGTGCAAATGTACCGAATTATTCCATAAATAATGAATGATTAATTATCACAATCGTTTTGATAAAGCTACTGTCTTGTAAAAGAAAGTATCAAATTATTTTATAAAATTTAATGAGAAGAACCTTCGAGAGCAGTCACTGTCATGTTCGGTTTCTATATATGACTGGAGTCGACCGACACCAATATTGAAGAGTCGGTAGCTCAATTGGTAGAGTGCGAAAGCATTCCCAGTTTCGAAGCAGCTCGTCCTAAAGACCGCAGGTTCAAGTCCCGGTAGGGTATGAAAAAAAAAATCGACACCACTATGCGGGTTGGCAGTTAGTAGTCTAAAAGTTACCTAGTGTTAGGATACTTTTTGCGCGCCTGCAAAAGAATACTTTTTCCTACATTAGAGAGACACCTAAAAGTTACCTAGTGCTAGGATACATCTTGCGTACTTGTGCATGGTTACTACTTATATAGTAGAATTAAACCGCCTAATAATGCACTCCTTTTGAAAGCTCAAAAGGAAGTCACATCATGCATTTAAGTGATTCGCTACAACTAGTGTACTTTTAGGAAACTTTTATTTCATCCTTATATGCTTTCTTCAACTAGTTTACTATAAATGATACTTATTCGGACATTGAGAGGAGAGATCTAGGCAAGATTTCAAAGTACACTTCTTGATCACAATATGGAAACTAGTTGTGCTACCTGGGATGTAGAATCGTTAACGTTAATTCTCCTACCTTCCTGTCCAGTTGACCAGGCAGTTGCTATTTGCCTAGGCAAAAGCTATTTGCCTAAAATTACTATTTTCCTGCGACATATACCGCATGTCTCATGGGAAACCGATCAGGCGGGGGCCTTCTGGATTTCTCTGAATTTGACTTCGGCAGTGCAATTTATGAATCACACGAGCACCGTCCAAGCACTGCCGAAGTCAAATTCAGAGAAATTCAGAAGGCCCCCGCCTGATCGGTTTCCCGTGCGACATTCGGTATACACGTCGAACGCACTTAACTGTTAGACGCTTTTTAGACGTCCTAAAAGAGTCATCTAAGAGATAACTTAGGGGCACGCCGGAGATATCTAAAAGATATTTTTTTCGCCTGTCCAAAAAACAACCTGTAGAGCATACTATTTCTCAGAGATATTACGAAGACGTTCTGAGATATATCTGAGAGATAGTGTGCTGTACGGGAATTTTTAGCTGTGACTATAAGATGCCTTTTAGACGTCCCAAAGGAGTCATCTAAAAGATAGCTTACGAACACACCGGGGACGTTTAAAAGCCAGGATATTAGACATGATTTGCGGTCCACTAAAAAATATCCGTGACTCTTTGGGGATATCTTTTCGACAACTTTGGGATGTCGCTGTTATCTAGATTAAGGGGAGAAATGTGAAATATACGGGAAATTTAAATATGCGGGGTTTCAATTATATACATAAGTTTAGCCATAAATTCTTTCTATATAGGCTGCGGGCGAATCGGAGTTAAAGAATCATAAAATATCGCTGAATTGCGACAGGTGGACATTTTCCGATTACAATGACCCAATACCCACGGGCGCTATTCGCGGTGTGGGTGGAACGGTAATGGATTTGCGAATTCCACAGCTTTTGGGGGAAGTCATGGAAAAAGTAAGATTTCACAATCCATACCTATATTCATCCGTTTACGAACAAAAAATAATATACCTACTATACTTAAATGTTAGGCTTAATCGGTACATATTATTTATATAATATGTACCGATTAAGCCTAACATTTAAGTATAGTAGGTATATTATTTTTTGTTCGTAAACGGATGAATATAGGTATGGATTGTGAAATCTTACTTTTTCCATGACTTCCCCCAATATTATTATTGTCCAATTACAGGTGTCTCCAGGCGAAGGCTACGATCACAATTTTTGCGTTATACGAAGCTGGCAACCGGGAATATCGTTCGTTGCTAGAGCATTGCATATACCAAGTGGAAGGTGAACTGATTGAACTATCATTATTTTACAGTGTAACGCATATTACACGTAACGAGGCGATAATTTATGTCGTACTTTTAACCCTCCGAGAACACACCTATTTTTTCAATCACGAAGAACACTTCGTGATCAATTTGACCCCATACAACTTTGAGTGCCCACCATTTTTGATAGATTGATGCGATCAGCTTTAAAAAATTCGGGGATGTTCTTTCAACATCTTTGAATAAATTGACATGAATAAAAGGGTCTGTTAAATTTGTTTTCGTATTTTAGCAGTACATTCTTGAAATATCATAGAAAAAAGAAAAAAATTGTACTTAATTGTACTTTTAAAAAAAATAGGTATTTATTTTGCTAGGTGACGATGAGAGTTTTGAAGCTAACAAAAATCTAGAATTTTTTTAGGAAAAATCGTATAGGTATAAATTTATTTATCATTACAAAAATGTTAATATTTTATTATTTAAGTGAATATAGATAAAAGAATGTAGCTCCTAACTAATATAATAAGGTGAAGTGGGGTAAATGTGATATAATTTTTGAATAGTTAACGAACAAAGGAATAATACTTACACTTTTAATGGAATAAAAAATAAATAAAAAATACTCAATGCTTTGAGATTACAGCTCTTAATCAATTCTAGGGCTGACATCTTTTCAGCTCCTTTTTGAAAAATGTCAGATAATTTTTTTTAAAACGATGACAATATATCACATTTACCCCGAAGCTTGGGGCAAATGAGATAATGCTACCTACCTACCTATAAATAAGTTACTTGAAATTGAATAGAGCAAGTGTATAACGATTGTAGTTTATTCATTATTTTGCTTTTTACAAAATTAAATTACAACAATCGAGCGCAAAGTTATAAACTTTATTCAAAAACTAAAAAAATAACTTTCAAATCTTCCTTCGTATATTTTATATCAGTTGTACTTATTTGTTTGATATAAGTTCGCACCATAATGTATCTAGAACAACGGGATAAATGTATTACATACCTCACACACACACACACAATTGCCCCAAATTCATGTTTCACATTTGCCCCTGAAATCATTTTTCATGGGGCAATTGTGATATAATAAAAAAAATACATCATCATGTGATTGTTTAATCATAATGATTTGTACACGCGATATACAACTATAAAGAATAAGTTTCAAAATACTAAGCCAGACTTACCTCAGAAGATATAAATTTCACATAAGAATAGCTAAACACGTATCAACTTGAATATCAAGTTATGTTATGAAGGATCGTTGACTCGCTACCTACAGCTACACTGGTAGTCCAAGAACTGGCGGCCGCGGAGGTGGTTCGATAACACCTCCGGCTAGAATTTTATGAGGTGGTTGGGAGAACCATCAGGAAGTGTCATCTTCAAGGGTTTTGCTCAAAACCGCCGCAAAAAACACGTCAGACGATTCAAAATTGAAACAAATTCTGCTAAAAAAATATTCGTACCTCCGGCTAAAAATGTGTATGTTACCTGTTTGAAGGCCACAGATGATGTATGCAAATCGTCAGACGTCTAGGTCACTGATAAAGGGGTGTTAGACGCCCTTATTAATTGTAATTTTGGGCGCTATTTTATTGGCGGAGCGTTTCGTCCCGGAGTTGGCCTATGGGATCGGCTAGGCCGACTCCTGCCTTACTGACGAGTCAACAGGCCGACTTCAGGACGAAACGCTCCGCCGATAAAATAACGCCCAAAATTACAATTTGAGGGCGTCTGACACCCCTTTATCAGTGACCTAGCCGTCTGACGATTTGCATACATCATCTGTGACCTTCAAACAGGTAACATAAAAATTTTTAGCCGGAGGTACGAATATTTTTTTAGCAGAATTTGTTTCATTTTTGAATCGTCTGACGTATTTTTTGCGGCGGTTTTGTGCAAAATCCTTGAAGATGACACTTCCTGATGGTTCCCCCAACCACCTTATAAAAGTCTAGCCGGAGGTGTTATCGAACCACCTCCGCGGCCGCCAGCTCTCAGCCTGTGGGTGGAATTTGGGCTCGCTTTGATATTGCGCTTATCCCTATACAAGCTTAAAGAGTTATAAGGTAGATGGCAACACTAATAATAAATTTGCATCAAATTTATGAACTATTATCACATTTGCCCCATTATCACATTTACCCCACTTCACCTTACGTGATCTTATTTAATCGTTTCCGGCGCAATCATTACACAAGTAAGCCCGATGATTTTAATACATTGGTCGGTAACAACTAGGACACTGCATCTTTGTTTTTTTTTATCATCTTCGCGAGAACAGAGGGCACACCTTACTCGTTTATTGTACTCCGGCCGATCAACTTCCGGCGCAGTTGATTTATTACCAAGAATGAGCTGTATACCTTTGCGAATGTCTGATCGCAGCATCTCATTTTTCAGTTTATCATGCAAGTATGGTGTGACCAAATGTAAAACAAACTGTTTTATGGCAGTTGAAGCAGATAATTTCGTTTTTGCTTCATCTGTTTCGGCATACTTGCAAGTATACAAAATTCTTGCATTTTTACTTGCGCTTGATTAAGTATGCCGAAAAAAAAAAAGAAAACGTATCGGCCAACGCTTTGTTGCACGAGTAATTATTGTGTATGCGTGACACAACTTATCAAAAACGGTACCGCCTTTCGTTACATCATAAAATCAAATTTACTTACTTGTAGAAAATCAACACTTTACAGAGAAAATCGACAACTAGTACACAATGAGGTCAGAGTGACCCCACACCAATTTTGAACAATGCTCAACACCTACTGAGCATTGCTATGTACAACCACAGCGTGTTAACGTATTCTTAGTACCTCAAACTACAGCTAGAGAGCCTTAGACCCGGCAATTTCAAAAATCCTTTAACAATATTTTCGATCAAATTCGAGGGTGGGGTCCAATTGACCCCTTATGTTTTCGGAGGGTTAAACTGTTTTGAAACTAAATAGTTATTAATACTTAGAAAAACTAAATATCTGTAATATCACAGCCTTCTAACTATTTTTGTTTATGATTTATTACGGTTTAAAGTTTCGATATTCCAATGGACCAACGTTGCGATTTTGTAATTTTCAAGCTGATTAAGATAAAAGGCATTTGTCCGCGTGCACTTTGAAAATAATGTATACTTTGCATGTATACATATACAAAATATTTCTGTAGTTAGATGGCAAAATCAGATATGTCCAATGAAAATCAGATATGACGTATCTGATTTTGCCATCTATAGCTACAGATTTCCTTCCCTTAATAAAAAATTGAGAAATTTTGCAATTAAATTTCCAACATTAATTTTTACTATTTTCCCACAAACTTTTTGAAATAAGAAAAATTCCACCGTTTTCTAAATTCCTTTTCCTGTAGAAGGAAGAAGAAGTGAATATTTTTTTGCAGGAGAATGAGGTATTTGTTATGTAATTTATTTGAGAATACGACATCAAGTTTAGAAGAAAGTAAGAAAATTTCACAACACAACAGGCTCTAAAATTTAGCAAATGATATAAAACAGTAGGAGATACTATTTTAGGAACTGTTAAAACGAAGATGTATTTCATTTTTCCCTCTGTCTGATTATTGTTATATCTTTTTACCTCACCCTATAGTTGGAAAGTGTATTTCATTATTTTCGAATGCCTCTTTATTGCGGTGTGAGAATGTTTGCGCATTTATATAAAATCGCGATAACAAATAGTGAGAAAACCTTCTTAGATTTAAATGTGATTTAACTGTCCGGCTTTGATGGGTTTAAGTAAATATACGATGCTCCATTCTGTACATAGAATAGAAGAATTTAGAATGACTCTCGAGATTGAGCTTTCTGTGAACGACCGCGGTGATTAAAAACCACAGGATTAAAACTTCACCTCCTCATTTAGAATTCTAGAAGTTTATTCGGATCAGCCTGGTCTTCAATTTTATACCGGAGGACGGCTAATTAATTCCTCAAGTTTTCCTTCGTTTTCTCACGAGTGCTCGGAATATATCAAGGTATATAAGAAAAATTAAAATAACTCTTTGTATCCATCAATACCCAATTAATGAACCATGAGACTGTATAATTTCAAATCTAATGCTCAGCTTGCTTATCACTCTAGTGTTTCTTTTATTACGATGATACTTTAAATTTCCTCCCAGTCGCGACATTTTTGGCTTAACGCTATAGCTTGCATTCTTTTGGCCAATCTTGCTAAAAATCAAGAATTCGCAATAAATTTATCGGATGATAAAAAAACTAAAAAAAAACAGAGACATCGAAAAATTTACTTGTCCTGCACAAATATATTTACCTACCGATATAATTCAACAATATTGCATTAAAGTCAAAGGGACGTAACATCATCAATTTGCGCCATTTATACTCTATCATTGATGTATATGTATAATAATCAGCATCGTATCAGAGTATTTTTGCATTAGGTATATTTTCACAATTTCTCCTTCTGTTGTCAAATTAATAAATTAACTGACATTTTGTCAGTAAAACGTATAATATATTATGGCGTTCGAACCAAAAGGGTGCAATCCATATAAGTAAATATTATAGGCACGAACACATTTTCTCCCTTTTCCATTAATATTTTGGAAGTTTATGTAGGTGTAGTTCAATCAATTAAATAATTTAAGAAGATCATAATATAACTCGCTAATATGCTTTCGGATTATAGGATGAAGGAGAAAATGAGGAGGAGCAGGAGAAAAATACCAATACATTCGAACCTTATTATAACGAAAGCGAGGAAATTGAAGAAATGGAGAAAATTCCAATGAAAGAACGCTCTAAACCACTAAAATTTCTTCCTGGAAAAAATGGCGGCCATTATAAAAACCGTTGTGCCTTTAGCATTCAACCTCAAAATTATCCCAACGCTGTCAATTTTGTAAGCCAGGGACATAAAATTTAATTTTTTGTTAAATGTTACGCGGGTCTTTTAAAAATTTTATGACTAATTCCATTTTATCCCTCAGAAACATTTCCCGTGCAATATGTTGCATCCAGGACAAGTTTATTATCACGATATAACGTATAAGTTTGGTGTTCAATTGGGAAATTACATGTAGCCAACTGTGAATGCACTATATTCTCAAATAACGCAACTGTTACATAATGGGAAGAAACTGTCCAATGCTAGCAGGATTTATAATATTGTCTTACAGTAACTCCATTTTACAAAATCTGGCTCTTCGAATGAATCTACTCGTAAAAACCATTTAACGGAGTATACACACTTAGATAATGCGAGAATGTTTTATAACAATATTGCTCTGTGCCAATCGGTAAGATTACTTTCAATATCAACATTAAACGTAAGAATGATATGGTATATACGCAAACTCAACGAATCACTATATCATACTATTTGAGAGTAAAAAATCGCAGTATAAGCTTATGCAGTACGTCAGGATCTCGCGTTATTCAAATGTAACTAAATATTCAACAAGAACACCTCCTACGCATGCAAAACTCAATAAGCAACGTATCCATTTAAAAAAATATATAAAAATTCGTATCTATAAAGTATCACTTTCAAGCGTATTAAAAGCTCAAACTTTTGGCATGCGTTAAGTTGCGACAAACCACTACACTGACCAATCAGAAGCCAGCCGTAGCTTACTGCTTAAGCTGCAGCTAGCTTCTGATTGATCAATGTAACTTGCCGCAGCGGTTTGCTGCAACTCAACGCATGCATGGAGTCTTAGCTTTATTTGTAATATTTGTAATTTTTCATGTGGTAATAAACGATAGTTGATAATTGAAGGGTGCCATATGCAAAACGTGGTATGTACAAACAGAAGAATTTAACACAGGAGGAGTAATTAATGTAACAGTTTTAATGAAAAAAACTAATTTTATGTATTAGGTATCTGATTCTGTTTAGTTTGCTGCCTAATATAGATATACAATTTTTAAATAAAAATTTTCCAAAAAATTGTTTTGACCTGTTGAATTTCAAAACGTACTATGTACCACCAAAGTTGCATATATAATTTTTGGAGAAGGCTTAAACATTTCGGAGATACGAATAAACAGTTTTAATTTTTACCATTTTATTTTTATTTTACAACAATATTACATATATTTCACTGTATTCATTATGTTTTCTAACTGTTTTTAATTTTCTAAAAGGGCCTCTTATTCCTTAACAATGTTTTTATAAAATTCTTGGTTTTCATGTGAAATAAACGGGATCACACTTCTAATTTCCTTAAGTTTATCTTTACTCCAAGGTCCTGTTTGTTTAACGGATTCTACATTTAAAGTTGTAAAATACTGGGGAGTTACCGCAGACTTAAATTCATTGTGCAAGTGTAAAGTGGCACATACTTCCTATTCTAATAGAAAACCATATTTTGCTGAAAATGGCACTTACACCTTTTTACATATAGCACCCTTCATATGGTACTTACAACGTTTTGAAAAATGACTGTTATTTTCAACACTTTAGAGCAGCGCGACCTATTTAATATTCATTATGCAAATGTAAAGTGGCACATACTTCCTATTCTAATAGAAAACTATATTTTGCTGAAAATGGCACTTTCACCTTTCTGACCTTACTGACATGTACACGAAAACAGATCAAAATAAATGTTCATTTAAAAAATGTCGTATTCGGGAGTCGATATCGGGGGATAAGGCTATCGGAGCAATACAAAGCGGGACATACGGTAAGTTCTGCAACGGTTTTTAGCTACATTACGCGCTGCGAAGCGGGAGAGTAGAAGTCTGCCAGTGGAAAAGCGAAACCACTACTATTCCTGTTTGTGGTGTACCTGTTATGCATAAATCTGAGCATCAACGCGAGGATTGACTGAAGCATGAATCACGTTTATCTCTTCACCCGTTTATATAGCGACGAAAACCTCTCATATAGCGACGAAAACCTCTCAAATCTGGCACACTAAAAATACAAATAGTATTTATAGTTATGAGACTTTATTATGCTTTGTACGAGGGTGTATCAAATATAAACGGGATTCATTTTGTAAAAAATTCTAACTTTATTTAATTAAGCTTAGAAATATAGGTATATTATTTTTCTACATAATCTCTCGCCCTAGAAATACATTTTTTCCCATCGGATTGGGAGCTTTTTTATTCAATCATCATAGAAACTCTTCAGACGTTCTTGCAGCCGTTGTCGTCGAAGCATTGGTTCCCAAGTGCTTCTTTGAGGGGTCCAAAAACATGGAAGTCACAATTGAACAAGTCGGGACTATATGGCGGATGTTCCAGTACTTCCCAGCCTAATGCATCCAATTTTGCCTGGTGGCATTGGCCACATGAGACCTGGCCTTGTCATTCAAAAGAATGATACTTCTGACTAATTGCTTCTTCCTTTTCCTTTGAAATGACAATTTCGTGGCATCGAGTAGAGGTAAGGGTGGATATTTGGGCCCCCACTTTATTTTTTTAATATAACTTTTTTATTTTTTATTATTTCCACCTGAAACTAATAGAAATACTTCTTTGGAATGTTTACATGTTATTTAACCTTCTTAAAACTAATTTTAAACGTATAAAAAATTTAAAAAATGTTTTACTGAAAGTCTGCATTTTGTCGAAATTTTTTTGTGTGCTGGTATTATGGGCCCCTGGGTGTTTTTGAAGTAAAAATGCATAATAAGTATCAAAAACATTATATTTTTTACAGTTAATGTAATTAGTCATTTTTATTGTAATATAGCAAAAAATCACAACTAGGTCTATTTACAAAAGTCGCATATATACGCATCTTTATCAGCCCCAGCACATTCATTATGAGCCCACATCTCGCAATTCAAGCACTGCACCCATAGTTCACCTCTAGTGTCTTCAGAATAGAGCATTTCACAGAACATACACACAGCGTCGACATCATTCGGAGCTAAAACTCCTACTTCTTCTTCCATGACGGATTCTCCCGAGTCAAAATCTTCTTCTTGCCTTTCATCATCTGATGAATGAGGAAAATTTAACTTTCTTTTGATTGATTTTTTTTTGCTTGGGGTTTTTACTGGTCGATTTTTTCCCTGCATTTTCCTTTTTCTTTTTAGCTCCTTCTTTTTCAGTTAATTTTTCATTTCTTTTTTCTCTGCCTCTTCTAAAGCAAGTTTATAAGGTGATGATGTAACGACAGCACATTTCATTGGTTTAGGGCCTTTGTTTGTCATTCTCTTCTTTGGTTGTGGAATAGGCAGTATATCTTGAGGAGATACATGAACAACGGGCATCAAAGAAGATCACCCTGAAGGCCCAGCTTCTGCCAAGTCTTTTGCAGGTGGCGTTAGGTCCCTAGTCCTAGCAGCTGTAGCAGGTCTAGATGTTGGCGGAGCAACGGCAGCCGTAGAAGGTGTCGAAGCAGATCGCTCATTAGAAGCTGTCGATTTTTTGTGTGTTGTTCGCCCTTTGCTTGCTTTCAAAGCATCCAGACTAATGTCTTCAACATTAGCTTCTTCTGAAGGAGCGAAGTCAACATCGCTGAACAAGTGTCGATTGAAAGGAAAAATCCCGGTGACGGAAAATCCCCCAGCTGCTACTTCACCTGTTTGGCATTTAAGAAAAGCATTACCCAAAAGCTCGGCAATGTCATATGGTCCAAATGGCCTGTTGCTGTGTAAATTCCACTGCCTAATGTTTTCACTGTAATAGTGTTTCAATGGACCCATAAAGCTTCTGTCCAGAGGCTGTAGCTTGTGTGTAGTGTGAGGAGGCAAACTAACGATCGTGACGTGATTTTCACGAGCTATTTCAATGACCTCAATGTTCTTTGTGTGCGTGTGGTGACCATCTAGAATTAGCAAAATTGGAGAATCTGCTGATGGCTTGGTTTTTGAGACAAAGTGGTTAAACCACTCAGTGAATAAATTCGTTTGGATCCAACCAGAAGGGTGACATCTTCCAATTGAGCCCAGTGGAGCACCTTTCATCAGAGTGTCTGTCATATTCTTTCGTGGAAAGATGAGCATTGGCGGGATGTAAATACCGGATGCACTCATGCTGAACACGCAAGTGACCAGAGGGACCCTCTTTCTGCTGCAGTTAGTGCACCAACTTGTCTTTTCCCCCGCAGGCCAATAACTCGGGATATCTTACTTTGTATGACACTAAGCCCTGACTCATCTACATTAAACACTCTATCAGGTGGGTAGTTATGTTTCTGAAACTCAGCTTCCAGGAGATTATAAAATGCGTCTACGGCTTGTCTGTTAAAGCCATTGGCTCGTGAGAATGACGTTGCAGAAGGTTTCAATATAGACAATGTTTTCTTGTGGCGTGACATGAAGTGGTCGAACCAAGCTCGACCTGCAAATTCACCATTAGAAAATGGGTGGGCTATGTTGTTTCGTGTGGCAAGTTGATAAGCCATACGACGCACATCGTTTCTTGTCAAACCATGAAACTTTGCCTCCATAATCAAAATGTACTTAACGAGTTCTTTTTCGAGCTCTGGCGACATAATTGTAGGCCGTCCCATCTGAATATTGACAACTTCTTCAATGGGTTTTTCAATACGACACAGCCTTTGTAATGTTGAACGTGGTACCGAAAACATTTTACCGGCTTTTTTTAACCCCATCTTATTTTCTTTTAATGCTGTCAAGGCATTGGCCATGTTTTCTTTGTCCCATGACTGCCTTTTGGTCTTTTTGGGGGGTATCAAAACTTTTCGAGGCATCTGGAACATAAAATGTAACAAAAAAATGTAGTGGTTGTAATATGGGCCCCCAAAAGTATGGGGCACTGAAAGGGGCCCGTTTATCCACCCCCGCCATCTTGAAAAACAAAACATTCTCAGCACTTAATTTAGCGTCGTAATAACAATATCTAATGATATGCGCAATCTTTACAATATACCAAACACATATATTACCATGTTTCTACCAAATACTACAAAGAATATACGATAAAATTGGTTTAAACTCTTACCTTTCAAACTTTTGCTCAGGAACAAAAACTTGCACAACTCACAAACAATCAGCCATGACAGCTACTACGCCAGTGCGTTCTGCAGTGTTTATTAGCTTCAAGCTTTAGTAGTTACAGTGTTCACCGCTAGAATACGTGGCCTGTATGACTAGATACAAAGGGGGCCCATATTACCCGCAGGGGCCTGAATATCCACCACTGCCTCTACTTAATTCACAATAATATTGCGCATTAACCTTTATAATCCGGGGGTAGTCGATATATCAACCGGCTATGGGACGATTAATATTAATGTTTTTTCAGGAATAATTCATGTGTTTAAACGGGAAAAATAGTGTGAAAATTCCTTGAACCATCCTTTACCCTGAATAACCTTGAATCCAAGATGGCAGATCCAATATGGTGGATGATGAATTCCACAAGTTCATACAAATTTGAAGATTATTTCCTAAAAGTTGTTACTCGAGGGTTTTCGGAGTCACTCATTACGATTCTGATGTCCAAATCAATCTATTCTCAAATCCAAGATGGCGAATCCAATGTGACGGATGATGAATTCCAGAAATCTATTGAATTTGAAGATTATGGCCTGAAACTTGTTATTCGGGGGTTTTCGGGGCCATTCATTACGATGCTGATGTCCAAATCGGTCTATTCTCAAATCCAAGATGGCGGATCCAATATTTCGGATGATGAGAAAATATACTAATTTGGATATCAGCATCGTAATGAGCGACCCAAAAAAACCCCGAGTAACAAGTTTCGGGCCATAATCTTCAAATTCTAAAAATTGTTGCAATTCATCATCCGTCACATTGGATTCGCCATCTTGGATTTGAGAATAGACCGATTTGGATATCAGCATCGTAATGAGCGACCCAAGAAGCCCCCGAGTAACAAGTCTTGAGCGATAATCTTTCCTGCCAAATTTTTTTTATTGGACTTTGCCTAGAGTCGGGGGGTTGTCGATAAATCGACCAGCAGTCAGGTCGGGGCCTCCAAATAGGAAATTTATTGATTTTATTTGTAAATTTAACGTCTAAAAAGAAAGTCAATTTTAAATGAAATTTCTCCGGACTCTAAAGGTTAATCGTGCGTCGATCCTGGAGAACGTCATGAGATTTTGGACCGCCTCAATGTTGGCTTCGGTTACACTCGTCCTTGCGCGGCGAGCATGGCTCTCCTTCTCAACTTTTTCACGCCCTCCAGACAATTCTTTGTGCCATGCAAACACACGGATTCTTCACCTGTTGTTGTCCCCGAACTTTGCCTGTAATCGCCGCAAAATTTCAGTTGGATTGACCCCCTCCTTGACCAAAAACTTGATTATAATCCGTTGCTCCACGGAGACATGCACTTCTGTTTCGCTCATGGTTTCTTTTCATACTAAAGGGACTCGAGCGAATTGCGATCGGTTTACCCCTCTCCCTAATGATACAGGTCATCGGCGCATCAACTCCTTCAAGGTCACGGACCCCTCCGTAATTAAAAAAAAATCAGTCCCGTTTATACCGTATGTCTGACGGCAAGCGCAACAGGAGCTGTAACCTAAAATTTGACTTCGGCAGTGTTTGGAGGGTGCTCAAGTCACTCACAAATAAGAAATAATTGACAGCTATCGAGAAATCAGACATTTTGACACTTTTCGCCCTTACGCTGCGCGAGCAGCGTTTATGAGTGACTCGAGCATCCTCCAAACACTGCCGAAGTCAAATTTTCAGGTCACAGCTCCTGTTGCGCTTGCCGTCAGACATACGGTATTTGATACACCCTCGTATATTGAGTTCCATTAGAGCAGTTCCGAGTTTTCTAGTATGCGTAAAAAGAAGTATCGTGAGGATTTACTCAAGTGTGACTCACTTGTTTGTGTTGCGCATGTTTACGTAGACTAGCTGTCTCGAAAAAATTTTAATGGAACTTAGGGCCGAAACCACCAACTCTGATTAAATTGTTAATTCCCGATTAGCTTAATTTAATCATGCTCTTGCGTTCCACCAATTTTTAAACCATGATTAAAGTGAGATAATCACCGTTGAACTTAATCAGCCATTTTTGGCCGATTAGGAACCTAACCAGTGATTAACGTGGATCAACATAACCTCAAAGTCGAAGTTTCACTGCTGTGCAATACTATATCGGACATGAATTTATTTTACGACGATATTTTATCATCATCTGATGATGAAAATGGTATCGAAATTGATAGAAGGCCACATTTAATTAAGGAACGAATTAATTATTTCCAAACTTTGGATGATTTGGATTTCATTACGCGTTTTCGGTTATCGAAAGACAGTGTTGAAGCTTTGCTTCTGGAAATTGTACATAATTTGCAACACGCTACAGAAAGATAAATTACTTCTTATAAATAATATATAATCTATTTTAAAATATCGCAACATTATCATATTACGTTAAAAATCGCGTAGAATTTTCTGTATCTTTACTGAATAAAGGGAGTGCACATTTCAGAAACCACGCTATTGCACCCAGAGTACAACTCCTGCTTGCTCTCCGGTATTATGCAACTGGTTCCTTTTTAAATTCTGTTGGAGATTTCGGCAGCTCACTCAGCTCGGCTTGCAGCGCGTCAGTTGATCACGTCAGGTTTTCCTCCTACTCCATTACAAGTTCCGTTGATAAACCAATCAGAATCACCGTTACAACAAAACCAAAACTTATTGCGAAGAGGGTATATGATTAGATAATCGGGGGTTAAAAATTCATGGTGGAACGAATTGTGCAGTTAATCATGATTAGAACGCCGATTAAATATAATTGTGATTAAGTAATCAAGCATTTAATCAGAGTTGGTGGAATCGGCCCTTGAGGTATTTCAATGGTTTTGCGTTTTTCTTACGAATCTCATGAAATTTTGCCAATCAAAAGAGTGAAATATTACCCATCGATTCCCAAATTTTAAAAACGCTGAGCCATGTAGTTTAAAAGAAAATGTTAATTGAAAGTAGCATTTTCTACACTGACTTTCAATGGCTAACATGTAGAAAGACGGTACCTCAGTGACGTTTTGAGTTATAACTACAGAACCAATCTTACAATGTTAAAGAAAAACTAACGGCGAATAAAATGATATTGTAGGATTATGTTCACAAAAACTGGAAGTGCTGAGCCATATAGTTTCAGAGAAATTATAACTTAAAAACTGAGATTTTTCTTGAAACTGCAAAGTGGTGGGGACGAGTAATGGTGATGTGGCAACAGTGCGCACAGCTGATTTAGCCCTCTCATGTGACTATGGGACTCAGGTACTAGTAGTAGTACTTTTGCTACCGGAGAGGGGATAGCCAGTGGCACGGCGCGGCAGCCCCCACTACGGCACGTAGCGGTATTCTAAGGAGAGAGAAGCACTGTTGCCACGATTATCGGGCCAGGCAGTGTATATATGTGAGATACATTTGTATACAGGAGGTCTCTGTGTAGCAAGGAGCTCAGAGTACAGAGTTACTCAAAAGTTTCGTTCGTGCGTAATACAGTTTGTGATCAGTTGTACTAAGTCCTGAAGCAAAAAATTTGAATACGACTGTCACCATTGAAATACCTTAATACAGTAGACTACCGATAATCCAGCACGTTCGGGCCTCGGCCGGTGCTGGATTACCGAAAATGCCGGATTATCAGGAGATGTGTTCCGCGATTATTAAATGATAAGTCGTAGAGTGAATGCAGCTGCAATATGATGTTTGACAGCAAACGTTATCTACCAGAAATGCTGAGAAAATCATTTAAACTCGAATACAAACCAAAACATACCTTTATTCCTGCATTTTGAATAACATAACAATGAAATGACCTAACAACAAATTAAACCAGTAAAATGTGTTACAAATTTACACGTATGTACATAATATGTACTGATGAGACATTTATTTTAAAAAATCTCTAATGTCTTTTTGTTGTCTAGATTCAGCTCTTTTAAAAAAAGTTATTTCTTAGAATATACAAATCAATGAGTTCTGCACAATTATAACGTGAGTTTGTTCCAGCAAATGTTATGAATTTATTTAATGCGTCTGCCGCTTCCCCCCAACTGATTTGTTTCTTCTCTTCCTTTTCCGCCTGCCGATACCGCTCAGAGGCGCGATCGTTTGAAAATCGATACTGGTGCCGGACCATCGGACATTCCGAACCATTGGATGCCGGACTATTGGAAGTCTACTGTATATACAAAATAGGAAAGACCGTGAAACTAGCTTTCAAGCTTTTATCGGTAATAAGACTGGATATTCAAGTGTGGGATGACAAGGGAAACTGACAGACATGCTGCGCTAGGCCTCTGTATTAATAAAACGTAACGCTTATAAACGTAGTATATACATGCGTGCCCTCTCTAAATTTGGTATTATTGGTTTTACTACGCTACGTTCTATCCTATATTGAGACCTGTGACAAGGATTTGATAGTTCCGCAGTCAGACCTCAACATGTACCACTTACAATTGGGCACTCTAATACGGTTCTATTCTGAACATTTTAATTTCTTTCAATATATTTTTATTGGCACCGGCTAACTCCTAAATAATAGAGTGACCTTAGAAGAAGAAGAAGAATGTATTGAATGGAGAAGACAGCAATGACGTGATGCTGCTGCAAAAGCTTGGGGGAGCGCCGCGATAGCGGCGCAGTGGTACATTCTGTACAGTCGTTCGTAGGCGTTCGTGGGACCGCCTGATGAACGCCTATATGTTATTCAGGGCGATTTCACGAACGCCACGAACGACTGTACAGAATGCTACCACAGCAGAGGTGATAGCCCCCCGGGGGTTGACGAGCGAAGCGAGTAGGGGGCGGAGAGCCCCCTAGTTAAATACATTAGAGACACAGAGAAAAGAAGAAAAAATATTTCAGTTACTGAAGTAGCCAATCAACGGGTTCCATTTACTCGTTCATTTTCATTATCCCTGTACATCTTCAATTGTCATATACACAGAATATTTCGAATACATCTTTTCTTACTTTATATATATATAATATATATTCGTGTATACTTTTTTCCTACTGTTTTCAGATCGCGCAGGCATCTCCTTCTCCAGGGGATTCGCTTCTTGAAGTAAATCTCGACGAGGTAAAGAAATTTGAATAAATATGACAAACAATTAATTACTTCCATTTGCTCGTTTCATCTTCGCTATCCTCATGACTCTTTTGTCCACATATACAAAAACAATTTGTGACACTTCCGTTCTCACTTTATCTATGTATGCTTTTTCCGTGATTTCAGGACCTCAAGCTATCTCCCTCATCGAAGAGATCAGATAATTTGAAAGAGGAAATTCACGAAGGTAAAAGAGAAGATCGATTCTGTCGTAGACAGTTTATTAATCAGGGTCCAAAATGAAGTAGTGGTTGCTAAGGAAAAATTAGCAGACCAAGTTCTACGACTTACTGAGTCCGGTCTTATTATCGAAGGTGTTGTCTCCTCCAAAGTGGAGAAGATATTGGAAAAGATGAGGTGCCTCTCACAGAGCCTCCATTAATTAATGTTCGTCACCTGAACGTACTTTTGTTGCATCGACAATTCTCCGTTTATGCGTAGGTCAACGAAAAAATAGCGGAGCTAACGGAACAAGCGAACGGTGTCAACGTGACAGAATGTACCGCCCCTTTCCGCACTTTAAAAAGAGACAGTGTCAATATTACCGAGGATGCGAGCAGATGCCTCTTCGAAAAAATCGCGGAAGCTACCGGCTACACCGCTCTTGTCGAATTGACCGTCGACGAAGCCAACAACACACTTATCGGTATCAAGGATGATTCCCAAGGATGCACAAAAGACGTAAAAGAATTCGGGTCTGAGGCCTTCCTTTGTGTCAACAAGGTGAAACTTCTCACTCATTATTTCAATAACATCGGACCTTGCCCTCTCGCTCTCTCCTTATCGGCTATTAAAAAAAAGTCGAGAAATCGGCAATGTCTTTATCGATGATCGTGATGAGATTCAACTGTTTAGTGAGTTTAGAGCGATAATAGGAATATAATATTGATCGAATCAATTTACTTATAATATTCATTAATGCTCGCCGCGAAACATGTTTCCAACACAGATGCGCAAAGGTGCGTTTATAAAGCAGGAGATTGTTGTCGCTTTTTTTTTATCACGACTGGCCTGTGATAAAACAGATAAATTCGACTGTGAAACTTAATAATGAGTGACTTTAAGAGGAAAATAATGGACTACAGGAAAAGGAGGGGGGGGGGGGGGGGGTTGCCGATAATTTTTATGCCAGAGAAAGGGAAAATCGGACGAGGGGAAAGAACGTGAATAGGAGAATAGAGTGAAGCACATTACCGAATTAAATTTTCATTCATGACTAGCTTCTGACACAAGTTCAACGAGTTATAAACTTGTGAAATGTAAAATAAATTATTTATAATCTCTGTGAGAGCTTATAGAATTAGACATGGACTTTGGCAAACTTTTCCCTAACACATATATACTCGATGAAAAATAAACCGTGCACCATTTCTGTGGTACGAATCATGTATTTTTGAACCGTGCATCTCGTTTTGGTGTACGCTGTCGATCGGCTCGCATATTTAATAATTTGTTTTACTTGCCGAAGAGTAATTAAGTGTTTCGACGCGTTCTTTATCTGATTTCCAGGAAAGAAACATATTTAATGTCTAAATAAGCCTTCCGATGGAAGATAAACTGTTGCATTCGTCTAATAAGTTTCCATTACATCGTAGGTCCTCGCCAAAGCGAACTGGGAAACAGCTGACATGATTCCAGATATAAAGTTCGGCATCATTGAATTTTCGTTACTCGTCGCGATATTCGAAATGGATCTGGAGAATTGCGTGGTGGATAAAGCGCTTCAAACGTTGGCGGAACAGGCCGAAAACACCCTTAGAAAAATTGAAGAATGCGTACCTAATAGTAGGAGAGCTCACGATGCTAAATAGGGATTTACTCGAGCGTCGTGAGGACCTATTGGATTTTGAAGATTAAATGGTAGAAAGAAAAAAAGGTTATATTATGTATACCCTATCACCGGTGGGGGAGCGTCTACAGGTTTTCAAAAATGTTAAAAAAAAAACAGTCACATATGGAAATACTCGAGCGCGTCAGATATTGATAGTGTATATGCCCCATGTATCCCTGATAACGGAGGTATGCTAATCTGCCGGTTTGTATGGTGGGGGTGGCCGTATGGAAGGGTAGTAAAATGGGGACAAAAATTATTCGAGCGCGTCAGATATTCAGAGGGGATTAATTTAACTTAATTAGGTAATTATCATTTCAAACAACTTTTAACAACAATCACTTCACGTCTGACGTTTCGCTTCCTCTTCGAACCCTCTTCAGAGACGTAATGACCTGATAATTACCTAATTAAGTTAAATTAATTTTTAAACTACTACAGTCAACATAAGTATTACCTTAAGAATTCAGAGGGGACGTTAACACTTGGCTGCGAGTATACTTCGCCGCGGACCTACGCGTGCAGCGGGCGTTCTGTCGTGAATCTCGCGGGAGTTTGGTCACATTCAGTAAAATCGCAATAAATCGAAAACTAATTCTGGAAAAAAATTTTTTTTAAGTTACCCCCACCACCGCCCCATAAAAATGGTTTTTGGATTTCTTAAGTTTATGTAAAAATACCTCTCAATGTCCTCTTTTTACACATCCCCAGTTTATTATGTATCCTTTTTTTTTAATTTAGAAAACCTCGAACTTTAAGGCCGTTTTGACGTAAACAGTGAAACGGTCTTATGAAACGATATCTACATTTTTATTTATATATATTTCATACAGTTTTTAATTATTTTAGCAAAACACGTACTTATAATTACATGAAAAATGAAACTTATTGAAATGAATCAATGACATGTATTTTTCAAACAACACAAATAAAATATCGTATGAACCTCAATGATAACGTTGAATGACGCAGGATCTATGTCGACATTGACGCCGATAACGTTTTGCATAATGGGAACGTGTTTCACTCGTGACTATTATCACTGTATGCTGGTGAGATATCCCTTCATCATTCGTTAAAAATCTTATGTAAGTACGTTTTATATGATTATTATATTTATACTATACATACATATTTGTGACTAGAAGATGTAGCTTATCCGCAGTTACATTAATCAAATTATGATATATAAATAAACGAATTCATTCATTCATTCATTCAATGAATCCTGATAAATAAAATATTTGTATCTATTGTACATATTTTATTAATGGATTATACACTAAAACAGTTGTAATGGTGGAAAACGGTAAATACACTAAAATTACGGATTATAATTTATACAGCAGTGATATTGTTCATAGAAATGTTCAAAACAGAAATACTCGGCACACCATGCACAGCGTATGAAAGCAACTTCCCCACAAATACTACATCTGGGTATATGCTTTACACTCCTAAAGTAACAAAAATCTACAGGGTTTTGAAATTCACCGGGGTGCGTTTCTAGATATCCGCTTTTGAACCAAGCACATCGGAAAAGATTTTTAAATCTAGGCGACAAAAGCTGGTTGTATGTTAATGATTGTAATTTAATTATTTCATTGCGCGAGTGCAAACTAATATTTTTTTCTTGAAGAAGTACATTATCAGAAAATCTTCGAACGAAATTCTTCGAAATCCGGAATCCAAATACATCTAAAGGTTGAATGATGCTAGTCGTTTTTTTTCGGAATCATTGAAAACTGTACTTCTTTGTCTTGTGGGATCAACGCCTCTAGCTGACTCGAACAATGTCCCGTCCATGAGTCGAGTAGTAGTATGCTTTTATGGCCAGTATTCGGTAAATACACCTGGATGAACCAAGTTTTAAAATGTTCAGACGTAAGTTTACCTAATTTTGAAGCTTGAATGTAAATGTTAGCTGGACGAAATAGAGATTCTTCCACCCTTGGGCCAAATGTTCCTGTAGACTCCTTCAAAATTATGTAGAGTGGTGAAACAAGACGTTCACTTGCCGAAATGATAGGCATTATAGTATAGCTGTGTATCGTAGATGATACTGATTGGACTATTTTATTTTAACATGCAAATACATACCAGGTTTTGACGGATCCATCACAAATACTTTATGTACAATGTCAAAACACTCGATAATAATAAGTATTGTGAGAATACATAGAAAGAAACATCGACAATTCAAATGTCACCTCAGGCGAAATGCAACTTCCGACTGACGCTAGAGGGCAGCGCGGGAGTCGAATAAAAAGTAGTGGCTACTAAATTATGCATGGTACATTTAGCTATATAAATGAGCATTTTGTTTTTTAATATCCACAATTTCACAAAAATGATTTATGGCCAGTTTTTAGGATCAAATACCCGTATGTGCGATGGTAGGAATTCTGAATATCGATCCTTAATAATTAGCACATCACCGTGATATATATACCTCGTTAATGTGTCCATTACTCTTCAACTTCTCTACTGCATGCCGTTTTAGATGCTGGTCATAGAGCACCGCAACACAATCCCGATGAAGTACCTAATACAAATGCTGAATAATGAATAGAAAGCTTTTATCAACATATAACCACACTAGAGATATGCGCCAGAAACAATATACAGACAATCTTACTCTAATTCAGATTATGTACACGTCGTTGATCCTGGGCAACGCAAAGAGCAGATAACATTGTACATATATGTACATTCGCATACATATGACAAGTACATACACAGATGCACACACATGTGTGGATGTGTAGAGGCAAGAACATGTCAATCGAACTCGAGAACCATGTTACATATATACCAGAGGTTCATTGAGTAGAACGTAAAGTCTCCGATTTTCGAACCCGTTTAATTTTTGAGTTTGCATTTATGGTGACATTTGAACAGCTGATCGTGTAATATTTGTGCAGGTGAATCATATTCACCAAGATCTAAGAGCCATAAGACAAGTTTAATACAGCAAAGCGTATGGTCGCAAATAAAAGGTGTAATACTTGAAAGTCTCCTAGCTCTGGTACATTTTTTGCGTCTATGGCTTATTATGGCAATGGTAACTTTTGGTCAGGAGTTCATAAATTATAATGTATGTGAAGTACGCGAGGATTTCAGGACTGAACCAGTTTCAATAAGATTTGTGCTTTTTAAAGCAATGCAGATACACATAAAAAATAAGAAAATCAGACAGTAAAAAATTAAAATCTATGCGCACGCACACACTCGCGCATACATATATGGAGGCAAACACACGCTCACAAGATCGCACATAACTTGAATGCGTACTTGAATTGGCTGAAAAAGAGCATATGGTTTCGAGTAAAAAGCGGTACATTCAAAGTCTCCCCCCAGAACTGCTTATTTTTTGTCTGACCGGGTGATATCTGAATCGATAGCTCACCAACTACAAAATACGTGATTTTTAGCAAAATCCACAGAAAACCTGATTTTACATGATTATTTCGATCCAATAGACTGTATTACGGAAAGCAAAAAGTATGAACTTTAAGGTCTCAAAACTCAAAAACCCCATTTTCCGCTGTTGCGGCAATGATAACTTTTGATCAGAACATCAAGATCTACAACATATATGAAGCCCAGTCAAATCCACCGGGACCCACCCAGGTAGCACACTAATGTAGAAATGACGTTTTTTGAAGGTCAATTCTGACGTCAGATGACGAAAAATATGACGTCATTTTAACGTCGCAAAGACGGTCTAATTGCACATCCACACAACGTCAGAAAAATAAAATCACGTCATAATGACGTTCTACCGTACGTTGTGATGACGTAAAAAATGACGATTCTCTGAAAGGTTAGGAGCGGTCACCCATCCAACTACTGCCGCACTTTTTGCTGCTTAATTTCATTGATCAGTCGGTGTCTTCGAGTCCTCATCTGCTGCATGCTCCTGTGGTTAACAATATTATTACAACTGGTATTCATATGAAGTTTGATAAATAGATGTATGTTGCTTTTCCTGTCAATAAGAAAGAGCTTGAATAAATAATATTTTGTAATTGTATTATTCTTTTCACAACATTTTTCTAAATTTATAATTGTACCTTTTAATAAATATTCTTGCATAGACGCAAATTGATATTAATAAATAAATAATTATATGAATGTTTATTCATCCTACATTAATTGATTGTCTTTCATTTACTTTAATAATCTGTGCTTTTTAATAAACAGTATAGTTTATAACTTGCTCAACATACTCTGGAGACTCGAAATGAAATAATTTATTGATTTAATAATTGAATAAATTACCATTTTTTCCATTTATTCACAAATAAATTTTCAAGTCTCTCTATACCTATGCAGGAGACTGAAATATTTCTAAGTCTCGTTCGTCATTAAAAATGACGGAAAAGTTCCATCAAAAAGACGTTGAATTTTGACGTCCAAGGTACGTCGTAAATATGACGTCCCTGTGACGTTAATATTACGACAACTGACGCTGAAACCCTATACTGACTAAAAAATGACGTCTGAGACGTTATTCTAACGTTAGTGTGCTGCCTGGGCAGTTCCCATAAGGTTTGTTTGTATTTTTTTCTCATGTGCCACCAAATAAAAAAATCTGAAAAAATTTGAGAATTATAATGATGCCAAGACGCGTTTATAAAAAAAATTATGATAGCACCTCTTCAAGGAGTGGTGGAAAGAGCACTTTTTAAAATTGTTTGTTTCTTAAAAATTTGAATTTCGCGCCAAATGCGATACAATATTTTTTTCTGAGTCCCCTTTGAGGATCCCTATGTTCCAGAATTTTTTCAAATTTGTTGTTCAACTACATTTCTCCAAAAATCTCAGCTCCTTCTTGACTTTTTGGAATAGTAAAATTACTAAAATTTTCTCACATCCGAGAGAGTGTTTTGGTGTTCATTTCGTGTTATTTCCTTTATGGGCGTTTTTCAAGTGCTTATCCGGCTAGACCCTTTCTCGAACGACATACGATTCGGTTGGAACAAAATGGTTTTTATCTGACAAGAGAATCGCGCGAATCATCAGGTCAATTCGCAACGATAGTTTTACGTATGCCATTATGATTTTTGTTAAATATTCATATAAATATAAAAGATTCTCATAAAACATATGAATCCGTTGGGGCAAACAGTCAAAATCTTATGAATAGCTAGGGCTCGCCACATATGAGGCTCGGTAATTACAATAATTTTCCACCACGTTATTGAATTATGAAATCTAAATCATACTGTTTCTTTGTTATAGCAGATAAGTATATTTACTTCGGAATCCAATTGAAATTGAAATTAGTAAAGCGATAATCTAAAGTTATGATTAAGATCCCAGAGTAACTCATCATTGCGACCATTGGCGGCATTAAGTCTACATTAGCGCTTTATTTAGATCGCGATTAACGTGCAACGGAATACTTGGCTTATATATTAGGGATAGAAAGTCGCTACCTCTCCGCCGCCTTGCAATTACTGTTACATTTGTATACCTAGTCTCGCATTGCATCGACGGCGGCGGGGGTAGCGACTTTCTATCCCCGATATATATAAACCAGATATTCCGTCGTACGTTAAGCGAACGTCTATATCGGCCCTTATGCAAGCAATTTACAATTTGTACGACAAATGGTTATATTGTCGATATGTTAGGTCTTTATTTGGCAGATAAGTCAGTCCTTGATAGAGGCTTTCGGGATATTATAGAATATTTAGAAGAGCAAGGTTTTGAAGTACACATGCTCGCATTAAAAGAAGGACGTGCTTAATTGTCGCGTGAAGAATCAAGTCACTCTCGATATGTCACTAAAGTTCGGTGAGCAGTACAAGCTATACATAGGATTATCAAACAAAAGTTGAAACTTTTAGATAAAAAACTTGTAAATAAAATACTTCCAAAAACTAAAATAGCGACGTTGAATATCTGAAGAAATCCTGGATTATATGAAATCGAGACTTAATTTAAACGATACTCTTAGTGTTCAAGTCGATAAAGATGGTTGGAAGTGCAGAAAAGTACCGTTTCAACGAAAAACCTCATCTGATTTGTTAGATTTTCCCGAAATGACTGAAAAATACTTGAAAATATTGCTTACAGGTACTTATCAATATTCTCGAGCCATTTCTTATTTAGCAGAGATGATACATGATGACAATACGATTAATATTCATTACTTGAAAGACAATTCAAGCATTTCAAAATTGCAAATTCAATCACGACATGTAAACCGTGAATAATATCGCTGTTTTATTGAATATAATATAGGAGATATCCTGCGAGTGGGTTCGAGAAAGGGGCCTCTGATACATCCTCGCGGTCGACATTCTTGATCCGTGTGTGCGGCGCTCGGGAAAACGTTAAGGTATTTGGAGCGCTATAGCACTTTTCGAGCAATTTTTAAAAAATTTTGTCAGATTATAGATTTAAAAAAAAATGATAACTTTTTCTTATGAATAAAATCATTCTGACGTTTAGAAATAGAGATATTCGATTTTTATTTCTCCATTGAAGTCAATGAGACACAGGGCCGTCATACGCCGCGCCGCGCTCAAGCGCCCACGCACGCACGAGCAGCGTAGGACGGCCCTGTGTCGAAAGCTTTGTTCTTTCCCTCCTTTCGCCTCACCCCGTAGAGTCCGGATGCCCCTCTTTAACTGCCAAATCAGGGTGGATAGCGTCACCTACGCTATCCCCTCCGCCGACCAAATGTCGCCACGTCCTGAACTATATAAGACGAAGCCGAGAGGTTCCCGTCGTCTTGTCTTGTCTTAGCTTGTCTTGTTATTATCAATCATCAACGTGCCTTGTATCCCCTCAACGCACGGGGCGATATTCGGCCACGGAGCGCTAGTGGCCCAATTGCTACCGTAACGAAAACATGATGAAACTTGTGATCTTTGGCGGTGTTCTTCTTCTTTCCTGCGTAAGTGTTTGAAATACTCGCATACACTACTAACTCAACCGTCTTATTTTAAGACACCTACATGTCTTAAAACTTGAGGTCACTTTTAAGACGTTTAATACCGTCTTAATACGTTAAGACACTGTAAGTGTCTTACAATAAGACACTTCAAACGTCTTATACTAAGACGGTTAGATGTATTGGAATATAAGACTCTAAAAACGTCTTGCAATAATTATACACAAATGTATAATTTTCAAACGTATATGTGAGCGCGAAATTATTCATAGTCAATATGAATACATTACAGGCGAGTCAATAAACATCGAAAATGTAATAATTTCTCTCATCAGAGTAATATTATAAAGTTCGATATTAAAGAAATTCGCGTTGGAAATGTATTCAAATACACAATGAATCCAACTCTCACAAATCAAAACACTGTGAAATAAACACATCGCGTCAAAAAATTTCACTAATACTAATAAAAATATTGAAGTAATGATGAATGTAGATCTCTAAGGGAAAGGTGTTTTTAGTTATTTAAATGAAAAATCAAGAATTATATTGTTTTCACTTTATTGGTGATTGAGAAAGCAAAATTTATTCCAACATGAAAGAAAAATTTATTTACCGTATTTTTCAACTCGTACGAGATGACTATCGCAGTTTCTTCAGTCTCAAAAAGTTCATCCACCTTGTCAACTGGAGGGGTTCTGTGTAAATAACCTTCCCACCTGTGCTGTCTTTTAGGTTAGTTGTTGGCAATATCACTTGCATTGGAGACTGCACCAGCACAATAATCAATTCACTATGGTCATCAATTATGCCGTCATCCGCATCATACCACATGTCCGATGCTTGATGTTTTTTTGAATGATAAGGTCTGTGTTTGCTATCATCAAACAATTCTGGATCGCGAGCACATAATTTCTTAAACTCTTCCAACACAGCTTCAGCGTCAGGCTGATTATCTCGTGAGAGAAATCTAACACACTTGCGTCGTTGACCTAATGCACAAAACACTGTTTTTTCTTTTTTTTTCGACATTTTTTCACAGCAAAACATGCACAGCAAACAACCTCCGGAAAATGACGTGCTTGTTGGCCGCGTTGAATTTTACAGAAAGTGAGTTGAGGTGAGGTCGAAAAAGAAGGGGAAGGTCCCGTTACCTAACAGTACAGGGGCCCCTTTCTCGAACTCGCTCGTATCTGCGTGCACGCATCTTAGCGAATAGACCAATCAGGATCAAGTATTCCGTTGTGGTGGGGTTACGGACAACGGAATACTTGATCCTGATTGGTCTATTCGCTAAAATGCGTGCACGCAAAGATACGCGAGCGAGTTCGAGAAAGGGGCCCCAGTAAAGTACGCTAAACCCTGTTCCAACCGAGCCGAAAACCGTATACCGAACGGTACACGTCATGTGCAGTAGAGTGCGCTCGTCGGTTTTTTCCTCGGGACCGGCGTTACTTGAGTAAAGAGAGTGTACACATTTTCTGTAAGCGGTACGCGACATATACGGCTGATGTAGACATTTTTTTATTAACAAATAATAAAAAGAAATAAAGGATACAAATTCGGCTGATGTGTTGACATTGACAATGAATAGAATTCAACGTGAAAATGAACTGTCATGCTCGATGTGTTTCTTTAATTGTCAGTCAAATGAAATTTTGTTTGAAGGTTTTTAATCTATCTTGCTTCGTTTCCAATATAATCAACCACTCAAATTTCATTCACTCAAAGCCCTTTTGAGGGTGACCGGAAACTTTTCGGGGGTAGTGTATATCTAAGGTTACATGTGAATAATGATGCTTGACGTCACAGGTAACAAGACGTTTGAAGTGTATTACTTATGTAAGTGTCTTACTATTTTAAGCAACTTATTCATTTAAATGTCTTATACCTGAAGAAGTGTCTTACTTTAAGACGATTAAGCGTCTTTATTTTAAGACAGTACCATGTGTCTTATGATTTTAGACGGAAAATAAATGTCTTTTTGAGAAAAGACAGACAAACGTCTTGGAATAAGACGGTTAAGTGTCTTGAATTTCTGATCAATACACTTAACCGTCTTATTTTACGTCAATAAGACACTTTTCCGTATTATTTTAAAACGTATCATCGAGAGGCCGGTTTGTAGTGTACATGCAACAACATGTACATCAATTGCATGTGTACACAAAGAATTGAAAAAGAACTTGAAAGTCAATAGTAAAGACGAACAGGCAAAGTAAAATGAACTAATTGAAAACGTAGACAATTAACGAATTACAATCTCTTACTCATATACTTATTTTCCTGGAGAACAGATACGTGTAGAAGTCACTGAACAAATAATTTCAATATTGCAGATTTTACCATTTTCTTTTTAGTTACACTTAACTCTTTTAGACTAGAGTATAAAGTTAGCTGGTGAATACTCATGTCAATGAATGTAGCATTATTTTATCATTTTGTTTATTAAAACCCAAGAAGAGAAGCAAGAGAATGGATTTCCAATATAATACCTATATGTATGAAGGCAAACATACAGAAAACGAATATAAATTACAGATAAGATTGGCCAAATCTATGAAATGCGTAGTGACATAATATTTAATTATATATCTAAATCTTTGATAACAAGTGCTCTATTAAAATAATTGAATATAATGTTAAATTAATAATTATTGGATGGAAATAGTTGTAAACTGAATTTTTAGTTAATTCAGCCAATGACACTGGGCATAATTAACTTCTTTTATTGCTCGTAGCTTCGTATATAGTTAGTTTAACTAATTTGTTCTTTTCAGTGCGTTTTTATATTTCATCCATATAATAGGTATATGTATAATATAATATATATATATATATTATATAATATATAATATATAATATATATATAATATATAATATTATATATATATATATATATATATATATATACTAGAGTGGGGCGCCGCAGCCAGGGCCGCGATTCGTGGCCTTACATGTGTCGGTTACGGGCTAAGGAATCCGGAGTACCTATACAAAATGCGTTTAGCCTGCTTATATTCTTATTTTCTTTGATCATAAGCAGTCTCCAGGCTGCATCACGTGGAGGTGGCATTTAAACTTTTTGTAACTTTTAGTTTTCATTCCTACATTTCATCAATGTTCACCATAATCGGGAGTCAGAATCCGGCTTCTGAAGTCATTTTCAAAAAATTTCAACATCAGATTCGTAATCAGCGCCGTCAAAAATCCCTGAGTACAATTTTTCAGCCCGATATACGCTAAATTAAAAATAAGCTTTTAATACTCGATATTAATGGTCTCGATACTATGAGTTCAATACTTCAAACAACAACATTAGAAGCCGGATTCTGACATTTAATTAAAAAATTTCTTGCTTTAAATTCTAATTTCACTCGAGAAACCCAATTTTTCACTCGAAACTTTGAACGTCAGATTCGAAATCAGCGCTACTGAAAACTGACATGTACGCGAAAACCGATTAAAATCCATGTGCATTTTAAACATTAAAAAACAGAATCCGCCTTCTGAAGTCATTTTCAAAAAATTTCAACGTCAGATTCGTAATTAGCGCGGTCAAAAACCCCCGAGAACCACGTTAAGGACAAATTCAATGTGTATATATCAACATCATTATTTTTTGTCGCTAAAATGAAGATCGTCTTGTGAAACGAATGCTTGGTAATACAACCATTTGGCAATTCTATCATTTCATCTTTGTCATTCGTTGAACCATTGCTAATTAGTAAAATATCTTCCGCAAATTTGTTAGCATTGGGATCAGCATGCTTATTCTCAGTCAGTTCAATAACTTCGAATTGCTTCCATAAATGAGAGCATTTAAAGCTTATAATGCCATTATTTCATTATCGTGAAGTACATTTTGTTTCATGGGTAAAACTTGGCGAAAATCTCCTCCCAGCAACATTACTTTGCCGCCAAATGGCTTAGAATTTCGCATAAGTTCTTTAAACTTTTTATCGCAAATATCTAATATAAATTTGGGCGACATAGGATCTTCGTTCCATACAACAATATCGACCTCTTTAAGGAGGGTCCTCAATATTTTTACGAAAAATTAATGCAATGATGTACAGCTTTTAAATTTTGAGGATATATTCATTAATTAGTTCTCAATAAATCCTCAAAATTTCAAAAACCCTTACTGTACGCATTTTCGAGAAAAAAAAATAATAAAAACTTCCGGGGTAGAGAAAGAAAAATAGCAACGATTGACGGAAAAACTTGATTTAGAAATACATTCTTAGAAAAAGTTAAATTTTATATTTCCACAATAAAAATGCCCACTGACCGTTCTAACTTTTGAGCAATAATGAAAAAACCACCAGGTAACCTAGAATTTACTTTGAATGAGATACCTAGAAATGGCGGTGAGGCTTGGCAAATGCTCAATCGAAGACTCCCTTGACGCGCTTCGCGCATGCGCTGGAACACTAAGCGGGCACTTGCAGGCACTTTTCTTAATAAATTTTCCTCTTACTCGTGATTGTCCTTGATGCTTCGTCGCTTTCTTCAAAATTTTTTCTTCATAAAATAACAATGTACTTCACTTGCTTGCACTCGAGAACACGGGACATAACTTCATTAACATATGACTTGTCATCACAACCACGCAAGTTTCGATGGTAACGTTCCGATTTTACCGACTGGACCAATACTAACCACTTACAGTAAAATCCCGTTTATCGCAACTGTCACATTGGCGATTTCCATTATCGAACATGACATCTGTGACACGGAGAATCGCTCCGTGTCACAAAAAGGGTGCGAAGGACACCGCCCGTCGGCAACCGTCGCTTTCCGAGGACCCGCAGCCCCTAGAGGAAGGAGGGAAGCCCCGACCGAGGATCACCAGCATCGCCCGGTAGGCTCTCCTCTCCTTTTTAGCTAGTCCTCCGATTCGACTCGGCGCCGCCCTAGCGTAGGGCATCCGACTGCGCTCGGCTGTCCACGTCCGTCGCCGCGAATTTGAACCGTGGGGTGCACGCGGCGCCCCAACCGTCGATTCGTCCTCGTCAGGCGTTTCTTGTCTCTCGCGTCAATAAATCGATAACGGGTTAAGAGTTCTTCTGTCGAGTCCGTTAATTCCGGTCCTCCCGAGTCCCAGCCGCGTCTTCCGAACCGCCCCTTCACCATATGCTGGGGTAGCCGAGCCCGTCGGAGATCGAATCGTCGCCGATCTCCCGTTAAAACTAACACTAACTCCCGTTAACGTTCGTTTCGGGGACCGTGTCCGTTTCCCCGATCGGTGGGTTCGCGACCCACCTGGCGCCCATCGTCTCGTTCGCTGTCCCGCGCGTGGGAGCGCCGCGTCTTAGAATAAATAGCGCAGAGCACCGAGGGCCCTCCACGAAAAGCTATGTCACACATCTGGTGGCAGTATCTGGAACTAGTGTATTTGGGTTCCAGATGTAAACGAACGTGGCTTTTGCATGACGTGTGGTTTGCATCTTTGGTATGGAACCAGTAACTGTGTGTGGCGGAGAAGGGAAAGCTGATGTTTGCAGCACTAGAGCATAAATTGTCCACGAAGAGATTCATATTTTTCTTCAGCTACAGTTCCACACAAAATCACGTGCTTTGCTTGGAGCACTTCTTCGCCTTCACAGAAGTTCTTCGAACCTGCGTTACATTTCCCGTAATTAAATATTGTCTTTAATTTTAAATACGGCATATTCTAATAATAGTAATGTAATATAACAAAAATGTTGAGAAGAGCGCAAAAATACCAGTAACAGACTACAGCTGTGCGGTTGTTTACAAAATGAACCCAAATAGGACGGCCATTTGCATAACTACTGTGGTGCCACCATCGGTAGTGGAAATCGCCAATTGCAAGTCTCACTTATTGCAAAGCAGAAGTCTCGTTTATTGCAACCCCTTCATCTTCCACCGCGCATGGTAGTTGCAATCCTTCCGACTTTCACCGCGCATGGTGGCCAATCACGAGCGACCAGTGCGAAATCGCCTTGAGTCGAGAAGCGGAGTGGGAGCGCCTCTCGAGTTGCGATAAACGAGAGGCATACGATTCGAGGGGCTTGCAATAAACGAGGTTTTACTGTATTCCAAAAAAGCGTGGTTGCCAAGTTTATTCAATAAATCTAATTCATTTACAAAATTCGGAATTAATAATTTGTCAATTGTAAAAATAAAATCCAAGGTGCCAAACTGAATGATAATCGAAAGAAACTATTTCAGAAGGTTTTTCGTAAGAATCATTGCATTTTTTAAAGTTAAAATTTTGTTTCTACAAGTTGCATCTGACTGTCAGCACCTTTGAAGTTTACCCCCACTCCTTACCCTTAAATTCATCTGAAGACCTTCCTTAACCTTCATGCCTTCCTCAGTTTGTATATACACGTACTGTCTTCGGGTCCAAATGGAAACCCGTATAAAATATAGAAAAAAAAATGAATAGAGGGGGGAAGATGGCGGCAAAGGGGAAGCTAGCGGCTGAGTGTATCCGTATAGAAAAATGAATGCAAATACTAATTCTTGGCATAATCAGACTTTATTTTATTAAAACCATATTGAACAAGTATGAAACGGATATGTATAGGAGCAAAAATATATTGAAAGGTAATAATTTCATGGTAAATAACTTAGACACGTTAGCTACACACAATGCATTTTTTGATTAAATGCTGTTTGCAAACATATTTTTTGCAGCTCTGGCACACATTATCACTTTTGTTATCTGTACCAGGACACAAATAACACCTCCTTCTCTTTCTAGACTTCGGTTCTTGTTCAGGAAATTTGACGGGATGAACAGCATGAACTACTTGATTAACTTCTTCTATAATACCTATTCTGCAACATCCGTTCGTGGAAAAGTTGTTCCTCGTACAATTAGTGGATTTACAAGAGCCAATCCCAAGTTTTCTAAGAAAAATCTCCAGCATTTGACCTGATTCTTTTTCTTTATAAATTTGTATATTATACACTGTAACGTTGCACTTCGTGCACGTTACAATTTGGCCGATTCCCTAACGTCGCTTCGCTGATCCCGCCATCCCCAGGATAGCATTTAGAATAAGAATATTTTAGCGCGTTAGAGAAACTTTTGTAATAGTAGGGGCGACATAGCGGAATACCGTAGCGAGGTCAGTAATTCGACCTAATAGACGCTGGAGCTGGAGGACCAAGGGGCTGCAACGAGCGCCAGATGCCGTGCGGCGAAATGCACACGACTTCCCTGCCAGGCGCAGGACTGGGACTTGCAACCGAGCAGCGTACCCGGCGAGGAACGTACCCTGTTTAGACAGGCACCCCGCTTCTTCGGCACGGATGGACCGCTTGGAGGCTAGGCTTCACCTCGAGATTCTTCGCGTGATCCCACAGGGGAATGTTCCGGAGGAATCTCCAGAAGCTAGCCTCGTATCGGAACCCTCCGCGTGATCCCACAGGGGAATGTTCCGGAGGGATTCATAAGCCGTCATTCGTGAGGGGACAGTTCCGGAGCCACGATTGAATCCAGCGAGCTGCGCGCGCATCCGCGCCAACCAGGAAGGAACTAGTTTCCTTCGATTGACGATCGACGGAGCAGGCACGCAGCGGAAACCAGAGTGTCGCGCATGCAAATCGATGGGGGACATCGATCACCAATAGACTGCCTAAGTCTGACTTCACAAATGGGCGGAGCTTCCAAACCTTTCCAAACAAATCGGTTTTGCGTGCAAATTGTCCATAAGAGAGTTTTCTTTTCAAGTGTATCGTTAATTTTGACGTAAATAAGGGTTATGAGCTATATATTTTTGTAAAATTTGGTCAAACCTTGGTTATCCCCAAATATTTTAAAATAGGTAAGCTGTATAATATATTTTTTGCTCCTTTTAGATATGTTAGGTTATGAGGTTATGTCAATGTTTTGTTTTCATGAAAACTTATAATTTTTGAAAAATACTATTTTCTCAGGAGTGTTTTTAAATGTTTTTTTATTATTTTCTAGGTTGAGCGGTTTAATGGTCATTTATAACCATGGTAATGTGTTTTGTGCCTGATTGTGAACACTACAGTGACTGATCGTACGCTTTGAAACTATACCCCTTATATATCGTCTTCCTGTACTGACAGTATACATGTATTTTTTACCTCCAATATGTGCCGGAATTAAAAATCTTTAGAATTGCGGTACAATGCCACGGTAGGAATATCACGTTCTACCGACAAGACGTGCTTCGACAAGGTCTGCATCAACTTTGGCGGTATATTGGCGGCACTGCACTAATCCTGTGGCAGACTTTTCTATCTCGGAGTATTCAATAATATTACCTTATCATGTTAATCCATTTCCTTCCCTCTTGTAAGTCAGCAGGGAACGTGAAAAATTTACAAAGATTTCGGTCAGTAGTGTTTACAATCAGGCACAAAACACATTACCATGGTTATAAATGACCATTAAACTGCTCAACCTAGAAAATAATAATAAAAAAACATTTTAAAACACTCCTGAGAAAATAGTATTTTTCAAAAATTATAAAAGTTCATGAAAACGAAACATTGATATAACCTCATAACCTAACATAGCTAAAAGGAACAAAAAATATATTATACAGCTTACCCCTATTTTAAAATATTTGGGGATATCGTAGGTTTGACCAAACTTTACCAAAATATATAGCTCATAACCCTTATTTACGTCAAAATTAACGATACACTTGAAAAGAAAACTCTCTTATGGACAATTTGCACGTAAAACCGATTTGTTTGGAAAGGTTTGTAAGCTCCGCCCCTTCGTGTGACGTCAAGACTTAGGCAGTCTATTAAAATCGCGGAAAGGGTCTACTAGGAGTGGGGACAGGCCCTCGCCGCCTAGCGAGCCGCAGCGATCACTGGACTCTTCCTATCTCGTGCGGACCAGCGAAGCGACCCCACGTGCCCATCGCCACAGCAGCAGCAGATCCTCCGTTCCGGTAAGCCGGCTCCTTTGTTCGCGACACGTGGCCGGTACTGTGTGTAGTAGAGATTTAGATTTCCCTCTTGCCCTCGACGGGCCTATCGTTTCGTTCCGTGAGTGCGGATGACGGACCCGTGGCATTCTTAGAGTTTTCTTTTCGTAGTATCTTGTGTCGCGCGTTAATAGTAATCATTTATCGTTTAGCGATTTAGTTCGCGGTTGTAATATCAGGGGATGCTGGGGAAATTCGGTAGCACGAGGCGACCGAATTCCCTGAGACGAGTTTGGCCCGCGTTATCGTCGGCAGGATAGTGCGCGTCGGTAGTGCGGTAATACCGTTTTCGTTTCGTTCCGTGCGCTATCGAGCGCGTTATCGATTAATAGAGAAGACTGCCCTTAGTGCGGCAAAATATAGCATAAAATAGCTCGTGCGCTCGACTCTCTGTTCTCCGCTCAGGGTGGTTGATTCTCTCCCGCGAATTACTCTTCCCTCGCGAATTTGTCGCGGCTACCGTTCCTACCTCTTCCGCGAATTTCTCCGGCTAACGTTCCTCTTCCCTCGCGAATTTGTCGCGGCTATCGTTCCTCTCTCTCCCGCGAATTTCTCCGGCTAACGTTCCTCTTCCCTCGCGAATTTGTCGCGGCTACCGTTCCTACCTCTTCCGCGAATTTCTCCGGCTAACGTTCCTCTTCCCTCACGAATTTGTCGCGGCTACCATTCCTCTCTTTCCCGCGAATTATTGTCGGTTATTCTGCTTGTTAGTTTCGCGATAAGGACTGTTTTGAAGCCCGACCTTGCCGTAGCCGTTAGGCTCTTAGACTAACCAGTAGTGTATAAGAAGATCTCCAATAAAGCTTAGTGTTATTTTCTTGTTATGAATCGCCTCAAATTCGTTTCTTTGTCTTGAGACCCCGCCCCTCTCCTTTGCCGATACGGGGCTGAGCTAGCGGAGTTCCGTTTCCGGTTCACGTGATCTGACTGCTATCGATCTCGACTTTCTTTGGTGTTTCGGAACACCTGGCGCCCAACATTTCATTATCTCAATACCTTGTCCGAGCGGGGCCAGTCAAAGAGCGTGCCGAAGTGTGCGACTACCCGGATAGCGCCGAGTAGCGTCGTTACAACACATAACTCTCTCTCTTCACTTATTATTGCACAAGACCCAAAATTCGTCTACGGTTACGAAAGCATCTGAATTGTAACCTTTAGGTAGAATCGCAACCCACTTATCCCATAATTCTCTTGTGACTGCTAATTTATCATTTTGCCGTTTTTCAAACCTTGTATCACCACGATCAAATCTAAGGATTGCACTTATTAGTTGGAACTGTTTGAGAGGCATTGTTGCTCGAAATATATGACGTCCTTTTTCAGCGTCCCCTAACTCTAGGTTGATTCGTTACAAGATTTGAATACTCCTGATAGTAATAGAAGTCCCTCTAGAACTTTCTAAGGCATTCAGATCTATGATCAATATTGTCCCACTCCGATCCATAATTTTCTCGTCCTGCGTAATTTGTGTTTTGTAAAATAATTGATTCAATTTCTGGTGGAAAGAGAAACATAAACGCCGTGAGTTCATCTTTTATGCGAGTAATTGAGTATCTTGAGAGAGAGATAACATCCTTGGCAGAATACTTTCTATAGTGAGGAAAAGGATATGTACTCCACTCAAATATTTTTATCCTTAGAGATAAGTAATCTATCAGACTTCTTCGTACTTTCTACCACCGCTTCATTTTCAGATGAAGAATATTCTTCTTCGCAATTTGATAAATGATCTTCATTGGAAATAGATTCTTTATCTTATAATCTAGTATCTAGATACTTACAAGGGAAGTTCGGGAACCCGAAAATTCAGAAAATTCCGCCATTCAATGTGCAAGTAGAGTAGTTCAAGCGTAAAGCCGGTCCCAGACAATGCGTGCATTCGGCGAATGCGCAAACGTTCGGGGATCGTACTACGCCTTTGGCTACCCTCCCACACGCTACAGTATTTGGAAAATGTTCCTGCTTTCGGCAAATGCGCGAACGTTCGGGTTCGATGCCGCTCTCCAATTTCAGGGGTCTCGCGGCGTCTCGTATTACGTCTCGTATTACGTAACGTCCTCGGCTACCTCCTCACACGCTACAGTATTTCGAAAATGTTCAGGCCACTGCTTCAGTTGAGAAATATTTGCCGTTTAGTGTAGATCAGTGACGGAGAGCGAAATTTCATGGATAGTGAGGATGAGCAAGTAGCTGCGGTTGCAGCACTTTCAATAATTATATACTGCAGCAGTCTGTTAAAAGTGAAAGAAAAGAAGAAAAATCGCAGGAAAAGAAGATGGTGGATGCTTTCTGTAAATAAAAGTCGTTCGAGGTAAGTCAAATGATACAGGATTCAGAAATAGTTATTTTCGTTATTAGGGCGTGAAGCGCTGTTTTTAACGAGTGTGAAGTTTGCCGCACGAGCGAAGCGAGTACGGCAATCACACTCGTTAGAACGGCGCGAAACAACCGAATAACGAATTCTATTTTTTGTCACTAAGTGTCAAATACGAGATTGGCGATTTCACGCACTGCGCAGGTTATTTCACGCACTGCGCAACTTTTCACGAATTGGTGTGTGAAAGATGATTTCACATGCGTCGAGGACGCCCATGAAACCGAGTATTTGACACTGAGTGACAAAAAAAATATTTAAAGAACGCGTGCCTATGAATACTGCAAATCACAATCCACAAAATAACAAGGCGTAACTTTAACTTCACTTCATTCCATTGACCGTAAATAGAATTGAGGACATTGCAGCAAAAACGAGGCAGCTGCATTGTTAGAAATTTTTCAGCAGGGACAAAACGTGTTTAAAAATTCAAATTAATTTATTTTCTTTAGTTTTTACTGTAAAAATGGTCAACACGTTGGGTAGGAGTACAGTGATAGATAAAACAATATTTTAAAAATCTGTAGTTTTATGAAAAACTAAAAAAAGTTTGGTAGCTACCTCGTTTTTACCACCAAAACCATGACAAAAAAGTTTTTTTTTAAATTAATGATAGTAATGTACATGGAGTTTACATAATCCTTTTAGTGGCGAACGACGATATATCGTTGCGTATGCGATGGGCGCCATATATATCGATATATTGCGAAAAGTGCCAATAACGATATATCGTTGCGTATGCGATGGCGCCATCTTAAAATAAATTTATAAAACGTTATAAACGGTCTAATTTCATTGCTAAAGCATTTTAAAAATTGTTTTTGGGTTTAACCCTTTGCACTCGAGAAATAACTCAGACGCCACGGCATTTCGTGCGGCAACTCGAGCGGCGCTGCTCCGACGCTCGGGCGATTTAATGAGTTATTTTAATAAAAATGTTTGAAAATGTAATACTTATACTTTATACCATGTGATCTACATAAAATTATGATCAAGCGATGGTTATTGTTATGTGCAAATATTGTTCATAGAAGAGAAACTTGTTTATGTTTTTCATCATGTTTAATATTTATGTTATTCGTATGAATTGAAATACAATTGACATTCATTATTCTCTCTTTCTTCCGTTATACGCTGCATTTTGAATGTTTTAAATATCATTCTTAGTTTGGTTTTTATGAGCTTTTTCCAAACTTACAATTAGTTAATTCGACCAATTCGTCCTGTTATCTTCGCATAAACACCCGGTTTTCGCTCGGCACTAAAAGGGTTAACTGAAAACAAACTTTAATATTCACTGAACATAATTGAGGCATCTGACATATCGTCGCTGCTGTGGAAAAAACTTCTATATAGTAGATTTTATATTTTAAAAACTATTAATAAAGGAACAAATATATCACATAAGATATTCTTCCACAAGGTGAATACACTAATTCGCCTACTTTCATAAAAATGTGCACATAGGAGATTTTTCCACGGCAGCGACGATATTATACCTCGTTTTTGTAACCAACAATATATGAGGATATCTGCACAGTTTCCTTGCATCAAATGTTTCGGAGTAAATAGAGAAGGTAGCTACAAGAAATTGTGGCATGACTGAAACCAAGTAAGGTAGATGTCTCATTTTAGACCCAAACGACAACATTAATATACTTTACCGATTCGTGTATATAACTCCATTTGGCCAAGAAGTGCAAATACCTCGTTTTTGCTGCAATGTCTTCAATTATCATTTGTTCAAAATTGCTCTTTTGATAATATAATACTTCTTTAATATTTCAATATTTGTTGTAGGTATAGTGCTTCAAATATGATGGAAGACTTAACAAAAGAGCCATGCGGCAAATTCGAAAATTTTTGCAGAATGTCTGCAACTGATTTTGAGTTTCTCCTAAACAAAACAGGACCGTATATAAAAAAGAAAGACACATGCATGAGAAAAGCCATTCCAATTCAGGAAAGATTAGCTGTAACGCTCAGATTTTTAGCTTCTGGGGACAGTTTTGTTAGTCTGTCTTATTTATTCAAGATGTCTAATCAAGTGATATCAGATATCGTACATGAAGTTTGTCAAGCTTTAATAAAAGTACTAAAAGAAGAAATTAAGGTGGGTAAGCGTTATTTGAAGTAGTATTTATTTCAGTCTCTTAACAATAAATTAAAAACTCTTCATTTTGGAAATTAAAAACTCTGTATTTTTTGGAAATTAAACACTCTTTATTTTTCATCATTCTGCGGTTCTAGTCTACCATTAACAATTCGAAAGGTTGTAGTGGTAGGTTGTATGAATGTGCTGGTTGATAATTGATATATTTTTCATTAACATATTGGGTGATAATAACGGAGTACAAGTTTATAAAGCAGTATTACAATGAGAATAGTGTAATGAGTTAGGAGGCGAAGGTCGTGATTGCAAAATTGTCTGAATCCCTGTGTTTGATCGTAATTGTTCATTGAAACTGGTGGATGGATTATGAGAAGGCGACGAGATATGACGCCGTTTCAAGTTAATGATATTTTCAAAAACAACATTATCTATTTGATTCATAACAATTTCCCTATTAAACTCATCTAGTGCTCTCAATTTTGACGCAAGTAGTTCTCCATACAGTGAACTTTGGTCTTTGGCTGGTTTTTTCGAAATTTTATCCAGTACACTGGCTGCTTCAGATAGGTGGCTTTCGATTTGATCCACCTGCATTGTTTTCATTTTTTTTGCTTTGGTTAATTTTGGAGCTGGAGACTCCGATGACTCCTGTAAACCTTCCTTGCTATTGGTACCCATTTCTTCGTTAATATGTTCTTCAACCTTGAAAAGAAATTGTTGACTACAGTTATTGTACATCAGCCATAGATAAATTTTTTGTATACAGGGTCTTCAAAACTTAAGTCGGCTCTATTGGTGAAATAATGAAATAATCGGCTCTATAACGAAAGACTAATCTTACAAACAGCACGTTTTCAGGAAAAGTTTTAGTCACTCTTGGTCTTATTTTTCAGATGCCAGAGACTGCCGAAGAATGGAGAAGATTAGCAGACGAATATAATAAAGAATGGAATTTTCCCAATTGTATAGGAGCAGTAGACGGGAAGCATGTGATCCTTCAGTCTCCGATGAATAGTGGATCACAATATCACAATTATAAGGGCACATTTAGCATTGTGTTATTGGCCTTGGTGGATGCAAACTACTGCTTCACTTACGTTGATATTGGCTGTCAAGGACGGATAAGTGATGGAGGAGTTTTTCGAAACACATCCTTATTTGAAAAAATTGAAGGAAACGAATTGAATTTACCTCCTCCTCACCCTATCCTCATTCAACAGACATCAATGCCTTACGTAATAGTAGCTGACGATGCCTTTGCTTTGAGTGAACATATCATGAAACCATATCCTGGGATTCACACAAAAAGTAGTAAAGAAAGACATTTCAATTATCGTCTATCGCGTGCTCGTCGCGTTGTCGAGAATGTTTTCGGTATCATGGCTTCCGTATTTCGAGTACTGAGAAAACCAATGTTGCTGCAACCAGCTAAAGCCTCTGCTGTTGTAATGACTTGTACCTTGCTCCACAATTTTTTAAGAAAGAGCAGATATTCAAGATCAAGATATACTCCTTTAGAGGCTCTTGATCGCGAGCAGGATGGACAGGGAATACCAGGATCGTGGCGGAATGACTTTAACAATATGACCTCTTTTATGCCTCTCCGAAATATTCCAAGAAGAAGTGGACTTCAAGCAAAAGAAGTCAGAGATGAGTTTGCAGAATATTTTGCAGGGGTAGGAAAATTACCATGGCAAGATGATTATTGTTGAGAAATTTTGCAATAAAAGTTAGCTGTTATCAAAAAATCAGTTTTTCTTCTGCATTACTACGATTACTACTATTACGATACTATTATACTATTATACTATTATACTACGATATTGTTCTACCAAATAAATCATAAAAGCAAATAAAATAACAGAAAACTGTACGAACTTATTTTCCAACCCAATAAATATGTCGTTGAGTCGCAAGCTGTTTGTAAGTTAGTAATTATTTCACAAGATTGACTTGCCTCAGATTCAGTAACACTCAAATTTCACACCGCATTAGTCATACTACTGTTTAATTCATTATCAGTTACTAGAGATGACGTTATAGGCAAAGTACAGCGCGATCACTGACTTGATCGTATAATTGCAGTAATTAGAATGACTATAACGTCACACTATATCGAAATTCAACGATTAGAGTCAGACTAACTAAACCAGAAGGTAGATGAACGCTTCGATGTGACGTATAGGTACAAAAAATGTAAACAGCGTATATTCGGGTAAATCGAGAGAGGTCCGACGGTACACGGAAACTCTTGATTACGATGCAGATTCTTTCAGTATATCCTATTGTGATATAAAATATTCATATGAATGAAAATGTATTCGTTATTCAAAATTATTAGAATGATGAATGAAAATTTAATCTTATCTATTAGTCATTCAATTATTAATTTTTTTATGACGCCCATCTCTGACTCCAATGATATTCTATTTTATTTACAAATATATAAAAAAAACTTTGTTATAAAATATTTATAGAAATACAATTTATAATCAACATTACCGCAATCACAGATGACCGGACTATTGAGAAATGAATAGTTGGATCTTTTAAATTTTTTCCCGGTTCGTAAACAAATGAAACATAAGTAGAGTATCTAAATTTTATACACAACTCCAATAATTCGAAGCATCATTTAAACATTTTAAAATATTTTCTTAAAAATCCATAATTTGATTATTGAGTCTCACATGATATACTGTTTCGATATATTGTAAGCCTTTACACTGTAAAAACTGCCCTTAAAGATATTTCTTCTCTGTCGATTTATTGCCATGATTGATTTGGAGTGAAGAAATTGAAAAAATAATAAAATATTTACCTCCGAGTTAATAGTTTCTCCTGGAGTATATATGGGTTTAAGAAACTTCTGCATAGTTTCAAAGGCAAACCAGTTTGGTTTGTAAATGTCTTCTGCACCAGCACCAGATTTACTGCTGGATTTAACCTTACTTAAAAGCTGGCGGAATATCGCCATTAGTGAGTCTTTCTTCTTCTTTAAATCTGCGACAGTTACGTTGCTGCTAGAAAATGATGATTCTATCTCCTTCCAGGCATCAGCCACTTTGTTCCTGTTTTTGTGGTCAACATGTTTGGGATCCCATATCATCGGAAATCTCTGGTACAGATCCAAAAACTCTAACACTACTTCATTAGACCATTCCATGATGGGTATTCGAGCTGGATATTACAATCTTACAATCACGATTTCACAATGACAATAGACGATCACAATCTCAAAATCGCGATTTAACAATGACGATAGACAATCACAATTTAACAATCACCATTGAACAATCACGAGTCAACAGTCGCGAGTGAACAGTCACGATTTAACTGTCGCGAGTGAACAATCACGATTTAACCGTCGCGAGTAAACAATCACGATTTCACTGTCGTATTATTGACTGTCTTGAACTGATAAATTATAGTATCGGAAAGAAATCAAAGTTGATTTATTTGTGAAACACTGATCGCTATTTGCTCGATTAGCGGTTTGTACTTATAGTGAACTACCGGTCTGCACGTCGCGTGAGTTGGTAGAAGACTGGACACCGAATACGTTTTTCAACTAGAATCGTACTATCCGGGATGCCAATTCGTCAAGAACTGAGAGTTTTTAGGAAACCGAAGAAGTATTTTGGGTACAGAGCGGAGGGGGAGAAAAAGGATTTAGTGAAAATACTCTGCGTCAAGGATAAGCGAAAGGGAGATGTACAACTTAGAAGGTTTTCAGTATAGGAAAAAGACAAGGGTCTTTGAAAGGGGTTTTGGCATAAAAGAGGAGTCCGTTCCGTAATAAAAAAAAAGGAGAAATCGGTGGAGGCATTCGGGGTGCGTACCGAAGGGCACGTGTTCATAAATTTTTCTACGTCCATTTCAACGCACGAAAGTGTGTTCGGTTCCGCCAATAATTGCACATGGAACAATAGTTTCGATTTAGTGAAAATACTCTGCGTCAAGGATAAGCGAAAGTGAGATTTACAGCTCCGACAGTTTTCAATATAGGAAAAAGACAAGGGTCCTTGAAAGGGGTTTTGGCGTTCACGGGGCACGGGTATTCATACATTTTTCTACGCCCACTTCAACGCACGAAAGTGTTGGGTCACTTGGTCGTCCTTTACTACGCGTCGTTTTACCGACAAGACCGCGGATAGCGACCGAATGCCGAATGTTTGGCGCAGTAGAGCTCCCACACACTACGCGAAGGATCACAAATGGCAAATATTCGCCGACTGCACGCATTGTCTGGGACCGACTTCAGACTTCCCGTGTCACTAGCCAAACCCCGAAATAAAATCTTCATTTTTCGAGTTCTGGCCAGCTTTTCGGGATGTCGTCCCATTGTGCGGCGCCTCGATCCCGCTCTCCAATTTCAAGGGCCTCGCGACGGGGCACCGGTCGCGAGGGCAAGGCGGTGTGTCTCGGTAAACGCAAGGCGCCTGGACCCCTTCTCGGGTTGCAAATAAATCAACTATGCGTAGCTGGGCACACCATGTGGGAGTGGAGGCGAAGAAGCCCGAAGTTACTTCGTCATCCTTTACTACGCGTCGTTTTACCGACAAGACCGCGAATAGCGGGCGAATGCCGAATGTTTAGCGCAGTAGAGCTCCCACACACTACGCGAAGGATCACGAATGGTGAATATTTGCCGAATGCACGCATTGTCTGGGACCGGCTTAATACAAAAATACATTTCATTGGTGCGGTATTACGGTTTTAAGGGGTGAAATCATCCCTTGAAAAAATGCATTTTTCTTCTTCACGGAATAACTCCCGAACGGTGAAAGATGAGGGAAAAAAGTTGAAATAAAAGTTTTATGGTTTTTCTCGATCTATAAAACTGGTGCGAAAAAATCTGGAAAAATTTTTTTTTATGTTACCCACACCACTGACCCATAAAAATGGGGTTTTGGGTTTCTTAAATTTATGTAAAAATACCTCTCAATGTCCTCTTTTTACACATCCCTAGTTTATTATGTATCCTTTTTTTTAATTTAGAAAACCTCGATCTTTAAGGCCGTTTTGGCGTAAACAGTGAAACGGTCTTATGAAATGATATCTACATTTTTATTTATATACATTTCATACAGTTTTTAATTATTTTAGCAAAACACGTACTTATAATTACATGAAAAATGACACTTATTGTGAAATGAATCATTGACATGTATTTTTTAAACAACACAAATAAGATATCGCATGAACCTCAATGATAACGTTGAATGACGCAGGATCTATGTCGATATTGAAGCCGATAACGTTTTGCATAATGGGAATGTGTTTTACTCCTGACTATTATCACTGCATGCTAGTGAGATATCCCTTCATCATTCGTTAAAAATCTTATGTAAGTACGTTTTATATGATTATTATATTTATACTATACATACATATTTGTGACTAGAAGATGTAGCTTATCCGCAGTTACATTAATCAAATTATGATATATAAATAAACGAATTCATTCATTCATTCATTCATTGAATCCTGATAAATAAAATATTTGTATCTATTGTACATATTTTATTAATGGATTATATACATTAAAACAGTTGTAATGGTAGAAAACGGTAAATACACTAAAATTACGGATTATAATTGGTACAGTAGTGATATTGTTCATAGAAATGTTCAAAACAGAAATACTCGGCATACCATGTGCACAGCGTATGGAAGCAACTTCTCCACAAATACTACATCTGTGTATATGCTTTACACTTCTAAAGTAACAAAAATCTACAGGGTTTTGAAATTCACCGATATACGTTTCTAGATATCCGCTTTTAAACCAAGCATATCGGAAAAGATTTTGAAATCTAGGCGACGAAAGCTGGTTGTGTGTTAATGATTGTAATTTAATTATTTCATTGCGTGAGTGCAAACTAATATCTTTCTCTTGAAGAAGTATATTATCAGAAAATGTTCGAACGAAATTTTTCCAAATCCGGAATCCAAATACATCTAAAAGTTGAATGATGCTAGTCCTTTTTTTCGGAATCATTGAAAACTGTACTTCTTTGTCTTGTGGGATCAACGTATCTAGCTGACTCGAACAATGTCCCGTCCATGAGTCGAGTAGTAGCATCTTTTTATGGCAAGTATTCGGTAAATATACCTGGATGAACCAAGGTTTAAAATGTTCAGACGTAAGTAGCTGATTTTGAAGCTTGAATGTAAATGTAGCTGGACGAAATAGAGATTCTTCCACCCTTGGGCCAATTGTTCCTGTAGACTCCTTCAAAACTATGTACAGTGGTGAAACAAGACGTCCACTTGCCGAAATGATAGGCATTATAGTATAGCTATGTGTCGTAGATGATACTGACCGGACCGTTGCTTCTGCCGTTTTTACTCCTAATTTTGCCAATGTTCGCCCTGAATGTACTTCGAGGTTGAAGCCACTCTCACATCTGCGTTATATAATATTTCTTCAAATCCAATAGTTGGTATATTTAATTTTACGTTTGATACAAACGTCTTTGTAATATTTTGTAGGTTGTCAATATCTTGGAACGTAGATTGCGTCCTGAATGTTGTTATTTTACGAGACACGATTCTGTGCATTCTTAAATTTCCAAATCCACCATTTACTTGCCTTGAATTCGGAAAGGTCCACCAGGTCCTTCGCCCTCAAAGCCCATAATCTTAAATCCATATCGTGAATAATAGATCTTCTGTCATAAGCTTCTTCAAATCTTTGCAGTACGTATTCCGTAATAAATGCAATTTTATCTGCATTCGTTCCACCTTTTTATACACTTTCTTCCCATCTATATAGCTGTGGCAAAGATTTAACTTTGCGAAATTTTGTCTGCACACAGTGGTCGTCGGGCTTTTTTCCTCTTTTCCAAAATTCAACAGCTTTTCTCTTATAACTTAAATCGACTTTTCCACCTTCGTCATCAACAATGTATTCTGCAGGTTCAAAATGATCTTCCTCTTCTGCTGAAACTGTAGGGTACTCTACAGCCTGTGCTCCGTGGGGTTCAGATGGATTATCAAAATCCAATACGTTATCGTATTCAATTAATGGTACGAGGTCTACGTTTCTAAAAATGTTTATAATGTCACGAATTTGATTATGAACTTCAATTTCATCTGATGTTATAGGGGTCTGTGCCAACTCCGTAATTTGAAACGTAGTCGTTAACATGTTTATTACATTTGAAACGTTAATCGGCATCATTTTATAATGAAAAGCGTTTGGAACAATGATTAATAACTGTTTCTAATAAAATGGTAACTAATTGCAGTCGTAAATGTAACTGGAAATAAGCTACATCTTTCAGGCATATTAATATTATACTAATAAAAAACGTGTTTACATAAGATTTTTTACGAACGGAAGAAGGATGCCTTATCAACATGTAACGATAATAGTCACGAGCCAAACATGTTTGCAATACGTAAACCGGGATGTTTGCTAAAACGTTATCGGCGTCAATGTCGACGTTGATCCTGCGTCATTCAACGTTATCACTGAGGTTCATACGATATCTTATTTGTGTTGTTTGAAAAATACATGTCATTGATTCATTTCAATAAGTTTCATTTTTCATGTAATTGTAAGTACGTGGTTTGCTAAAATAATTAAAAACTGTATGAAATATATGTAAATAAAAATGTAGATATCGTTTCATAACACCGTTTCACTCTTTACGTCAAAACGGTCTTAAAGTTCGAGGTTTTCTAAATTAAAAAAAAAAGGATACATAATAAACTAGGGATGTGTAAAAAAAGGACATTGAGAGGTATTTTTACATAAACTTAAGAAATCCAAAAACACATTTTTATGGTTCGGTGGTGGGGGTAACTTAAAAAGAACATTTTTCCAGAATTTTTTCGCACCAGTTTTATAGATCGAAAAAAACCATAAAACATGTATTTCAACTTTTTTCCCTTATCTTTCACCGTTCGGGAGTTATTCCGTGAAGAAGAAAAATCTGCATTTTTGCAAGGGATGATTTCACCCCTTAAAACCGTAATACCGCACCAATGAAATGTATTTTTGTATTACGCTTGAACTACTCTACTTGCACACGGAATGGCGGAATTTTCTAAATTTTCGGATTCCCTAACTTCCCTTGTTAGATATTTACTTACATACATGTGTGCGTTCAGAAGACTGATACGTAATAATCACGAAATAAGTTTTCTTATTTGAAATAAATGTTTACTTAAAAAGACTAATCACACACAAGAGAAGCTGCGCCTGTATAACGGAAGGAGCGTAAACACAAGGAGGCATATTCGAGACGATTACAATATTTCATGAGTTGCATAAGCCGGTAGGAATCAAGACTAGGTCCAAATAGACCTGAAGACGACTTGTACTACTTTTTCTGTAGTAAAAATACGAGGGGGGAGCCAAACGAAACGGGAATTTCGTCATAACTTCTTTATTTCTTAATATTTTTACACCAAATTTTTATCGCCTTCAAAGTATTCTCCCTTGACCACAACGCACGTCTGCAAACGATCCTTCCATTGTTCAAAACATTTTTTTAATTCACTTACCGGAATGTTCTTTAGGGCTTCCAGCGATTTTTGTTTTACCTCCTCCACAGTGGCAAAATGCTTTCCTTTCGTATCCCTTTTGAGTGTGGGGAACAAAAAGAAATCACAGGGGGCCAGATCCGGTGAGTAGGGGGGTGGACAGTTTTGGAGCTGATTTTGAAGCTCAAAACATGCCTGAAGTCGACGCTCCCTTTGCTCGCCTGTGAGAAGGCGAGGGACAAATTTGGCTGCAACTCTTCTCATGTGCAAATCTTCATATAAAATCCTCTGAATTGAACTCGATGATATTCCAGACATCTCATAGAATTGATCAATGGTTCGACGACGGTCTTCACGAATAAGAGCATTGATTTTGTTGACGTTTTCGTCACTTCTTGACGTTGAGGGGCGTCCTGAAAGGGGTTGGTCTTCAATTGACATTTCTCCATTTTTAAAACGTGAAAACCACTCGTAGACTCTGGTTTTACTTAGGGCAGCATCCCCATAAGCAGTCTTAAGGCCCGCCGCAAATTAAGCCCAGCCCACGCACGGCACATGCGCAGCCCACGCGTTCGTTACTTCTGTAAAACATGGTTTCAAATGGAGTGGCGCATATTGGAGAGCTGGGTCCAATATGCGCCACTCCGTTTGAAATCATGTCTTACAGAATTAACGCGCGCGTGGGCTGCGCGTGTGCCGTGCGTGGGCTGGGCTCAATTTGCGGCGGGCCTAAGCATTACAATAGTTTCCGCGGCCGATTTCCCCAATAGGAAACAAAATTTCATAGCCGTGCGTTGCTCTCGACAATCGATCTTCACGTTTTCGGCGAAATGGAAAAAGTTGTTTCACTAAAAAAATGTCTACGGACGAACCGATGCACTCACAGCGACAGAACTCCGCACTCTAACTCAGGAGATGTATCCCTAACGAACACCTGGTCGAACAATGAGTCTCTCCGCTCTCCCTCCCCGCCGCAGCCCAATTCCCGTTACTTTTGGATCCCCCCTCGTATCTTACGCAGAATTAATATGTTATTGTCATCTCTCTGAAGGTGTCTACAGGCATATAAAATAAACTCATAAAACCATAATATCATATTTTAATTATTTTGACAAATATATTAGAAATATAAAATCAGTTCAGGTCCAAATGGCCCCGAAGAAGGTATGAGGGATAAGGAGGAACATCAGTGAAATGAAAATGGACCAATTAATAAGATTTTTTTTCTTATAATCTTCACTTCATCAGAACGCTACTGTAAAAATTTGAAAGAAATTCACTTACCGTTTTTTTTATTCATCTTTGAAAAGTCACTGATTAACATGGAACCTTATGGGCCGATGATTTGATAGTAATAATATTGGCTCTTAAAATGGAAGAAATGGTAATAACAAAACGTTTTATTTTGCATGTAGTTATAAACTTCTATCCTGCACAGTTTAAACCAATTTCACTTAGTAGTTTTTGTGTAATTTAGTAAAAGGTTTCGAGGAAACGAAATTGTTGAACGAATAGTGGAAAACGTAGCAATAGCGCGTGACACAAGAGGGGAGGTCAGACGGTGCGCTAGGATTCAAACCCGAGACTAATACAGCATGACCCGCGCAGCACGCACAATTGCAGGGACCTTGAAATTTACCATCGGCCGGGCTTGATCGGTACTCTCATTTACCTGCCCCGATAGCCAAGCGTGACTTTCACCCAAAAGTCACGCGGTGGCGTCACTAAGTGACGTTATTTGGCGAAAAGAGCGATCGCCATGTTATCGGCGGAGCGTTTCGTCCCGGAGTCGGCCTGTGGACTCGTCAGTAAGGCTCGGCCGACTCCTGCCTTAGACGCTCTGTGTGCTCTGTCTTCCGTGGTTGTCGAACAGCTTCGGTCTTATGTAGAAACGTACTCGTGTTCGACCACTAGTGAGAAGAGCAGCGCCATCTGGTGGCGGGCCACCACAGTACTCCCCCCAGTGACGGCTGCTGGAGGCAGGCGTAACGATGTGGAAAATGGTGGTGTGCGTGGCGATGGCTGTATGAGCGTGGTTCTATGTGACTGGGACATCGTGAGTTGGAAATTCCGCCGGTGTTCGTCGCAGCGTGTGAGAGATCGATCCTGTGTGTGTGTGATGATGCAGCTGCTGCCTGCGTGGGTCTAACATGGCCGTGTGTGTGCGTGCGCTGGTCTGGGGCTGCTGCCTGCGTGGGTCTAGCATGGCCTAGTGTGTGAGCGCTGGTGCTGTGGCTGCTGCCTGCATGGGTCTAGCATGGCCGTGTGTGTGTGCGCTGGCATGGCTGGTGCTTGTGGGCGTCGTGGCCGTGTGTGTGTGGCTGGTGCTGTGAGCGTCGTGGCCGTGTGCGTGAGCGCTAATGTGGCTGGTGCTGGCTGCGAGCGTCGTGGCCGTGTGTGTGTGGTTGGCTCTGCTTCCGGATGAAGGTGTCCTATCATGGGAGTTCCTTGGTCCAGAAGGTATGCTGCAGAATGATGATCTTCTCCGCTGGATCACGTCAGGGTCACCACTTTGGCGAAAAGAGCGATCGCCATGTTATCGGCGGAGCGTTTCGTCCCGGAGTCGGCCTGTGGACTCGTCAGTAAGGCTCGGCCGACTCCTGCCTTAGACGCTCTGTGTGCTCTGTCCTCCGTGGTTGTCGAACAGCTTCGGTCTTAAGGCCATCACACGTGAAAAAACGTAAGCAGTAACAGTAAGGATTGACCAATCAGAAAGCCTGTTTAAGCATAATTCTGTAAGAATGATATTTCTGATTGGTCAATCCTTACTGTTACTGCTTACGTTTTTTCACGTGTAAAGGCCATTATGTAGAAACGTACTCGTGTTCGACCACTAGTGAGAAGAGCAGCGCCATCTGGTGGCGGGCCGCCACAGTTACTCTGATGCCACAGTGAGGATCCGGAGTGCGAGTTTTTGCCAGAACGGAATACTTGATCCTGATTGGTCTATTCGCTGACGCCGTACGGAACTTTTATTCGCGTCGGACACCGCTGTATGGTGGCGTTTCGTTCTTCCTAAGATGGCCGTCGTTGCGGACCGAATGTCAAGATAACCATGTAACGTAAACAAAGTATTTGTAAATACCTAAAAGTAGTTTTAAGAGTGCAAGTGCAATAAACCCAATTCATAAGTGATGAATATCGATATCGAAGATATCTTGTCAGTTCTAGGAGAGTCAAAAATGCCGCTAGTGGAAGGAGAAGCGGTATTGAAAAAGCAGTTTGTATTTTCCTGCTGAATCAAAAAGAGAAACCAAAATACAGTGAAAATCGTCGCTTCTTGCGTACAATCGTCACATGTAACAAGTGCTCCTCACGAAGTTGAAGTGAACATCTTACTAGTAAACAACAATAAAGAAGTAACGTGCAAGTGCAGCTGGGCCAGAGGAAGATGCAAACATGTTTTTGCAACGCTTCTGTACATAAATCAGTACGGCAAATAGTACCATGTGACGATTGTACGCAAGAAGCGATGATTTTCACTGCATTTTGGTTTCTCTTTTTGATTCCGCAGGAAAATACAAACCTGCTTTCAATACCGCTTCTCCTTCCACTAGCGGAATTTTTGACTCCTAGAATTGATAAGATATCTTCGATACCGATATTCATCACTTATGAATTGGGTTTATTGCACTTGCACTTTTAAAACTACTTTTATTTACAAATTCTTTGTTTATGTTACGTGGTTATGTTGACATTTATTCTGAAAAAGAAAAATATCAAATTATTTTACAAAATTTAATGAGAACCTTCGAGAGCAGTCACTAGGTTCGTTCCAACTAACACGAGGACTGGTTCTTAACTCGACGGAGTTTGCGCAGTCTGACCCAGCCGTTCCAACAAACACAGAACTAGTTCTGGAACGATTCCAAAGAGCGTTCCAACTGCGAACTGTAACAGAACTGGTTCTCGAACGGTAATTTCAGTCCCTAGTTCTGAGTTGAAGCGATTTTCTAGCACATGCGTAGTAAGGCGCGAGACGCACTCTATTTGAATCGGTGAGTCCAAGAACAGTACAAATGCATAAAGATAGTTTCGAGAAAAAATAAAAAAACATAATAACTTCACAATGAGTTAATGGCCATCATTTCAAGCTCTTGAAAACTGTAATGAGGGATGCTAAATACGTGGATTTTCTTATGACTGATAGGAATCGGTTCTTGACAATATATGGAGCTTAGAATTTTAAACATTTTGGCTACCTATCTTAACTCAAAACGCCAGTTTTTGGACTTATACCTACTGTTCTTGGATTCACCGATTCATTTCTATTCGGAGGCATTGAAGGATATTTTAAAATATGCTAAACTTGCTCTAACAAATATTGTTTACTGGCAAAGATTTAAGTACTAGTACGGAGAAAAAACTGAACTGTTAATTCCGATGATAACATTAAAAAGGGTCAAAGGAAATTTTTAGAAATTGCAGGAAAAACATGATGGATAACAGAAAACATTTTTTTATTTGGTAATATAATATGTACATGATTCTATTATGTGTATATTATCCTATTCTTTATATAAAATACTGTACGACTTAAGCTATTATATCATAGTATTTTCATTCGCAATTTGTTTCAACTGCTGTTATAATGAATGTGAATAAAAGGAGATAATTTCCTTGAGAAATCCAGTTAACAAGCTGGTAAAATTAAATAGTATCATATAGAATACATCGTTGGGAATTATTAAAATTCTTCATTGTATGGAATGATTTCGTCCTGGCGTAAATTTTATACTTCATGTTCAGGCATTCGTCCTTCATTTTGAAGTGTTCGTTAAATCTGAAAGAAGCGTACCTATTATCAAAACGATTATCATCAAATGAAATATGAATATTATAAAATGAAAATATCCTGATTACAATCTGATAATAATTAAATAAACTTACTCCAGAAAATCGAAGTCGATATTTGAATGTTCACTCTGTATAAGCGCCCAGTAACCCCGGAAGAGATGAGATAAAGGAGGAAACTTAAACCTTGGTTAAAGTTTAGTAACAGTATCTTCGGATACATCTGTGGCTTCATTGTACGTACGAAGATATATTCTAAGCCAAGAGAGCCCTTTGCAATGTTTCCTCCGGATACAGAGAAGTCAGGATTATCTATACCTGAAAAAAGAAATAAGAGATTTTGTATTACTTCTATGCTATAAAAATTATTAGTTTGTGGTAAATGGATAATTTGATTACCAGCAAATTCAATAAAATGATTGGATATATCAAAAGCCTCAGTTAAAAGCAGTGTACTCATAGTCAATGAAAGTAACGCTATTTTCTTTTTCATTATACAATACATTTCCCAGTAGAAGATCATTGTGAGCGTATACTATAGGACTATCAAGTTCTGAAAGAGTTTCCTTTACACGTTCGCTGCGGATCATGTGGCTCCCACATGAGGGTGTATGTATTTTAAAGCAGGAGCTGCGCGGTCCGCAGCGAATGTGTTAAGCATTGATGTTCCTTTTGAAGCACCACATAAGGTCGGATTAGCCATTTGAATCTGGAAACAGAAGAGTATTGGAATACTTTACACAATTAAAATTAGATATCAAGCATACTCCAATAGCTCACTTCGCGTCTTTTGCAGTATCCCTGAATCCCTTTGGCGTGATCTAAACACATGATGATAAACACAACCCAGATCCAGAAAATGTATAATACAGGTGGACACGAGAATGCGACCCCTTCAATCATTTACGCCAATAAACTGAAAATGTAAAACACGAGTCAAGAATGTTTACAGTTGCATTCTGGGACGTTTGTAGGTTAGAGCAGCGCGAAGGCGATTATCCGTAACTTCTAAATGGTGTCTATTTGAAAAATAGCAATTGAAAGAAAGACTTACGTTTCTACAATTAGTTGAACTCACACATCCGCTTAGGATTACCCGTGATTTTCCGCAAAATGTATACAAAAGGTGGAGAAGCCTCCCTGTCTGTCATGTCCGGTTTCTATATTATGACCGGAGTGGAGCAACATCGCGCTCGAAGAGTCGATGGCTCAATTGGTAGAATGCAAGCATTCCCAATTTCGAAGCATCTCGTAGCCTGAAGATCGCAGTTCAAATCCCGGTAGGGTGTGAAAAAAAAAAGCGACACTACTAGGCGGGTGGCAGGCGGCGGCACTGCACGGGCACACAGTGAAAAACCTCGGTAAAGTCACTGCGTGCAAAACCCTACTTTATCCACTTTGTACACTGCGTGATGCCACAGTGGTACCCCAGTGGGCACGCACCAAGACATCACTGTGATGTTTCTCAAAGTCACCGCGTGGTCCCACAGTGCCACCACTGTGGAGCCACCTGGCTATCGGGGCACTCTGTACGGGCCAGTTTGAAAGTTACCTTCAGGGAGGCTTGGTCGGTAATCGAAACATTTAATACCGGTAGAAGTCAAGTCGGTAGTTAGAGTTGGTGTCAATTCGGGAGATCGAAGCGTCTAACCTTGAAATTATGAATTTGTGAATAATGGTGAGTAATTTCCTGCTGAAGCACACTGGACGCGTCAAGCGCCAAGCGTCGAGCAGCAACCAATGAGCGCAGAGATATTTCGTACGTGACGCTTGACGCTTCCCAACAATTGAACGGTGTTGGATTTTGGGCTAGCAGCGAGCAGCGGCCTAGTTACACCCGTGCTCACAGATCCTGTCGCTGGTGACTTTTTTAAATGTTATTTTTAAACGTACTCTAACCAATGAACAATTAATTCTCATACCCTCATCATCTACAATGGCGTCTACTCTCGTTAATGAAAGCATGAGGATTATTAATCATTGGTTAGTACGTTTAAAAATAACATTTAAAAAAGTCACCAGCGACAGAAGCCGTGAGCATGGGTGTACAAACTAGCCTAACCTCGCATTTGGTTCAGATTGGATTTGATATTTTACGTCGATTAACATTTCATGTGTAAAAATGGAAAAAGAACAATCAGCGATGGAGATATAAAATTGCCAAAATGATTAATTTTCGTTTCCATGCGAAGTGATCTACCTTGGGTGAAGTACATTACGAAAATTTCAAGGTGTAGTTTTGGCACGCTGAAGCGATCAGTGTGAATGGTCACCAATCCAAGCAGCAAGCAGCAAGCGCTCGCTGCTCGACGCTTGGCGCTTGACGCGTCCAGTGTGCAAGGGCCTTAACTGCACGCTTTGCTATTGGGTACCAAGTGTGTTCACTGTGTAGCCACGGTGCTTTTAGTTTGTTAACTCCACGCGATCATGGCACGGTGAGACTACAGTGGTGCCACTACGTGGCAGCACTGCGTGCGGCCAGCGTGTAAATGCACGCTTTGCTATCGGGGTATGGACGTATACCGACTGATGGCGACACCATTTTTTTTTCGCCACAGCTCGAGGTGAGGTCCATGAGGTCCAAATGAGAATTATGAAAACCTCGTTTGAACCTAAACTTGCGAAGAGTGGAAATATTCACGCAGTTTAGGTTCAAATTAGGTTTTCATTGCACAGACATCCGGGTCTTGAAAACCAACTTTCAGCCTCGAGATCCTCAGTGAGGATCCAGAGGTTCAAATTAGAATTTAAATTTCGACTCGGGTATGGTCATAATCGTTTTTTTCGTTTTCGTGCCGTTGATTCCTCCTCGACATCGTTGAAACAGCTCAGCGGGTCGAAACTGTTTCGGGGTAGCGTGCTTGAAGTATTATTTTTATCGGGTGGCTTTGCTGCCCTTTTTGCGTCCTGCCACTCGTTCGTCTGGTCTTCTAGACGGAGAGCCAGCGCCTAAAAAAGTCTCTGAATTTACTAAGCCTAGTTTTTTTATAGTTTATTACACTGATTGTGTAGACTAACATACTGCGGTCACAGTCAAGCGATACTTACAATTAGAACAAGTGTCTCAGGAACGCTATCAAAGTTGTCGTTCTTGCCGGGGTAATAATATGAATTTACTAAGGTTGAAAATCGGTACACAACTTGTATATTGCATATAAATAAAAGTTATGACAGTCAGTCAGCTGAATGTCGGGACAGAGCTGGTCAGTCAGCAAAAAAAGAAATGAAAATTTCGCGCGCTCGGCGTTTCAGGCGATTTCAAATCAGAGTATAGGAAAGAGCGCAGGTATACCCGTAGGTAAATATCACGGTCCCAAACCTTCCTTGGAAGGTAATTTTCGGACAATATGCGGGTACTGCGGGAGAAGGCTGGTTACGAATATTGTCCGGAAATTACCTTCCAAAGAAGGTTTGGGACCGTGATATTTACCTACGAGTATACCTGCGCTCTTTCCTATACTCTGATTTGAAATCACCTGCAACGCCAAGCGCGCGAAATTTTCATTCCTTTTTTTGCTGACTGACCAGCTCTGTCCCGACATTCAGCTGACTGACTGTCATAACTTTTATTTATATGCAATACCGATACCGATACTGACAGTACCGGCAGTTGTATACCGATTTTCAACCTTAGTAAATTCATATTATTACCCCGGCAGGAACGACAACTTTGATAGCGTCCCTGAGACACCTGTTCTAAGTTTCGCTTGACTGTGTGTGTGACCGCAGTATGTTAGTCTACACAATCAGTATAATAAACTATAAAGAAAAAACTAGGCTTAGTAAATTCAGAGATTTTTTTAGTCGCTGGCTCTTGGACTATTCGTCTCCATTACTCTTTCTAAGTCCGTTGTCTTTTTAAATTAACCGTTTCCGCGGTCCTGGTACTCGGACGTGCACTGGAGAGGTTAGGTTGTACGCTCGTCTTATTCAATTTAATTCCCGCTTCTTTTAATAGCTTATTGTAATCAGCGTCCAGCAGGTCCGTTGTATTTTTATTCAAAGCGCTTCTTTTTGCTAGCTTCTGTACGAATGAGTTCTTTTTTACGCTTTTTTTGATTATCGTTACTTATCGCGCCATGCGGTGTCGTCATGCTTTTAAGGTTAGGCCCGGCGAGCCTCCGTTTAAGGGCTCTATTTTACTAACCATTCGCGAAAAAAAAAATAGAAAATTAATATCACAGTTTGATCGTGACAGCGCGTTCGTTACGCGTCGGGAGTATTATTTTTTTGTTAAAAGATGTTCGCGGAGCCAAAAGATTATTTAGTCGCCAATACCATTCGCCTACCCGCCACTGGTGTCGGTGAGCCCCGGTCATATATAGAAATCGGGGTAATGTCCGAGTACTAGGGAGAAGATCGGGAGATGGGCGCGAGAGCCGCGGTAGCCGGTAGATCGGTGTCGAAGCCACCTGGCGGTAGGTCGCCACAACGTTCAACGCCACCGAGATGGCTATATTTATGAAATATTTACTTTACGAATTGTATTGGCACTGATGATGCAAAAATGAATTTTATTATATTTTTAAAAAATGCGAAAAATTTTTAAGTATTTAAATTCTTTTTTCGATGAGTAAAGATTTCCTTCGTGATTCAGTCAGAACAACAGACAAACATCTATGCAATTAAAAACATGAGAAGATGTAAAAAGTAAGAAGTCCACGGCCCACACTGGTCGAAACGCTAGATTTAGCACCAACTTTAGAATTCTGCATAGAATAATCCCAGTGAACACATGACCTTAATATCACGTCATTCAAAAGTCATATAGGGACCGTGCATCCAAGCGTCAGCGTCCTCTGACGGAACAAATTTACAACTTGTTGGTGACTGTATTTGTGTTGGTTACGGGCGCTGTACGTTTGTTTTGAGTTAATTGTTAATAATTTATAAGAAATGCCGAAATCCACAATATTAATTTAATTTAATTTTCAATAGGTAATAATCAGGTCAAACAACAACAAGAATCAATACACGTCTGACGTTTCGGTTCCTCTTCGAACCCTCGTCATTACATCTCTGAAGAATGTTCGAAGAGGAACCGAAACGTCAGACGTGTATTGATTCTTGTTGTTGTTTGGCCTGATTATTACCTATTGAAAATTAAATTAAATTAATTTTAAATTACTACAGGCAACAGAAGTATTATCTTAAGAATTTTCTAATATTGGTAAAAAAATGTTTATCATTAAAGAGAGAAAATGAGATTTCTCCAAGAAGTGAGGAGCACTTCCCACACAGCACAGATTTCTTGCAGATATCTCTCAGAAATATTACATTGGAAGGATTGGAAGGATTTCAGATATGTTTCGCAAGGTTTCTGAGATATTTCAGAGATATCTCAGAGATGTCAAAATGTCCGCCTTTCTTACATTTGTAATCATCCTGCAATGTAGCTGAGATATTTTGGAAATATTCTTGAAACATCCCAGTCCGCAGACGCACGTCAAAATGACGTCATAATCTGGTGACTTATACCCAGATATGACGTGACTATATGACGACAATATGACGTGAAAATGACCTCCTAATGTCACAGACCGATGACGTGATTTATCTGACGTCAATTTCACGTCACGAAACGACGTGAATTTGACGTCCAAAAATATGTTTTATTCACCAGAAATCCACTTTCAATTAAAACCACTGAATATTATTGTGTAAGTGTATATTTTGATAAAATACCAGAGAAACTGTGGTACATGATCAACTTTTATTCTTATAATTAACATAACAATAATTAAGGCACTATAATATTATATGCAATATACAAAAGTGTGTTCAAGAGGATTATCAATATTTCAAAATGCGCAAATTATCGAATACAAATAAAAATGATGGTAGAGGATAACTGAAAATATATAATGTAATTGTATGTAGGTATACTTCGACCGCCGAGAGATGAAGCGCGAAAAACTCAGTCTAAACGTTCAAGCACTACGGAATCCATATGCGCTCGGCGTTTTTCGCGCTTCTTCTCTCGGCGGTCGAACTATATAGGTATATACTTTCAAATAGAAATGTGGGTACATACATTTAAAAAATTTGTCTTTAAAATAATTTTCATACTTTTACACACAGAATAGGAATTGCTATAAAACTATCATTATAAACAGAAACAATGCATTTGCCATATATGTCGGTAATAGACCAAATTTTAAGTTGTGAGATATTTTTTACCACAAAAATATTTAATTCGCTTGAAGGGTACGGAAGTGAATATAAATTTGAGTAATTATGAAATTCTTTTCCAATTATGTAAATCCCATTGTCTTTAGATTTTACGATATTATGTATTTCAATAACTTTATCCCCGTCTTTAGTTAAAGTATAACAATCAGCTTTAGAGTGACTTACTACCGATAAACATAGGACATAAAAGTTGGTTTTTTAAAATTGTTCATGCCATTCAAGATTTTCGTGATGAATAAGCGGCCCTTTTGTGTGCTGACTATTAACTTCTACAACTGCAGTGTCATACTTTATTGGCTCTGATATTAATATACTGTGTTCAGAAAGTCTGCGATGAATTTGTTGTAAAGGATTAGAAGGTCGTTTACTAATTAAGGATTTTAACTGCCCTAAATAATTTTCGAAGGGAAAAGCAGAAAAGTTATCCAGTTTACCAAACAATTCAACATCATCGCAGATATGTGAGAATAAATGGACATTATACACCATAAATTCTAGACCATAAAGCTCTTTTAAATTATTTATAAAGACATTTATGACATCCCTAACAAATTGTATTCCAAATTTTGTTATATGTTTTGTACACAACAGTATAGACACAGAAAAACGAAATAAAATAAAATTTTCATAAACAGCAATATCTACTATGTCTTTTAAAACACAGGGGCCTAAGTAAACTAAAAAAGTTCAAAATTCGGTGGCTTTCCAATATTGCAATTCATCTAATGACCGAGGTTTTCTATTAAATTCGATTGGCATTGAATTTCGAAAAGCGAGTAAACTTTCAGAAATAAGTTTTACTTTTTGACCAGGCAGTTTAGTTTTTAATGAGCCTCCAATCCAAGTATTCAAAAGCTTTCTCATAATTCCCAAACATACATTATGCATGTAGTCTATTGGAAAAGTTTGAATTAGATCGATGGGTAATTCAATTAAGGGAGTGTGAGAAATGTGATGTTCTTCATCCAATTGTTGACGAAAAGATTCATTTGTCCGTTTACGGCACTGTAAGCCATCCAAAACAATTTTATTTTTAAAATATTGTCCATGCACAGTGCATTTATCACACGCAGAGTACCCTGTGTGTGATTTTGTACATTTTAGATACGCCCTTGCATGGGCGTCACATACGAAGCTATGAACCTTAAGTTTACAATTTTGTTTTGATGGACTAACAAAGCCATTTTTTAACAAATCATTCAGCTCGTCAACAAATGGCTTAAGAAATAAATCGAGAGGTTTCGGCTTACTTTTACCACAAAAAATAGACACTGTAAACGGGCTGCTGCATGGGATATTTTTAACTATGGCTAAAATTGGCCAAAACTGTAATTTTGAGCTCTTAAATAATGGGATGCCGTCAACATTAAACCCGAGTTGCAACTCATTAACATTATCGAAATTACATTTAGACAGCCCATTTTTTATTCCAAAACAAATAAATTGACCAGTCTCTACATTAGAGACAGTGGTACTAGAAGGAGTGGAAAGTAAAGTGCGGCTATCAAGGGGTAGCTCAGGATGGAATGGAGAAAGCAAATGAAGAAGATCTGTTAAGGCAGTTTGAGAGATTTTATGAGTTAAAGACCATTGAGTTAATTTACTAAACAGCGTTCGAGATGTACTAGAAGCATCCACCTCAGATTTTGTATTTGGAAAATTATGTATGTCTCTGTCATCATCAGTATCACTAGAGGATAAAATTTCGAAAATTGGAGTGACAGTAGTAATTTTAGTAAACTCACTTTTATCTTCGCTGACAATGGGATTATTTAAAAAATTATTATTACCTAAAACTTCCGATCTATTTCTGACAAATTGGTTTGTAGCTTCTGACACCCTTCTACACATTTGCCTTCGGCCTACAAGTTCTTTCAACTTACGTTTAGACATTTTAAGTATAAAAATAAACAAAATAGTAAACAATATTTTTACACTTTAATCTTCACGTTCAACAGGCATCTTCTGCATTCGCTACTTCGCATGCTTTAACCACACTTTCACTGCCTGTTCAACTTTGCTTTGAGTAGCAGCAGGAGATTTAATCTGTACCGCACATGTAACAAAAAATAACAATAAATTTCAAAGTTTATTTACCAATCTAGGTATATTCAAAATTAACCCCTGCCCACCACCTTCAAACCGTTTATTTTATATCCATAAACGCTAATTTTGTATTTTACACCCTGATGTGTATTTAGAAATATTCTCGGAAATATTTTATTATAATATAGGTACTTACGTATGATAGTCGAATTTGGTTTAGTTGTTCCAAAGGCTTTTTTATTGGATTTTTCACTCCTCTGTCCCGCAAAATTAAATCCTGTCGCCAATTTAGTGGTTATTACTGTTCGCAGTATGCGATTTACTAATCCAGTTATTCCAGTACCACCCAAACTTGCTAAATAGGAAGCCTCTCTATAACATATTTTAATAGATAACCGAATTCGCTATTACCCAAGCAAAGATGGTATAACGAATAACGAAATATCTCGCAAAAAAATAAAAATCTCACTCGCATTCACGAACTGAAATTAGTAGTAGTGCAACCATGGTTGAAGAAATAAAAGGCGCGAATTTTAAAGTATTACGCGAGTAGTTTTAGAACATAAAAAAGGGCAAAGAGAATAAAGAGGCGGGGGTTTCTTAAATAATAAAAACGATAATAATTTATATTAAATAGCATGTGTGAGTACGTATTCAATTATTTATTGTTGATGATAAAAATATTTTCTACTTTTATTAAATAAATAATAACTGAAAAATGCTTTATAAAGGTAGATAGAAGTATAGTATATACTATACTTCTATCTACCTTTATAGGAGAATGTATGAGTCAGTGTTTTTTATACTTTTAAATATATATATCACATATATCACCAAGAAAAGTCGACAATATGACGCCATTAAATGACATCATAAATTCGTCACATAAATGACGTCATAATGTCGTCAGTTATTGGTCGACTGACGTGATTGAACCAGTGATGACCAGTTTTTGACGTCATTTTGACGTGCGTCTGCGGACTGGGATATATGACACATATGAGAAATGAAAATGGTAGCTAAATGAAAGCTTTCATAGATGTTTCAGAAATATTTCTGAAGTATCGAATAGTGATATTATTCTATGGGCGGGTTGTAACGATTTGGTTCAGAGCCGGTTCAGCTTGAACCGCTGTTCTTGGTATATTTTGTGTCACGCATAGGCCCAGTTGTACAACTCCGGTTTAACTATAATCCTTGGTTGGTTGCTATGCTTTCAGCTTTGCTATTGGCTACTCCGTAGCAACTGACCAGAGATTGCAGTTAAACCTGAGTTGTACAACTGGGCCATAATGTCATAGGTACATTTTGATGTAAACTCAGTTCAAACGTGGTTCAAGTTAAAACTGAGTTTAAACCAAGTAGTTACAACCCGCCCTATATGATTTCGAGGATGGTGATCATAGGGCATATGCGAATGAATATAAATTATATTTTTAATACGGAATTCTGAAAACTATATAATAATGAAGAAATATACGTAAACGCATATGTTAACTAGTACATCACAGCTAACAAGTTTTGCATATATTAGAGATTAATATAACAAAAATAAAAATTAATTCATATTTTGAGATTCAAAACAAATTAATAGAACAATAACCCATGTTCCTTTCTGTCCAACCTTTGATTTCTGATAACTTCTTCTGTTTGTTAGTGGTCAATCAACATAATCTTGGGAGCTATGGAAACAAACAGGCATGCTGACAATCCGCAGTTAATTATTGTTTTCATCTTCAAAGTCTTCTGTAGGTTTGCTATACTAATAGACTGAGTACGAAGCAGTTTTTGTCTGTAAATATACATACGTAGTTATATACAAGATGAGGTATTCAAAACAATAAGTCATTACTTTCTATTAAAATGGAGTTGAATATATGTATGCTGCCAAATATGTACTTGAAAATTATTTGAAGCTTAGTCTGCAATAACCGTAAGCGTAAAAGGAATCTTACGGAAGTAGCCATAAAATTGCATAATTGTGTAACTTTTCACAATACTCATTGAATGATATTAATTGTAATCACTTACAGGATTTCGTATTACTTAACTTCATACGAATAAGTTTACGTTTACTCTGACTATTGTAGACCAAACTTTAATTGTTGTTAATGAATTCGATTGGTTTGGTAAACTTACGTCTCTCTGTCATTCCTTAGCTTCGCTTGTACGAGCAACTTAGAAAAAAATTAATTCTATAATTTCTTTCTCCGTATAATTATTTTCATAACGTATAGATTCTAAAACAAACACTTTATTACTGAAAAATGATGTTGCTTAAATTGAGTATTTCCATATTTCAGATAAAATTTGTCCTTCTGGCAAAATTAATCGATAAAATTAAAAGATAAATTTTATCTGGAATATCGAGGAACCAGGCTTATTTGATTATTTTATATATGTCCAATTATTTTAATCATTAAATGTCTAGTTTATAGCTCTGATAAAGAAATGTTTTAAATAGTTTATAGAAGTCTCGTTAAAAGTCGAAGAACAGTTTCCATTGGGGAGAGCACACAATACAAGCTTACTTGCCCTGCTAAAAATTTAGGCAGAGACGGTCAGAAACGGGCAGCTGTCCCTGTCCATTTTTGCCCGTTCTTGGAGGTATACACAGGCAGCCGTGCCTGTTTCTGACTAATTATTTGCTTTGGTTAGACAGATGAACCTGAATGTGCCCGTTTGTGACTACAAGATACTATACGTACGGACAGACACGCTTCAATGTACCTATATTATTGTTCATATCGAAAAGTTTTTAAATAATACTTTGAAAATTATAAGTAAGTCTACTTGTCAATCAGACGTGTCGTTCGAATACACCCGCAAAACTAAAGAAGGGTAACAATTTACTATCTATACAAGTTCCATTTTTGTTACAGAGATGGACATTTTTCGTGGCAAAAAAGTAATGGAAACATTGATTTAACTTATGTACATATATTTACATGATCAGTAGTACATACACATACTTACTTACATAAATGATAATATTTTATTGTATTTCATGAGTAGCAATTGGTACAGTGAGAAAATGTTTGGCCCTCGTTTCCATGACGATACAAGTGGTTTTGATTTCTCCAAGGCTAATTAGTTTTATTTCGTTTGTTTTATTTGCTAACATAAGGTTTTCGAAAATTATGTTGCAATATTGGAATGGTTCGACATTGATTTTTTTAACGAATAATTGACAGCTGTCGTTAAAAACTACAATTTTATACAAATTTCCGAAAGAATGGTCTGCGAACTTAACAATACTGTCATTTCTTTTCGTTGCTCTTGCATATGAATCTATAGAGTATGGAATGCTGTTGTGAATCATTCTCGAGTATTCAATAATACACATGTCCTCTTGCCAACCATTCGCCATCAACAAAATTTTCTCTTCGTCGCATAGAACAGCAGTTTTTCCGCACCCTAAGGCAACACATTCATTCTCTATTACACGACCTGGCTGCGAAGAGTGTGTGTTTGACAACCTCTGTATTAATCTTTCAACAGGTAATGAAACTTCAACATGTTTTGAGAATAGCGAAAGAGAATTCCTTACAGCTATTTTTTCCGCCATTTGAATAGAAACTCCTTTACTGGAATGAACACAATTTTTTAAATACGCTAGATTGGATTCGTATGGAAATGTTGAATAAGCCCACAAAGGTCCACACATGGAAACTGTTTTAGGAAGATGAGTGAGCATATGCACATTATACGTCATGTTTTCTATGCCATATAAAACTTGAAATTCAGAAACAAATGTTCGAATGTATCGATCGCTTTTCGATATGTTTGAAGCGCTTATTTCAGGTTTTAACAGTAGAGTGATAGCTTCTACAAGAAGTGCAAAATGCCGCAAATATCTTTCTGGAAGAATATCAATCAAACAAGGGATACCATAGTACAAAAGAAATGCTTTGAACTCTGATGCTTTCCACAGATTACGTTGCAAAATTTGTCTGGGCAATCTATGAATTGCCCGAACTGGCTTTATCGTCATTAATCGCCCATTGATTTGACTCATTGCAAAAGGGCTTCCAATATAATATGGCATATGAGCTTTAGCAAACCAAAGGTCAAATAACGTTCGGCCGAGAACTCCTTCCAAAACACAGTGTAAGTAATCAGGTGGAAAGCCCCAGAGCACATTGAAATAGGGTAAATTAAATAGAGGTGTCGGTCCTCGGAATCCTTTAACTTCTTTTTCTGTGTAAAACGCAGTGACCATTTGCTCCCTCACCTCTTCCTCGGATCTCTCTTTAAAACGACCGTTTCGGTCTGTGTCATCTGGGTTTGCAACCTCAGTTAGCATCCTAGATGGGTACTTGCGCGATCTTTCTACAATTTGTCCCGGATGATAGCACCAGGGACATGAATATCTGCCGTTATATTGGAGACAATTCATTATCTTAGGACGAGCTACTGTATCAACGCAGCAAAATAAAGTAATAATTTTGCTTATTCTTTCATTACCATCATGATCTGTCCATGACATACCCTCTTCGCTCAGGTGGCGTAAGTTTTCACGAAAGGGTTTTAAAAAAATTTCCATTATCGGAGATTCTGATCCAAACCACAACCTCGCAACAATTATTTTCCGAGACCTCATTTTCGGTGGTAGTTCATTGATGGTCATTTGAATTGGCCAACATGAGGAGTGGGAGGAAACGAATACCGATGCCCCATCTGCATTAAAGTTAACACTGAAATTTCTTGGGTCGCTTAATATTTCACCTTCGCTTTTTAACTTAAGATAAACTTCGCCGTCATATATGTCTTGAATATTTCGATTCATTCTTGCTCTTTGATTTTGTCCTTCTATCAAAGCTCCAGAGACACCTGGATCCTCTAAAAGCATTCTTAGTTGATTCTCGATTTTGAAAGTGACGAAAAAATACCCATCTGTCAAATTGTTTAGTCGCCTTTGATTACAAATATCGCAAACAATTTCTTCACTCGACATTTCATTTCTTGAGTTGCGCTGTAAGTAATTTCCACAATGATGGCAATATAAGTGGTAGTAAATCATGCCAAGTATGTCAGAAAACACATTATGTAATGTGTATAATGACGATGGTAATCTGTTGACGGGAATTAAAATTTTCGAAAGACGCAGTAGATCGTCGTATCCTTTTCGACTAATCTTGTGGCGTGCCGTGAAGTACTCCAAAACGAGAATAAATTTCCCTACTCTTATGTTTGAACCTTCACACAAAAGTTCATTCAAGTACACCCTGTCGAAATATTCGTCATCATCGTTTTCGTTAATACTATCTACTTCGCTGCTACTATTCTCACTGACATCCTGGATTTCTTCATCTGATGTTTGGTGAATAGTTTCTGTCTCACTGCTATCACCACTGTCTCGATTATCATTGTTGATTTCTTCATCTGATGTTTGATTGTTGATTCCTGCTTCAACGTTGTTGCGACGAGCGGAAGCTCTATCGCTCCGATTGTCATCCTCGTTCTCGTCGTCCGTATTATACACTTGCTGATGAACATCATCAATAGTGACATCGTTGTCATTCTTAGATGTCCTGCTGCTAGCACTCATAAAATCATTTTCTTCGTCGCTGCTGGTATCCGCAGCATGGTCATGATTTTGTATTGGTATGTTCTGACAGTCACCTACAGTAGTTTAAAAAATTTAATGCATGAAAAACCGCGTCGTACGAGAATTTATGGCAACTTTTTTATTGAAATTAAATCTGTACTAACGGTTTTGGAGTCTTTCTGATGAATCAGAATCACTATCAGACGTGCTGTTGGCATTATTACTTCTAATCATTCGACGATGCCCATACACATTGTCGTCAGTAATTTTCTGGAAGTGTTCGATTTTCCTTTTTCTTGTGGAATATGGGATTTTTGACGATCCACTGAAGTAGGTCTTATATTTCCTTCTTTCTGGATTATCATTATCCATATCTATAATAAGTAAAAAATGTCACTTATTAGTTTAATGTTTCGGCAACAAAATAATTCAGTAATTTTATAAATTATAGATATATGTACCTACACACCTTACACACTGTACAGAAGGTTTGCGTGTCCTCTCAGATATTTGATTATACACTTTTCCAAATCATTCTCTTTTTAACATTTTTTATAGTGGCAAATAAAATTGGGAAATGAAGCGGAAAAAATACAATTCTGTTGTTGAGAATGAACTGTCACAGCAGTCACGTCAAGCACAAAGAATAACGTATCAGGCATAACATTTTCATTTGACTGTACTCGATGTTACTGCGCATGCGCACGCATGGGCAGAGAGAGACAGGTATCCCCCGACTTCAGTCTGTCCTTTCCACGTTCACTATACATGTGGGGGCTCAGCCGTCCCGTCGCGTCGATCGCCGGAAGCAGCGGCTAGTTCCAAGGACTGACCTCGTCTCCTCCCGCGCTTCCGCTCTCTCTTGGAGCGCTCCGTTAGCTGCGCGCGCAGCCGCTTCGCGTGCGCCATTAGCGTGGCGTGCCGCTCGACCGCCTCGAGCACGCCACGCGTGTTAGCCTTTGGCCATTCTGTTCCGGACGCTAGCGTAGTGCAGTTCTGTGCGCGAATAAAGGTTCATTCGCAGGGAGTTTTCGGTGCTTTCTTTTTCCTTTCCTCTCCAGGCGTGGGACCCCTTTCAGTTCCCACAGTGGTGACCCCGACTGAGAGAAGACGCAGCTCTTCCCTCACACTTTTCCGAAGCGAAATTTTTCCCTTTTTCCTTCTCCACGTGCTCCCCGGACATTCTCGGCGAAGCCCCGCCGCACCGCTAGTAGCCGACGCGTAGCCGCCCTCAGTGCGTTTTCCGCTCCTTCTCGTCGTCGCGAGTGTCGATCGCGCCAGTACAGCCCCTCCGTGCGGGATCCTCGTCTCCACGCATTTCCGCCGCCTTTGTGTGGCCCCACGTGCCGCGGCTATTCTTCCCGCGCGCCACGTGGTCAGCGATCGCGCCATCTGCAGCCGCCGGGACCCACGCGCGCGCGCCTTTCCTCTCGCGCCCCCCCTTTCGTTTGTGACTTTCGCGCACTTCGCGAGTGACTCTTTCCCGCGCCATTCTCGCGAGTGTCTCTTCCCCGCGAGTGTCCGCCTTCCCACCCTCACGGGCGACTCTATTTCGCCAGCGCGAGTGATTTTTGTTTCGCCCTCGCCCTCGCCCTCGCGAGCGTCCTTCGTGCCGCCGTGGTGATCGTCCGCCACGTGCTCATCCGCGCTTCCGCGTCGGCCTCTCACTAGCGCCACCTCGCGCCATGCTGCCGCGAAGCCCGCCCAGGCCGACTCCTCCGCCCGCCATTTTAGCCGACCCGGCGGAACAGCTACCTGTACAAGCCGGCCCACTCACAACGGAGGCCTCCCGTCAGCTACCCTCCGTCGACGCCTTAGCCCGGTGTGACATCCCGGCCTTCGGGACTTTCGACCCGGGCCTGTGGTTCGCGCAGGTCGAGCTCGCCTTCTCAGCCAACCGCGTCACCGCGGACTCCTCCCGTTTTGCGCAAGTCACCGTCAACCTTCCACCGGACGTGGCACAAGAGGTGTCGGACATCATCCGCTCGCCCCCGCCGGCGGACCGCTACGAGACGCTGAAAAGAGCCATCCTCCAGCGGCTCTCCCCATCGTCGGACCGCCGCCTCCACCAACTCCTCAACGAGGTGCATCTGGGGGACCGCACACCCTCACAGCTGCTCCGCCACATGCGGTCGCTCGCCGGTGCCTCCATGAGCGAGGACGCCCTGCGGATCAAGTGGCTCGACCTCCTGCCTCCGTACGCAGCCCGCATGTGCCGCGTTCTCCCTGCCGCTTCCCTCGACGAGCTGGCCAGGCTTGCGGACGAACTCATGGTGGGCTCTCCTGCGGTCACCGCCGCCCAGCACCCGCGGGCCGCAGACGCGTCTCCCGCCAGGCCCTCCGCGCGCTCTCCCTCGCCCGCTCGTCGCTCAGCTGACTCGTCCTTACTTCAGTCGACGCTCTCCCAGCTGCTCGCTCAGCAGCAGCAGATTATCCAGCTCATGCAGGCCCAGGCGTCCTCCCACTCCGAAGACCGACCGCCCCGACGCTCCAGAAGCCGCTCACGTAGCCGCGGTCCCCCCCGCATCGGGTCGCAGCCATGGAACCCGGCCGCTCCCGATACCACCCTCTGCTGGTACCACGAGAGATTCGCCGGCAACGCAATACGGTGCCTTCAGCCGTGCTCTTTCAACAGGCTACAGGGAAACCAGTAACGCCGCCCGCCCTCCAGGTGGCAGCGGCCGGCGTTACCCCCAAGCGCCGCCTTTTCGTCAGGGACCGCGCATCCGGTCACAGCTTCTTAGTCGACACCGGCTCTTCGGTGTCGCTGCTCCCGCGCTCCCTATTCGGGCCGGACCTTCAGCCTCAGCCGCTCACGCTAGCGGCCGCCAACTCTTCATCCATCTCGACCTTCGGCGAGCATCGCCTCACTCTCGACCTCCAACTCCGGCGCCCGCTCGCGTGGAACTTCATCATTGCCGATGTAAGTTCCCCGATCCTGGGGGCTGATTTTCTCTCACACTACAGCTTAACGGTCGATCTCGGTCGCCGCCTTCTGGTCGACACCTCGACGAACATCCACACCGTCGGCGCCATCTCCTCGGCCGAAGTCGTCTCAGTCGAGGTCTCGGTCCCCACCGTCGGTCCGTGGCAGAAGGCCAGTTCGCCGCCCTTCTCCAGGAGTTTTCCGACCTCTCCTCCCCGGTCACCTCGGCTATGCTGCTCCCGGATCTGCCGACGGAACACCACATCGCCACATCGGGCCCCCCAGCAGCCGCCCGGCCACGCCGACTTATCGGCCCGCGCCTGGAGGCCGCGCGCACGCAGTTCAAGGCGCTCCACGAGCAGGGCATTGTCCGCCCTTCCAACAGCGCCTGGGCCAGTCCACTCCTGCTGGTCCCGAAGCCCGACGGCTCTTACAGGATCACCGGCGACTATCGCCAGCTGAACGCCCGGACGGTTCCCGACCGATACCCTCTCCCGATCATAGAGGACCTTCTCCTCGGGCACGGGGGCTCCATCTTCTCGGTCGTCGACTTGAAGACCGCGTTTTATCAGCTGCCAATCGCCCAAGAAGACCAACACAAGACGGCCATCTGTACACCTTTTGGCCTCTTTGAGTTTACTAGATCCTCTCTAGGCCTACGCAACTCCGCGCAGTCACTACAGCGCGCGATGGATTTCCTCCTGCGGGACCTCCCCTTCACGCGGGCATATCTGGACGATATCATCGTCGCGTCCAGCAGCCCCGAGGAACACCTCCAACACCTCCGCGCGCTCTTCACCACGCTACGGGCAGCGAACTTGAGGATCAACCCCAACAAGTGCCAGCTTGCCAAGGACGCGGTCACCTACCTCGGTTACGAGGTCTCCGCGGAGGGCTCCAAGCCCCCGGCTTCGCGCTTCGAGGCCATCCAGGCGTATCCGAAGCCGGCCGACGCTGCCTAACTTCGGCGTTTCCTCGGCCTCATTAACTACTACCGCCGATGCCTCCCCAGGGCCGCGCACGCATTCGCGCCCTTGACCGATCTCCTGAAAGACCTTCCGCCCAGAAAAAAGAAGGCCCCGCTCGTGTGGACCCCTGCCGCCGACGAGGCGTTTGCCGACGCCAAACGCGCCGTCGAACTCGCCGCCACGGTCACCTTCGTGAGGCCCGAGACGAACCTCCGCCTTCTCACCGACGCTTCCGACTCGGCCATCGGCGCCGCCCTCGAGCAGGAAGACACCCAGGGCCTTTGGAGACCGCTGGGTTTCTTCTCGAGGAAGCTCACCAGCGCCCAGCGCCGTTACAGCACGTATGATCGGGAGCTCCTCGCCGCTTTCTCCGCCGTAAAACATTTTCGCAGCGTGCTAGAGGGCCGCCCCTTCGTGCTCCTCACCGATCATAAGCCGCTCGTATACGCTCCAAACCAGGCGCCGGACAAAGCCTCGCCGCGCCAAGCGCGCCACCTGGATTACCTCCTGCAGTTCCACGTTACCTTCGCCTACACCAAGGGCGAAGATAACGTGGCCGCCGACGCCTTCTCCCGGATCGAGACCGTCGACATGCCTTCTCGCCTGGACCCCTCGACGCTCTCTCGACACCAACGCACCGATCCGGACCTGCCGCACATCCGCGAATCCGGCCTCCTCGCACTGCAGCTTCTCAACATCGACGGCAACGAGCTTTGGTGCTCCGTTGCCAACTCGGTCATCCGACCTTATATCCCTCGCGATCTCAGGGACACCGCTTTCAGTATCATCCACAACCTCGCGCACCCCAGCATCCGCTCCACGGTCCACCAGGTCTCCGAGAAATTTTGTTGGCCCGGGATGCGCAAGGACGTCGCACGCCGCGCGCGCAATTTCCAGCCGTGCCAGCGCGCCAAGATCTCTCGGCACAACCGTGCGGCCCTCTCCAACTTCACAACGCCCGACGCCCGGTTCGACCACGTCCACCTCGACATCGTCAAGCTGCCCCTTTGCCAGGGCCTGCAGTATTGCCTGACGATTATCGACCGCTTCTCGAGGTGGCCGGCGGCGATTCCGCTCCCGGACCAACAGGCATCGACGGTCGCCCAAGCTTTCTTCTCGGGCTGGATTTCCCACTACGGCACTCCCTTGACCATCACTACGGATCAAGGGGCCCAATTCGAGGCCGACCTCTTCTCGGCCCTCACCACGCTTTTGGGTGCCAAGAGGATCCGAACAACTCCGTACCACCCGCAGGCGAACGGCATGGTTGAGCGTTTCCACCGCTCCCTAAAGGCCGCTCTCATGTGCAAGCCCGACGTTCCGTGGCCGCAGGCCCTTCCGGCCGTCCTCCTCGGCCTTCGCACCACCATCAAGACCGACCTCAAGGCCTCTCCCGCCGAGCTCCTGTACGGCACTGCGCTCCGCATCCCGGGGGAGTTCTTCGTGACGACCAGCCACCCGGACGCCGACGCGCCCTCGCTCGTGACCAGCCTCCGTGAGCTTATGCGGAGCCTGCGCGCCGCTCCGGCCTCCCGGCACTCTTCTTCCCCGAAGCCCTTCATCCATTCCGACCTCCTCTCCTCCCCCTTTGTGTTTAGGAGAGTGGAGACACTTCGGAAGACGCTCCAGCCGCCATACACAGGCCCCCATAGGGTCATCGAGCGCATCAGCGATGCCCTCTTCAAGGTGGACGTGAACGGCACCCCGCGCGTTCTGTCCACTGCTTCCTTGAAGCCGGCGTTCATTGAGGCCGCGGACCCCCTACCACCGCCCTCCCCCGCGTCGCCGCAGCCGGTGCTTAGTTTCGCGCCTCCGCAGCCGACGCCCTTAATCGCCCCGCTGCGGCCGGCTCTTAAGACCGCCTCCTCTCAGCCGTCGCCCCCGTCCGCTACTCCGCAGCCGGCGTCCTTGTCCGCTTCATCGCGCTCTTCCGCTCCGACACAGCCTCCTCCCCTGGGCCCGTCGGCTCAGTCTTCGCCGTCGAACTCCCCTCCTCGGTCACCGAGTCCTGCTGAGCCCCCCGTCAGGCGCTCAGTCTCGTTCCTCCTGCCTCCTGCCGTCGTCACTGGAGGGGGAGTCTCTGTGGGGGCTCAGCCGTCCCGTCGCATCGATCGCCGGAAGCAGCGGCTAGTTCCAAGGACTGACCTCGTCTCCTCCCGCGCTTCCGCTCTCTCTTGGAGCGCTCCGTTAGCTGCGCGCGCAGCCGCTTCGCGTGCGTCGTTAGCGTGGCGTGCCGCTCGACCGCCTCGAGCACGCCACGCGTGTTAGCCTTTGGCCATTCTGTTCCGGACGCTAGCGTAGTGCAGTTCTGTGCGCGAATAAAGGTTCATTCGCAGGGAGTTTTCGGTGCTTTCTTTTTCCTTTCCTCTCCAGGCGTGGGACCCCTTTCAGTTCCCACATACACGGGCTCTAGTTGGCAGTTCCTCTTCCAGTTACATTAGAGTTCAGTGGGTACCGGCAAACTAGTCAAATGTGAATAAGCAACGTGCGTGTCTGAAAGCTATACGGTGTTAAGTGTGTATTCCATTTTGAAAGATTTTTGTAATGAATAACTTTGCAAGAGTTTTATTTCTCGACAAGGAAATTGCTGAAATTGTGCCAGTGAAAAATGTCAAAAATTTTCGTGCGAGTGACCCAAAACACTTGTGGGCAACAAGGAAATTCCAGGTAATGCATGTGGAACATGAAGATAATGAATACCACACAGCGATTGTTCTCGACGTCACAGGTAAGTTTTTTTTGTCACTCAGTGCCAAATACTCGGTTTTACGGGCGTCCTCGACGGATGTAAAGTGAAGTTTTACGCACTAGTGTGAAAAAGTTGCACAGTGCGTAAAGTAACATATGCAGTGCGTAGAGTAATTTATGCAGTGCGTAAAGTAACTTATGCAGTGCGTAAAGTAAAAGTGACTTGAAGTTGGCAGTCAGTGTGTCCAACGCCACGCATTCGCACATGCGCAGCACAACTATACAGCTGACGCAAAGCCATAACCTAACCTAACTTAACCCATTCACTGCCGCTGTCGCTTAGGTCACTTAGGGCCAGTTTTACCAAAGCCAAGTTATACCTAGAATAAGTATACCAAGGATAAATTTATACTCTTCTTTATACATGGTATAAAGCGCAGGCGTTTTACCAGCTCCAAGTTTGCCTGGGATAACTATTCCAGGTATAAGTGTTGGCCATCTAAAATTATTTTTAGGTTGGTAGTAAGAAGTACGTACTGCGCATGACATTTGGTCGTTTTGACAGCTGTTCCGGCGGGATAAACGAAATTCGGAGTTGTTATTCTCAGTATAACCTAACTTTTTGTTTGACGTCTTTATTCTTTCATGACATAATCATAACCTGATCATTGTGGTAAATTGTTATTAATTTTGAAATAGAGTTGATTGGTGTATTTTTTAATCATCATCTGATGATGACATTGACGTATTACCAAGAATCAGAAATCCGAAGAAAATACGTGCCCGGTAAATAAAAGATATCTATAACAATATATTTATATTTTCGTAAAAATAACTTTTATTTTCGAGTCGTCGATAAGAGCATCAGGTACAAAACACGTCCAAACATTCAATATCTCACCAAGAAGAATGTGTTCAGTCTCAAAAAAAACAGAGTCGTCAATAATAGTAATTACAACGTAAAATTGCACCATTTGATCTAAATCTCGTATCGGACAAAATATATTATAAAATCTATAAACTTTTAAATCGCTACAACAAGATTTATCACGCGGTGACTTTACTCGGAGATTACATAGAGCGGTACAATGTCATCGTTTTTTTTAAGTATACGCGACCCTATCTAAAAAGTATACAAAGAGCGTTGTACGACTTGATGTCTAGTGCCGAGGAATCTTACAAAAGTGTATCAATGCAAATCTAACATTTTTTCATATTCTACATCGTACGACGGATGTATCACTTCTGCTCCTGAAAACTCTGTAATCACGCGAATTGAAGAAAGGTATAATGTCTACCTAGATAAATTTAAATGTTACTTATACAAGACCATGCAATGGTAGATGACTTCTTTGGTTGATATTATTGGATACCGTTGAGATTCTCGCGATTAGAGACCCGCGTGCGTAAATTTTAAATTTAAACTTGCATTTTCTGAGTAAAAGAGCGAAGAGAGAAAACAAAATTTTCTCGACGTTTCTATGAGCTTCTATTCTCTTATTAAAAAAGAACTATAATCTAAAATGTGTCGCGCGAAATTACCTAGCAAGGAAAGACTCATTTATAAAAAAAAGAAGAGAGATCTATTAATTTTGATTCTCCAGAGCTCTGACTTGGATAAAATTATAATCATGATTCAATCGCACGCGTGGAAAGGAAGGCTACAATAGCCGTTCCTCGGAGCACCGACCGACGCGAAAAAATGCTGCGACCTAGAGAACTTGAGCATCATCGAGTTCTTAATCTAGAACGAATAATCGAACGTCAATGTCGCGGTGGAATTTCTACTGTCCGGCGATTGCATTGCGATATATCGTTTCCGTAAGATCTCTTGAAGGTCGTTGCAAGAGCTATTTTCTCGTTTGGCTCGCAAAGGTCTCCCACCCGGGGATCTGAAAAACACGTTTAAAAGCCCATTGTGAACAAAATCAATCCTTCGCAGCCACGACATTCTGACAATGCGAAACTCCTCTTTGTTCCTGGCGAATTAAAAGTTTACCGCGATAAAATTGTTTAATCGTACCTTGTGACGAGTTTCAATTTGACTTTGTCGATGTTTTTCAGTATGTCGCCCATTGATTTCTGGGAGATCAGTGGCGGTTTATGCCGATCGACGAACTTGTAGTCCTGTGAACTAGCTCTCCTCGCGATGTTAGGAGTCGCCGGAGGTTGCAGAGGTGGCGGCATATAATAATAACTAATTAAAAGATTTAACATTATGATAAAAACGATTACCTACAGTAATTAGCATTGATCCTGAAGCAAGAGATCTTAAAGTTGGCAATAATTTCGTTGCTAGCTGAATTGCTGCATTTCTTTGCGACCTCGTAGCAATGCGATGTCGTCTTTGTCTCAATAATCTCTTACACAGGTTTGCTTTTCCAAACGAAATCAAGTGAAGAATTCTACAATCATTGTATTCTTCGAAATAGTCAACTCTGGAATAGTTTTGTATTAGATATTGGTTATAAATTAGTAGGTATAGGTATCCTTTATTTACTTACCGGGCACGTATTTTCCTAAGATTTCTCATTCTTTGTAAGACGTCAATTTCATCATCAGATGATGATTCGAAAACTGGCACATCAATCAACTCTATTTCACAACTAATAACAATTATTATGATTCTGTCACGGTTCTGATTCTGTCACGGAAGAATAAAGACGCGAACAAAAAGTTAGGTTATACCGAGGATAGCTAGCTTATCCAGCGCTGAAACTGCCGGATAAGCTATCCCTGCATTTATTCCAAAGTTTATCCTATTCCAGACTTATACCATCGTGGTAAAACGCTTGCGTACTGCTTATTCTCAGTATAGCGCTATACGGCGTTTATACCGTGTTGGTAAAACCGGCCCTTAGAAGTGTCAACGGATGTGTTGCGCGGGTGCCGCTGTCGCTTATAAGCGTTTTATTCCATTCAGGCTTGAACTGGGTGAACTGGGCACTGCGGTTACATGTGTATGTGTAGGCTGGCACTTGAGTAAAGGTACTTTGACGTAAACGCGTGCACGTGGTTCGGAATTTTGACGATTTTTATATATTTCGTTATTGTTAGAATTATTGACTTAAAGTTGGCATGGGACAAAATATATCTAAATTAGAGCAGCAGTGAATGTGTTAAAGTTCTTTGTTTGTTTATTTATTTCTTTTTGCCTTAAAAAATACTTCTTTGTCATTTGGGGGGGCTCCGCCCCCCCCCCCCTAACCCCCCATCAACCGCCCCGCCAACACCCCGCCCCGAACAACACCCTGCCCCGAACCCTGTCAACCTCGTATTTGACACTTAGGGCCGGTTTTACCAACACGGTATAAACGCCGTATAGCGCTATACTGAGAATAACCAGTACGCAAGCGTTTTACCACGATGGTATAAGTCTGGAATAGGATAAACTTTGGAATAAATGCAGAGATAGCTTATCCGGCAGTTTCAGCGCTGGATAAGCTAGCTATCCTCGGTATAACCTAACTTTTTGTTTGCGTCTTTATTCTTCCGTGACAGAATCAGAACCGTGACAGAATCATAATAATTGTTATTAGTTGTGAAATAGAGTTGATTGATGTGCCAGTTTTCGAATCATCATCTGATGATGAAATTGACGTCTTACAAAGAATGAGAAATCTTAGGAAAATACGTGCCGGTAAGTAAATAAAGGATACCTATACCTATTAATTTATAACCAATATCTAATACAAAACTATTCCAGAGTTGACTATTTCGAAGAATACAAGGATTGTAGAATTCTTCACTTGATTTCGTTTGGAAAAACAAACCTGTGTAAGAGATTATTGGGACAAATACGACATCGCATTGCTACGAGGTCGCAAAGAAATGCAGCAATTCAGCCAGCAACGAAATTATTGCCAACTTTAAGATTTCTTGCTTCAGGATCAATGCTAATTACTGTAGGTAATCGCTTTTATCATAATGTTAAATCTTTTAATTAGTTATTATTATATGCCGCCACCTCTGCAACCTCCGGCGACTCCTAACATCGCGAGGAGAGCTAGTTCACAGGACTACAAGTTCGTCGATCGGCATAAACCGCCACTGATCTCCCAGAAATCAATGGGCGACATACTGAAAAACATCGACAAAGTCAAATTGAAACTCGTCACAAGGTACGATTAAACAATTTTATCGCGGTAAACTTTTAATTCGCCAGGAACAAAGAGGGGTTTCGCATTGTCAGAATGTCGTGGCTGCGAAGGATTGATTTTGTTCACAGTGGGCTTTTAAACGTGTTTTTCAGATCGCCAGGTGGGAGACCTTTGCGAGCCAAACAAGAAAATAGCTCTTGCAACGACCTTCAAGAGATCTTACGGAAACGATATATCGCAATGCAATCGCCGGACAGTAGAAATTCCACCGCGACATTGACGTTCGATTATTCGTTCTAGATTAAGAACTCGATGATGCTCAAGTTCTCTAGGTCGCAGCATTTTCGCGTCGGTCGGTGCTACGAGGAACGGCTATTGTAGCCTTCCTTTCCACGCGTGCGATTGAATCATATGATTATAATTTTATCCAAGTCACAGAGCTCTGGAGAATCAAAATTAATAGATCTCTCTTCTTTTTGATGTGAAACATCTTATGCCGCGCTTCGGGGGTGAGACCGGCTGCTCGTGAAACGTCGCTGGAGTGGCTAAATACGCTAAGGCCAGGCGAACGTTGAACATTGCCTCTATATCTATATCTATTCTATATATAGATATAGAGGCAACGGTCACCCTACGTCTCCTCACAGAACTGCGTCCCAACGTTCGCCTGGCCTAACTCGGGACGCATCGGCTCTCTCCGCCACGACTCGATGGTCCCCTTTCACCGAGCCCTTGCGTTACCACTTACTACTACACGCTCACTGTATCGGTGTACGAAGCAGTATTTACCCTCATTAATGAAAGCATGAGGATTGATTGATCATTGGTTAGCACGTTTAAAAATAACATTTAAATACCGTTTGTATAGGAAAATTGTTAGATGTGAAACATCGAAATTCTTCTTTGTAGAAAGTATGCGTTAGGAAGGATGGACCACGCATCCGTTGAAAGAATACGTGCGCCATTGCGCATTTGTATTTATGACTGTGATACCATTAAATGGTACGAACCGTTGTGTCGAATTCCGTTTATCGCGAAACGGAACAGCGACTGATGGCAGAGTTAAGAGAGAGTAAACTAAATGCGCTTTTTGAATTAGACACAACGGTTTGTACCGTTTAATAGTATCACAATTATAAATACAAATGCGCACTGGCGAACGTGTTCTTTCGTTTTCAGCTAGATTTACTCAAGTGGACACAGCATTGAGAACAATCTAGCGAGAGTTAGTCTAGAATCTCGGTTGAGAAAAATAAATCTAGCTAGATTGTGCAGTGGATACACGATAAAAATTTACTGCCAGAGAAATTTCAGTCTATTTGACCGGCTAAATAGATAGTAACTCAGTCTAGCGAGAGTGATAGGCGCCGCGTCGCAAGCGAAGGGCCTCGACCGCGTGCTCAGATTTCAGGAGCCTCGCGGGAGGCAACAGAAACCCTCTGCCTTTTATGCTCTCCTCGGACAAAGTGCAGACCCGCAATAAATTCGACTATTGCGGTGCACGTGTACTTCTTCTAGTCCAGTAAACGAAGCTCTGAAATACGACTTTTTGAGAACCAGGCTGCGTTTTGGTTTAACGTTGTCATTTGACCTTATAAAGCTCTGGGTGAAGTATCGCGGTTTTTCCTCCACGGGTTATGGTTGAAAAACAATAACAAATACCATAAAAATGGGTTATTCGAGAATAACTCGAAAACTAAGCGAGATATCGAAAAAAAATTTAAATCCAAAATTGTAGAGCTTAAAATTCTCTATAAAAAAGGTTCACACAGTTTACCCCAACTCCCCACGGTTTACCCTCTAGAGCCGCGCGAACGTTGGGGGAAAAAAAAAATCGTAAAACATAGAAAATTTAACATTTTCGAATGCTTCTTTTTTTAAATTGCTTAAGAAGTTCTCTAGTTTTTAAATAAAATTATATTTTTTTTCTTCATGCAATTGTTTAAAAACTGTCAAGTAAATAAACGATATCTCTCGATATATTGAATTAATGTTTCTTCTTTGTGTTCCATAATTTTGTTAGTTAAATTCCCTACATATTACACTCGGGTCATTTTTTTGTAATTGGCGTAATTTTTGAAATATCTGCGTTTTAAAAAATTGCTTTTTCGACTACTTGGTGCGTCCGGAGAACCGCAGGTGCTACACATATAGTCTATGTCTGCGCCGTTCACCCTTCTTTCCCCCCATGAATGGTGGTAGGTACTTGACTCGGACCCCTTACCCTCCTGTATCTCTACTCGCTCTCCTCCGTTTAAAGTCCCTAAAAAAGTCCTCACACGATACGGTTTGTATTGCCGGAAGGCAGGCCTTCCGACTTGCGCTTATACAGGCAAACGTAAGTGTACATGTGACTACAAATAACTCCTAGGTAAAGGTAGTTATTACGAAAATTGTTGAGGATACAATTGTCTATAAGTTTTGTTAAAAAACTTCTTTTATGAAACAAATAATTTCAGAGTTACGTTTAAGTAAACTGGAGCGCTTTTCCTACAATTGCATTCACGTAAGTACCCTTTTCAATCTGGTTTTTATGCATTATCTTCTATAACGCACAATTTTTTTCTTCGTAGCCATTTTTTTACATAAAAATTAACAAAACACATTGCGCCGTCTGAGTGAGACTGATATAGGCGCAATACCCGCGCATCACGTACGTATCTACATACTTCAAGTGCTTCTTTCCAATCTTTCTTTCGTGATTGTTCTTTGTGTACCAGTACATCGTCTATATTTTCACGTATGTGAAGTCAGCATAAGCTTAAAAAAGTAAGTATGTACAATTTAACGTACCCTTTGTCCTCCGTTACCTTCCAGGATCGACTTACCATAAACGAGACGCGCGTCGCCCTATCATCAATTAACCCATCTAGGATTGGCGTTGCCATATGGCAACCACATTTATACTTTAACTTTGTCCTATTCTTTCTTTAACTTCGTCCCTCAAGGTAACCCTTAACAGCCATCCAGACGCGCGTACGTCCGTCGCTGGACCTCACCACGGGACGTCGACGTATTGTGCGAGTCTCCCCGGTCTTTCGCACGCTTTTTACTTTAACACTTTCTCCGAATTTTCTTCTCTCATCGTCAAACGGAAAAAACCCGCACGTGTGCCTAAGCCTACCCCCGCCTTGCGACCCGTTTTCCGACGAAAGTACAGAAATTGAAAAAATAGAGACGCGCGAACGTCCGTCACGGCTGGACCGCATCACGGGACGTCGACGTACAGTTTGTTAAGTAAGAGCGTGTACGGCGTTATTCATAAACAAATTATTCTACAATTTTTTTTCCACGTATATACATTTGACATATTCCAAAGCAATGCGCAATTATGTTAATAATAAGTCCAATCACCACCATCGATAATTGCTTGGCATCTCCGAAGCATACTATCCATAAAATTGTCGGCGTATTCGCGGGGAAGTGCCTTCCAAATGTGTCGAATTTCTTGGGATAGCTGCTTCACAATGAAAACACGTTTTCCTCGAAGCTTCTGCTTGATGTATGAAAATGTATCTTCACTGTAAGGCAGCTATATATCCTGAGAAATTCGACGCGTTTGGAAGACACTTCCCCGCGAATACGCCGACAATTTGATGGATAGTATGCCTCGGAGATGCCAAGTAATTATCGATGGTGGTGATTGGACTCATTATGAATATAATTGCGCATTGCCTTGGAACATGTCAAACGTATGTATGTGGAAAAAACATTGTTCAATAAATTTTTTATGAATAACGCCGTACACGCTCTTACTTAACAGACTGTATCTGCGTGTCTCCCCGGATAGTCTTTCGCACGCTTTTTACTGTAACACTTTCTCCGAATTCGAAGTCTCGAAAATTCGGGAAAAGCGTTAAAGTAAAAAGAGTGCGAAAAACTCCGGGACACGCAGAGCGTCGACGTCCCGGGGTGCGGTCTTGCGACGAACGTATGCGCATCTCCGTGGCTTAATTTATGATAGGGCGACGCGCGTCTCGTTTATGATAGGTCGACCCGGGCTGCGAATCGTGAACAAATGCATAGTCTGTATGCTCTGTTTGTGAATTGCTACGAACTGCATTGAACGGGAGGGGGGGGGGGGGGCTATTCTCGACGCGTGAGAAATGTTTTTCGTGGACGGAATGTAATTCGTTAACGGATGTAAAGTTTCGTCGATCACTTCCGTTAACGATTCAACAATCCCTTCCAAGATAGATTTCGTCAACGAAATGAATTTTCTCACACGACAAATAATTACCCATACGAAGCGGTCACAAAGGAATTCATAACCAATGTTTCGTAATTAATGGTAATTTTAACACAGCTTGGTATTACTTTTATCATACATCTCTGTATAGCTCTTTTCAACACACTGTATACATATGTTAAATTATATATTAAATTATTAACATATGTTTATTATTTATACATGTTAAATTTGACGAACGATTTTGTACTGTGTATTTTCATTACATTTACATTTAAAACCGAAATTTAATGAAACCTGGAATTCTTGAACTTTTATTTTGCCAAATGTATTGCATTGAAATTATTGTTATAATTAGGCATTAAAGTTTTATTGAATAATTATTATAATATTCCATTAACACAAATAAACAACCTAAATTTCATGAAGCTGTCTTACAATGCCATCTAATGCTCTCCCTCGCACTCGTGCGCATGAATAATAAAATGTTAGCTTTGCTAAAATTACGTATGTAGGCCTGGGGGCTCTGGGATCTTACTTTATAGCACATTTTTGCACACTAAAACGATAGTAATCGCTCATTTGCTGCAACAACGTCATAACTCAAAATTAGAATTGTCTCAAGCGACGACATTAAAAGTTGAATTATTATATTATACGAGCGTTGATAACACTGGGGAACAGCTGTTTTGGTGCCGAGGGTTTTTGAACTGATTCTATATCAGTTTGATGTCCTGAATTCAAATATCGTATTCATTTTTCCCTATCAGCTCCAGTTTTTAAGATATACAATTTTAGAGAAATATGAGTTCTATGATTTTAACTCAAATCTCAAGTGTAATAAACAAAAGTAGATTCGAATTTTTTATTTTATTTATACCAAATACAATCTTAAGTCAAACTTACAAACAAAAAAAAACATTAAAGAAATCAAATATAGTCACTCGACACTTCTAAAACTTCTTTTCCGCGACATTCTTGAATGTTTTTTCAAACAGTCCCTCTTTAAACTCCAGCAGTAATCTGCCATCATGTGGATGTCCCATCTTCCTTGGTAGCGGTCCTCCATAATTTTAATATCTTGGTGAAATCTTTCACCTTGTTCCTCACTCATGTCTCCTAAATTTTCTGGAAACCGGTCCAAGTGGCTCTCTAGATAGTGTACTTTTATACTCATATTGCACCCTAATGATTTAAAGCTGTTCAGCATCTTGTTAACAATTTCAACATAGTTTTCAGCTTTATGTTTGCCTAGAAAATTTTCTACAACTGCAACAAATGATGTCCAAGCTTCTCGTTCAACTTCATTCATTGAATGTATGAAGGCAGGATCTTTAATTAATTGTCTTATTTGTGGGCCGTCAAATATCCCTGCTTTGAGTTTTTCTGTGCTCAACTGAGGCATTTTTACCCCTATATATTCAAAACAAGGCCCATCCTTATCAAGAGCTTTTACAAATTGCTTCATTAAGCCCAACTTTATGTGTAACGGAGGAAGAATGATTTTTTCTCTTTCAACCAAAGCGTCGTTAATGACATTCTTTTCCCCAACGTCCATGTTTTCTCTCAGAGGCCAATCTTTTCTAACCCAGTGGTGTGTTTTGTCCCTACTATCCCAAAGGCACAAGAAACACGGATATTTTGTATAACCACTTTGCTGCCCAAGAAGAAAGTTCACCATTTTTAAGTCTACACATATCAACCATTGATGTTCGTGATACTTTATCTTCTGCAAGACTAAATCTATTGTGTTATATTCTTCTTTCAGTTTCGTTGAGTGAGCTATCGGTATTGAACCATATTTATTCCCATTATGTAGAAGGACACATTTTAAACTTCGCTTTGAACTGTCAATAAATAGGCGCCAATCATCTGGAATATATTCAGAAAGTCCCATTTCTTTCATGAGTCCCCTAATTTCGTGACAAAATACAAGATTGTCTTCTTGAGAAAAGAATGGTAGCAGATCTTTTTCTCTTGTACGGTAAAAGGTAATTTTGGTTCCTTGTTCCAGTAAATTTTTGTCGTTTAACCTAGAAGCCAGTACTTCAGCAGCTTTTTTCGATAAATTGAGATCCCTGGTGAGATCATTTAATTCGTTTTGATTGAAGCGTTGAGGAACTGAAGACGTCCCCTCATAGTCACTGTTAGTTTCATTAGCATCGGAAGAGCGATCAGAGGGACAATGTTCGTTATCAGAGATATCTGGTAGCTCATGAAATGTTGGAATCGGTATTTCATCTGAGTGCGGGATAGGGCGTATTGCCGAGTCTAAATTGGGATAGGTCCATTTATGGCGGTTATTTCGATTGATTCCATTAATATTTGCTAAACAGAAATAGCAATCATCGAAGTGGTTTTTTGGTTCTCTCCAAACCATTGGTACGCCGAATTTCAAACATTTTCTTTTGCCGGTAGTCCACTGCCGTAATTGCTCTGTGCAAGTTTTACATACGAGATGCGGGGCCCACGTTTTGTCCTGATCACCAAGCTTAACTCCAAAGTATGCCAAATATGCTTGCTTCACAAAGTCAGTAATAGCTCGTCTGTTTTGTTGGAACATGTATTCTCCGCATATATAACAAAACACATCAGGTTGATTGACACAACTTCTTCTTGAACTGGACGCTGAACTCATTTTAATTCTGTTCAATAACACAACACTCTTTTCTTAACAGAAAATAACACGCCGAATTCGATCTACTCTCTTTAGCAAGAAGGCACAAACTGACGAGACTTACCTGAGTTAGGGGTATAAAAGGGTCAGTTCAGGTACCTGGGAGGCAATTTTTCCACTATTTATAGATTTACCTGGAATTTACTCATTTACAGACTGACAATAAAACAATTGCACCCACATTAATGATTATAAAATAATTTTAGAACTCTCAGAAACCAATAAACTGCATAGAAACCAGATATGTAGATAAATTTATGTATCTAAAAAAGTAGAGCTGATAGAGAAAAACGGATTGCACCTATAGATTTAGCTTCCCAAATATAGTTAAAATGAAGTCTAAAATCCCAGGCACCAAAAAAAAATTTTTTTTTTTGTTCCCCTGTGTAATTTGCTGCCAGATTATAATAATTATTATAGAATTTTTATGATAATTATCATAATCTGGCAGCAAATGGTCAACGCTCGTATAATATAATAATTCAACTTTTAAAGTCGTCGCTTGGGACAATTCTAATTTTGAGTTATGATGTTGTTGCAGCAAATGAGCGAGTGTGGAATAGGCCTACTGGGGAAACCACAATAAAAAAAACGCGCCGTTTACTCTACCTCATGGTGGTGTGGAAACGAGTACAATTATTGAATAGGTAAGTGGATGAAAGAGTTATGTCCGAATGTAACTTCTGGTAAAGCGGCCTACAAACTCAAATATCTCTGAACCAACTTTTTGCTACATAACCCCTTCATCCACTTACCTCTTCAATTATTAGGTGCACAACTTTGCGTCCACCGTTTTCCGCTATCTATTACGTTAGAAAAACGGCGGAAGCAAAGTTGTTTCATTGTCATTAATTTATTTCGACTAGGTCAACCACACGAATTAAGTAAAAATTATATGTCATAGTTTAATCATGCTTCAATCTATATAAAAAAACGGCGGTGGTGGTATTTTTAGTATATAAAATAACAATTATTGAAAAATTCAACCTTGTTGTTTTACTTTATTTATGAGCGAAACAATCCCATAATTTTTTTTATAATATAGTTAATGTAATGGTGCATAACATATTTTACTGTGCGAAAGCGGTCGAGGTTAGAGAAGTTTAAACGGAGGAAAGCGAGACTCAAGAGGGCCCGAGTCGAGCATCCTCCATCCATGGGGGAAAAGAAGAAGGGGGAAGTGTGAATGGCGCAGACATAGACTATATTATATGTATGTGTAGCACCAGCGGTTCTCCGGACGCACCAAGTAGTCGAAAAAGCAATTTTTTTAAACGCAGATATTTCAAAAATTACGCCAATTACAAAAAAATGACCCGAGTGTAATATGTAGGGAATTTAACTAACAAAATTATGGAACACAAAGTCATCATCATAAAGTTATCAGTCCTAAGACTGGTTTGATACCATTCTCCATCTTTTCCTGTCCTCCGCTAGTCTTTTCATTTCCCTGTATTTCGAACAACCTACGTCCTTAATGATTTGCGAAATGTAGTCTAACACAAAGAAGAAACATTAATTCAATATATCGAGAGATATCGTTTATTTACTTGACAGTTTTTAAACAATTGCATGAAGAAAAAAAATGTAATTTTATTTAAAAACTAGAGAACTTCTTAAGCAATTTAAAAAAAGAAGCATTCGAAAATGTTAAATTTTCTATGTTTTACGATTTTTTTTTTCCCCCAACGTTCGCGCGGCTCTAGAGGGTAAACCGTGGGGAGTTGGGGTAAACTGTGTGAACCTTTTTTATAGAGAATTTTAAGCTCTACAATTTTGGATTTAAATTTTTTTTCGATATCTCGCTTAGTTCTCGAGTTATTCTCGAATAACCCATTTTTATGGTATTTGTTATTGTTTTTCAACCATAACCCGTGGAGGAAAAACCGCGATACTTCACCCAGAGCTTTATAAGGTCAAATGACAACGTTAAACCAAAACGCAGCCTGGTTCTCAAAAAGTCGTATTTCAGAGCTTCGTTTACTGGACTATTCGGGGATAGCACCAACCGAACGGCGCTGAATCTGCGTACTCTCCCGGCGCCAATTTTCATGCTCCAGCTCGGTGGTTTCGAAGAATTTCCTTCTCCCACCATGCATAGAAAAGTCATATCGATATAGGTCAAAAGTTCATAAATAATGAGATAATAGTAATTGAAACTTCTTCGCTGGCAAGTAAGTTTAGCCTCATATGGTACGTATGTGTGTACAATCTATAATACATCACGATTGTAAATAGATATTTGATAAGTCAAAGAAACATATGAGGCTAAACTTATTTACCAGGAAAGGAAATTTAATCGCCATTATCTTATTATCTATGAACTTTAGGCCCACATCGATGTAAGATACTTTGTTGTAGATAAAAATACGTGTGTGTATAATAACATATAATATAAAACAGTTTTTATAGAAAAATTGTTAAATGTGAAACATCGAAATTCTTCTTTGTAGAAAGTATGCGATAGGAAGGAACACGTGCGCCAGTGCGCATTTGTATTTATGACTGTGATACTATTAAACAGTACCGATGGTAGAGTTAAGAGAGAGTAAACTAAATGCGCTTTTTGAATTAGACACAACGGTTCGTACCGTTTAATAGTATCACAGTCATAAATACAAATGCGCTCTGGCGCACGTGTTCTTTCGACGGACGCGTGGTCCATCCTTCCTATCGCATACTTTCTACAAAGAAGAATTTCGATGTTTTTTATAAATGAGTCTTTCCTTGCTAGGTAATTTCGCGCGACACATTTTAGATTATAGTTCTTTTTTAATAGGAGAATAGAAGCTCATAGAAACGTCGGGAAGATTTTGTTTTCTCTCTTCGCTCTTTTACTCAGAAAATGCAAGTTTAAATTTAAAATTTACGCACGCGGGTCTCTAATCGCGAGAATCTCAACGGTATCCAATAATATCAACCAAAGAAGTCATCTACCATTCCATGGTCTTGTATAAGTAACATTTAAATTTATCTAGGTAGACATTATACCTTTCTTCAATTCGCGTGATTACAGAGTTTTCAGGAGCAGAAGTGATACACCCGTCGTACGATGTAGAATATGAAAAAATGTTAGATTTACATTGATACACTTTTGTAAGATACCTCGGCACTAGACATCAAGTCGTACAACGCTCTTTATATACTTTTTAGATAGGATCGCGTATGCTTAAAAAAAAACGATGACATTGTACCGCTCTATCCCACACGGCATGAAATATTGCTGCAATATTGCAGGAATCTTACAATCTTTCATCTTGTAGCGAAATATTGCTGCAATGTTGCAGTACAATGTCCGTACAATATTGCGCTGCAATATTGCTGCAAACTTCCTGCAATATTATGCTTTAGTACTGCATATATCCAACGAGTGGCGTGCAAATCATCGCAATAGGCAAGCTTTGGTTCTCGCTGTTTTATAACCCTGTCTACGAATGGTTACATGAGGTGTTACGTGCGGAATTTGCAATAAAAGTGAATAAGAACGATCTTGCTTTACTATACATAGATGAGAATTAAACTCGCTAAGTAATACATTTTTATCTATTGCAATTCTTCATGTAAAAAGTTACTAATAGTGCGTTACTATAATTTATATTGGTACGAATAAAATGGATTAACATAACCTAATTATACTTTCACGGTAAGTCTGATGAGATAATAAGATACACATAGCTTCTATCAGTTTAACGTCTTCCAGTTTATGAAAAATAATTCTCTGTTACTTGCCGAATAATTTTTTTCATTTATTTCCATCAATTTTCTATAACAGGGTTACCTTTCGTATGGTATGGATAACTTAAAATTAAAACTAGAGATTTTAAATTTTATGTAAATGCTAAAAAATTGGACATGGCTAATCAGAGAAAAATTAAAGGAAAAATATCAGACAGGCAAATACGGCGATTGGTTCAAGCACAAACTAAAGAGGAGATTGAAGAAATAAAAATACGTTCGCGTTTTCAATACGCAAAAAAGTATTTCGGAACAAAAGAAAAAAGTACATTACATAGCAATTCAAGCACAAGTCTAGATTATCCAGAAAATGATAAAAATTCTCAGGATAGTTGCATTAATCACGTTGACACTGACGCTTATGCAGAATTAAATGTAAATCATGATTTTATGAGCGATCACTTGCGCACCAATGTTTATGATGAAGATAAGAATGTGGAAGAAGAAGAACATAATGATAAAACTACTAATTTTATACAATCCATAGCATCATGGGCTGTATCATATAATATTACTCACAATGCATGTAACTCGTTGCTTGGTATTCTTAACAAATTCACAGACTGTGATTTTCCAAAAGATACCAGAACGTTGTTACAAACGCCAAAGAATTGTGACGTAATTTCTTTAGGAGATGGAAAATTTTGCTACTTTGGTGTCTCTAGAGTAATTGAAAAAATGTTAGCAAACATTAGTGATAATGTTTTCTACATTAATTTACTCCTAAATATTGATGGGTTGCCAATATCAAAATCTTCTAATGCTTCCCTGTGGCCCATACTACTCTCGAACGATGTGTCCCAAAAAGTATATATCGCAGGAGCATATTTCGGAAATACCAAACCGAGCGATTGTAATACATTTCTACGGCAATTAATAGATGATTTAAAAAACCTAATTACTAACGAATACGTTAAAAATGGAGAAAGCGTACAAATAAGGTTGCGGGCGTTGATATGCGATACTCCAGCGAAATCTTTTGTCTTACGTGTCATAGGTCATGCTGGATTTTATAGTTGCACTAAATGCACAATAGAAGGAGAACGTGTGAACAACAGACTTTGCTTTCCACAAAATCAGAATAATAATGTCAGTTTAAGAACGGACGACGAATTCAAAAATAATTGTTACCATGAAGATTATCAATTACAAAATTCTATTCTGAATGAAGTACCACACTTCGGATTAGTAACAAACGTTCCCCTCGATTACATGCACTTAGTATGTTTAGGTGTAGTAAAAAAGTTGATTCTACTTTGGGTACAATCAGGACCCCTCTCAATTCGATTACCCGTTAGAAAAATCAATATTATTTCAACATCACTTCTTCAACTACAGAATACGGTGCCAAATGATTTAAATCGAAGACCACGAGCTCTCTCTGATTTTCGACATTGGAAAGCTACAGAATTGAGAACTTTTCTATTGTACACTGGACCATTGGCATTAAAGAATATCGTCAAAAGTGATGTATATAAACATTTCCTGACATTGCATGTAGCTATAACGATCTTAGTAAACCCAATTATGTGCAAAGACGATGAATATGTATCATATGCTGAGCTTTTGCTGGTTCATTTTGTGACGTCTTTTGAGAAATTGTACGGCAAGCAATTTGTATCACATAACGTACACGGTTTATTGCATTTATGCAATGACGTAAGGAATTATGGCTCTCTGGACTCATTCAGTGCTTTCCGATTTGAGAATTTTATGTCTTCTATAAAAAAGCTTCTGAGAAAAAACGAGAAACCATTGGAGCAGTTATGGAAAAGGTATTCCGAAATAGAAACAAATTCAGATAATCAAGCAAAGAGTTGTTCAAATAACAAAGAGCTACGGTTCGCCAAAGTACATAACGATGGACCGATAGATCATTCCATTAATATTCGTGTTCAGTATAAAACTATGAGTAACGACTTATATACCATACACTGTAATAATGAAAAAGACTGCTTTTGTATTTTGAAAAACCGAGATTGCATTATGGTAGAAAATATTGTTCAAGGAAGTGATACTTCCATGTATATTATCGGGAAAAAATTTAATTTTGTGGGAAATTTGTACTTATTACCCTGTGAATCGAGAGATCTGAATATCCAAATAGTATCAACACATAACATAAAGACGGATATTTGGCCTGCAACTTTAATTAAGTGTAAAGCATGGAGAATGCCTTATGGGCTAGACTATGTCATATTTCCTCTTATACATACAAACTAATGTTGAAGATATTGCACTACCGATTACGTACAGCAACAAAATGAAAATAATTTCTTTTACTTACTTATTCAATATTAAGCAACCATCGACATAATATCTGACGTACGAAACGTTCTATTTATATATGTTACATAATACAATTAGATGCAAACAAACTACTAAAATAAACTTATCGTTTATTTTTAGATCTCAAGATGAGCAAATATTCCATTGTAGAGTTCGATGATGGATTGCAGCTGGTACCTACAGCTTGGTTAAGGATTTTAAACAAAAATATATCATGCATTTGGCCGGATCATTTGAAAACTCAATTATTTTTAAATAAAGCAATTATTAAAGAACTTATGCCAAAAGACAATGAGGATTGGTCAGTTGTTGAGGTTAAGAAAATATTTGGGACAGCAGGTACACAGTTTATTACTGTCAGGAAAATTGCTAGTGAAGTAATTTTTTGAAAGTATTAACTAACACTTCGAATGTTTGCCTTTCTTCGATTTGATACATAACGCAGCTACCTACGAAAAAGGCATGGAAAAACTGGTTTTGGCCGAGGATACATCCAATATAAACGATTCCGCATTATCAGATAATGAAAAAGAGAGGCATAAAATCAAGTTGAAATTTAAAAGACGTGAACAGGCAAAGCGCAAATTGTCTTCTTCGGATGAAGAAAACATGGATTTCGAAGAAACTATTTTGTCAACGTTCCCAGCTTCTACTCTGAGGCCAAAGAATGATGACCGTAAAAGATCATCCGGCCCGAAAATTTCAAATATGCCTGTTGTAAAGGAGAGAAATGCTAGCTTTGACGCGAAAAGTGACTCTAATACCCCGGACGTGCATTTATCACAGAAAGGTATTTCTACAGAAAATACATCTATGTGTGTTTCTTGCAATAAATATAATTTATTAATTTTTTTCTGATATACTTGTACAACAGAACCAATTGCCCATCACTCATCCATGTTAGGAAATATTCGCGAGGGGTCATTTTTCTCGGAAAATGAACACTGCTCATCATTTACTCGTGCTCAAACAAATAACAATATAGAGGAAATAAAAGGTATTTTGAAAATAACGATGTTTATCGTATTTATTAATTATATATAATATTTTATTTCGTTTGCAGGTTTTCTGAAAGAAATATTGAGGAAACAAAACCTTTTACTTTACCAAGTACGCAGCACAAATGCAAAGCTCGCAATATTAGAAGAGCGGCTTATTCCTATTGGCGATCAAAATACCGTTGAAGACGTAAATTTGCCACTACGCGATATAACGCAACTTCAGCAGTTTGAAATAGAGCTGGCCAATCAAGATTTTTTAAATCGCATCGTTAGTTGTTTTACAATTTCTTTTGATTTTATTTAATTTATTGAGGCTCTGTCTGATTGAAACCTTTTTCAACATTCATCACCATAAATTTACATGAATCGATACTTATCAAATTGTAAAAACGTATAAAAGTTAAAAATATGAAAATATTCTGTAAGTACAAAATGTGAAAGACGTGTTTGAGATAAGATTGTAGAGTTAGCAAAATGATAACTTGTGCTCAAACGATTTATCGGACATAATAGGTAACAATACATAATATGGAATATATGATAGGTTAAAATGGTAAAAACCATTGGAGGAGACGACTTTAATGCAGTTATAAGCGGCATTATGAAGAAAATAATGTCTGATGAACTGGCGGAGTTGTTTAGTGTGTATGGTCGCAAAGGAAAACGATCCTTTAAAGAATCACTCATACTTGAAGTAATAACAAGTAAGTTCTATACGTCGTAAAATCATGATCATGTTCGATATTAAGAAATAATTTATATTTTCATTGCAGAAGCAGTTCTTAGTCGTTTTTCAAATGGCACCAGTAATGAAATATTAAAACAAATTGGCAACTGGTTAGCGCAAGCTAAAATAAGAAGGGTACGGAAGGCGAATCAGGAGCATGCACTAGGGAAAGCTATGGTAGAAGAACAAGATAAGGAATAGATTTATGAATTCTCAAGTACAAATGTAGCTGTATATGTATATTATATGTATATAGCCAGATACTACAGTTATTATATATTAACATAGTTATAAAACAATATAAAAAATATACGTGTGATATTTTGGAACTGCAGTTCTTTTTATTTGAAAGGAATTCCTATAAAGCCTTATATCCACGGTGGTAGAACTCGGTCCGAGTTTTCAATCACTGTGTGAGTAATTAAAATTCTGATCGAGTTCTAACATCGTGGACACAAGGCTTAATAAAAATTAAATTTACATTTTCGAACCAATATTGCTAAAATATTTTAGCGCAATATTGTTGGAATATTGCAACGCAATATTGCGAAGATCGGACATTTCAATATTGCTGCATCATTGTAGCAATATTGCAGCCATATTTCATAATCTCGCTGCAATATTGCTATCTTACGACGCAATGTTTCTACAATATTGCTGCAATATTTCAGTGCTGTATGGGATGTAATGTCACCGCGTGATAAATCTTAAGTTGTAGCGATTTAAAAGTTTATAGATTTTAGAATATATTTTGTCCGATACGAGATTTGGATCAAATGGTGCAATTTTACGTTGTAATTACTATTATTGACGACCCTCATAGTTTTTTTTGAGACTGAACACATTCTTCTTGGTGAGATATTGAATGTTTGGACGTGTTTTGTACCTGATGCTCTTATCGACGACTCGAAAATAAAAGTTATTGTTACGAAAATATAAATATATTGTTATAGATATCTTTTATTTACCGGGCACGTATTTTCTTCGGATTTCTGATTCTTGGTAATACGTCAATGTCATCATCAGATGATGATTAAAAAATACATCAATCAACTCTATTTCAAAATTAATAACAATTTACCACATCGATCAGGTTATGATTATGTCATGAATGAATAAAGACGTCAAACAAAAAGTTAGGTTATACTGAGAATAACAACTCCGAATTTCGTTTATTCCGCCAGAACAGCTGTCAAAACGACCAAATGTCATGCGCAGTACGTAGGGGAGAGGCTTCCAGGTTGCCACTGCTTGCAGGTTGCCACCCCTGCTGTATTTTGACATTCCAGCCGTGTCATAACCTTAACTATGACTGACATCAACGTTAGAAGAGTGGTTGTTACTTTCAATCCACTTCTGAAACGGACAGACGCAAAAACACTGTCTTTTCTGAGCAGAGTATAATATAATGCTCATAAGTAAGTCCAATATTAAAATTATGTGTTTTCCCTATGCTCGTGAATTAAACATTTCCATCAACAACTCAAAGTAAATATTCGTGATGTGTCATTTTTCCAACCAATTCACATAATCCAAACAGAATTCAAGCATATTATGAATATTGGCAATGTTTCTTTATGTTTTCCAAAATCCCGTCAGAATGCAAGTTGCCACCTTAGTTGGCTTGCAGGTTACCACCCCTCTCTTTTTCGCTTGTTTACACTCAATTGCTATTTTTCATGAATAAGTGATGTTTACTCAGAGGCGTAGGAACGGTTCTTATTTGGGGTGGGGGGACATTTTTTCATAGGCACGTATACACACACACACACACGACCAAAAGCAATTTCGTATATCCGCCATAATGGTGGCATTTCAGTGATATTTTCGTTAATTTTTCATGTTTTATACATTTTTAGCATGGCAACACGTAGACAAAGAAAATCTGAACACGGCATTAAGGATTTTGAAGCGTTGCTCGTCGCGTCGCAATCAAAGCAATCAATGTCGACAATAAATCAAGGAAGAGTATTGCAAAAGCATACAATATCAATATGGTGCCACGAACGCAAAACAGCTGTTCACGCGAAATGTGTCAATATGCGTCTCAGTGTTTACACTTGCCCAAACTGTGATTCCGATGACGATTTGGAATGATTCTATACCATTTTGCAAATTTGATTTTTCATGGCAATTTCCAATTATTTTTTCATGTTCACAGCCACGTACGGCAAATAAAATCCAATATATTTTCATTAGTTCAATGAATCAGGTGTTTTTACTCGAGTTTTTCTACATTTTCAGCATTTTTTGTAAGGGTGGCAACCTGCAAGCCAAAATTTCAAAGGGTCAATTTTTAATACTTTCAAGAATTCGCTGTATAATTTTGATTTCTTAGGAATTCACATGATATCTAGCTTAAAATAGTAGCTCTCTCTGAACTTTCTCTTTCCAACGTATATCATATATAAACAATACGTTGATTTTATCACGAGCTATGACCAAAAAGCTAACGGGTGGCAACCTGCAAGCCTCTCCCCTACTTCTTACTACCAACCTAAAAATAATTTTAGATGGCCAACGCTTATACCTGGAATAGTTATCCCAGGCAAACTTGGAGCTGGTAAAACGCCTGCGCTTTATACCAGGTATAAAGAAGAGAGAGAGAGTATAAATTTATCCTCGGTATACTTATTCTAGGTATAACTTATCTTTGGTAAAACTGGCCCTTAGTGACAAAAAATAGAATTCGTCATTCGAGCGTTCGCGCCGTTTTTAACGAGTGTGGTTGCCGCACTCGCTTCGCTCGTGCAGCAAACTTCACACTCGTTAAAAACGGCGCTTTACGCCCTCATAACGAAAATAACTATTTCATATTTAATGTAAACTTATTATAAATAATACGAAATTACGAGATCAATTGTATATCTTTCATATATGAAATGTAGAAACACGAGAGGAACTTCTATCTCTCGAAACAGAGGGGCGCAGGATTCGGAAACCTGCAGCAAAATTACTAGTAACTGATGAATCCAGTGGTGAGGACGGTTCTAGTCTCAAATTTGAGAAATCACAGAAGAGAAACAATGCGGTAAAAATTTTAATAACAATATATTAGTTTGTTAGTACTTGTCTACGCAACATTATTCTATTTTTTAAATGTGTCCGTAAAATAATGGAAATTCGCGGCACATTTAAAACGCGCAAGATCAAGAAGCGCAATTCATTGTACTCTCTTTTTTTAACAGAAAATACGACGCGATGACCAGAAGAGCAGAAAAAGGAAGTTTGCTGAAGAAGTGCTCGATTGTAGAAGTTTCAGAATTACAAAAACTGCTAATGTAGAACTTCCTACAACTTCGTACTCAACAGAGGACTCTCTGTTACTTTTGCTGCTACAATCGAAGGGAACAACGCAGAGAGTACAAATGCTTTCCCTTTCGAAAAAAAAATTAAGGAGCTGGAGATTGAATTGAACAAAAAGAATTTTGAGTTGGCTACAGAGGAAGAGGAATCTGCCTAGTTGCGGAAACAATTATTGGAAGAAGCAGAAAAATCCTCGAAGCTACATGAAGATTTAGCAGACATTAGAAGATTAGTACAAGAGATTTTGTGTAGCAAAATTGAAAAGGTTGAAGAAGCGCAGTGTGATATCTTGCAAAAGATTAACGGTAACATATTTATCATTTTGTCTATATGCGCGAATGAAGACAAACAATTACGAAACTATTTATTCACGTATTTTCATGTTTAGGTATGACCGGTGAAGTCACACAAAAATTGTCAACATCGACGCGAAATGAAAGTAGCTATCCTGAAGAAAGGGAAGTTAAAGAGGGAATGGTAAGATTTTTATAAACTAAAAATTAATGCAATTATCCAACTAGTGAAACAGTCACAGCTAATTGTGATCGAAATGGGCATGTTCACGATTTTTTTTTTGGCTTATTCGTTAATACTTTTTGTGCTTATTAATAAGATGTGTTTGTTTGTTTTCTGAGCACTAATTTCTTTTTTTTTAGTGTTTAAAGTTTGACTTCGATTCAAACGAAATCCTTAGTGACGTCACTAAAGCCACTGGCAAGGGCCCAAACCCGGGTTTGTGAATGGTGGAGAATCTGTTGCGCGACTCTGATTGGTCAGTTAAAATGGCGGTGAAAGTGCGACGCTTTAAAACGAATGCCTTTTTTAACATCTCAAAAATACTGGAAAAACATTATTTTAATGACCCATTTTTTACCTACATTACTTTAATACCCTAATCTTCCGATTCATGTACTTTAAACAGCTGTACAGAAAGTTGTAAAGATGCCCATTGCAATTGTAAGAATGTTTTATGAATGAAAATACAAATTTATTTATTTCTCTAATTTTTAGTACCACTTAGGAAATGACATCTGGGTCCGTGCAACAGAGATTGAAAGAATTAATCTCCTGAGTCAAACTGCTGGATCATTTCTTGGAGATATGGCGGAACTGTTATTTGGCCGAACAATTTTGCTCACTCATTCCGTGACGGGAAAGAAATGTAATTCGAACGCTAATAGTATGGCGAAACCACCGTTATGTTCAACGCGATTATGTATCTTGAAGAGTAAGTGTAACTTATGTTAATGTTTACGAGTTGGTGCATCTGGCTCCAATAATTTTTCAATTTTCTCGTATCTATTCAGAGAATTAAATCATAAAATGTAGAATTTTTAATTCGACCTTATTAAGCTGGTTAGATTTTACAAAAATGTGGTCTTGTAATAACCAATTGATATTTTCTTTTTACAGAATTATATAAGCAATGGCTCGAAAAGCATGTTCCACGAGCGGACTATGAACGCCACTTAAAATCTTTTAACCGATATTTGAATCGAAAGCAAACAACGCTTTTATCATTCAATAAAGAAAATCGCAGCAGTGGTAAAGCTCCAACTGGAAGCAGCAGCGACGGCGGCAAAATTTCATCCAGCAGTAGCAACGGTAAAGCTGGAACCAGCAGCAGCAGCGGTGGCGCTTCAAGCAGCGTTTCCACATCAAAAACGATAAATCAAATTCAGCGATCCAAGGATCATAAAAAAAAGAGACCAGAATTGCGTCGGGTCCCAACAAAAGATGACGGAGATGACGGCACAAGTGGCAGTAAACTCCCTGCGCGACCATGGGAAGTGAAAAATTCAATGCCAGAACCAACGAACATCTCGAGCCACTGGGATCTACATTTCAATGAGTTATGCAATAATTTAAGTACTAGTTTCGATAAAGATGTTTGTGGAGTGATTTCCCAATCGATAAACATATTAAATAAGTAGGATCATATTTTTAGAAAATTTTGCTCACTTTGTTATAAGTTTTGTAGTGTATATATGACAACATTATTAGACAAATAAAGTATTTTGAAAAATTATACATTTTGTAAAATTTCATAAATTAGAAGCGGGCATATTAAACAGACACATACGGGTAAAAATGGACAGACTAACAAGGTAGATACGGGCACATTCGGGCAGGAATGAACAGCTATGCACGGATAGAAAAGTGCAGAAACGAGCATGTCTGATCCGCTTACTGTCTCACTCGTACAGAAACGGGCAGAAACGGGCAGAAACGAACACATACGGAGAAAATATTTGTGTCCGTTCCTGTCCGAAATCCAACCAAATATGGGCACAAACAGGTAGGCTATGTCCGGGCACGTTTACCCGTCTCTGCCTAAATTTTTAGCAGGGTGAAGAGAACAATGATTAAAATAACACTCACGCATAATGCATTTACACACAAGGGAGTCTTTAAATGATTTTTTGGTTTTCGTTCCAGCCCAAGAGTAAAGAATAGCCACTGGATTTGTTATGGTTCGCTTCAATATATTAAATGTCAAATCATGGCAATCTTTTCCACCAATTTTGTGTAAAAAAAGTACCTAACGAAAGTGAGAAATGTTATTATTTGAAAATTTCTATATTTTTGAAGTATCACACAAACCTGTGATTTGGATGCCTCTATAGTCATCTTTACAGTATTGAATGGAGACATTCAAAAGCTCACAGAGCAGAATTATCTAGATGAAAAATTGTCAATGCTTACCATTCTTTTGTAAAAATCTCTATCAACCAGATCATTTTCGAGAAGTTCAAAATCTTCTTGAGATTTTAAGGGTAATGATATGATGTCGTCCAGATGAAGCTGCATATTTCAATCATTTTCACCGCAACCTCTCTCTTCGATAATACGCAAACGCTCGTCAATGCTATCCAGCTTTATACTCATTTGATTTAGCTTACGCAAAATGTCTTTCTTCAGTTCTACAATAAATAAATTGATACAGGTAATTTATATATTTTTTCAATTACAACAGAACAGCAAAATCTTATATTACTAACCAACATCTGTGGAGTACGTTAAAAGCAGACGATGCACTTGCTTTGTTAATTCATGATCTCCTTCTAGTGTCGAGTGAGATGAAACTGTAGTGGTAGATGAATTTTGTTTCGAAGTCATTGTCGGTTTTGAAGATACTTTGTCGAAGTCATGCCGCGATAGCGGTGTAGCTTTATGTGAAGAAAAGTTTGATGGAATTTTAGGTGGTAAAGGTAGCCTAGCAGTTTTGTGTTTCTCCAGTTAGATTTATCGTCACATTCTTCGTCTTCGGAGACAGAAGAATCTCTCGGGACTTTTTTAGCACGATCGTGCCTCGCTTTTTTGTGGTGTTCGGAATCAGATGTGCTTTCAATATCTGAAAATTTTTCTGCTAATTTAACTTTCTCGATTCCTCGTGCGTATGAATCTAAAAAAGATATAACGAAATATGAATTACAATTCCGAAAACAAAAATTAAATGGATTGGATTCATTTGAACACATGTGTAATAAAATGTATTTTGTCGATTTTTTTTCACAGAACAGTTAATTTCACGTTACGTACGTGCATTATGATCCTAAAGAGAAATTACCATGTCGTGTACCGTAACGAGGCGGTCGCGACTTTCGTATAAATCGACCACTTCCCTTATGACGAAATCGCGTCGCTGAGTTGTGAGAACGATACTCTTGTAATGAATTCGTATCGCGGAGCCGCGAGAGAGCGAGACTCTAAGGTCACAAGTCTATAATCGAATCGCAGGGAAGGTACTCGTCGACGAAGTGACTGAACGTACTTATAAAATGAATAGTAACGTTTATTCAAAACTCGAGGTAACGTGGATACAATCGTGGCTCACAGGAGACTAGCTCCAGGCGTTCGCCGGTCCTTTCTTAAGGACTCGGCGCGGACCAGGTGGAGGAACCAGGACCAAAGGGGCTGGGTCGTCGGCATCTTTGAGGTAAATCGCTTTGTGAGGTGCGACAACCAAAGAGAAATAAAATATTTTTCACGTAATATTTTTTACATTAAAATTGTTTTAATAAAGTATATTTACTTGTTGTGCAGAAAATTCGTTTTACGGCAAGAGTAGTCCAAGTATTTAACGGTCTTTCCGCTTCTGATACCGCTTTGGTTATTCTCGCTGGGTTCGTATATATTGGCCATTAACACTCTGTGTCATTGATTAACCATGAAGTAGGAACTAGTTGCAGACCGTCGCTGAACTCAACGACTGTACCATATTGTGCCATATTTCTAATATAAAAACAAATAATTAAACAGTAAATCATGAATTGAAAATGATGTTCAATTCTATCCCAGGTAACAAACTAACGTGAAATTAACGTCATTTTTTGGTCAGATCTGGTCATAGACGACGTCAGTAAAAGACGTATAAATGACGTTAAAAGTACGTTCGAAAGTCACATCCCACTGACGTCATTTAATGACGTCTTTCTAACGTTCTTTATGACGTGAAATATGACGTTTAATTTTAGCGATTTTCCAGGTAGCACACTAACGTCGAAATGACGGTTTTTGAAGGTCAGCTCTGACGGCAGATAACGAAAAATATAACGTGATTGTGTAAAAAATGACGGCTCTGAAAGGTTAGGGCTGACGTATATCTTTTCATCGTGAGCGGTCACCCATCCAACTACTGTCCGCACTTTTTGCTGCTTAACTTCGTCGATCGGTCGGTGTTTTCGAGTCCTCATCTGCTGCACGCGCTCCTGTGGTATTAAGTATTACTATTGGTGTTCATATGAAGTTTGATGAATAAATGTATGTTGCTTTTCCAGTCAATAAGAAAGAGCTTAAATAAATAAGATTTTATAATTGTATTATTCTTTTCTCAACATTTTTCTAAATTTATGATTGCATCTTTTGATAAATATTCTTGCATAGACGCAAATTGATATTAATAAATAAATAATTATATGAATGTTTATAAAAACGACCGCAATATAAAAAATCTTACTTTTATTTATTACAAAAAAAACGTACTGGTAAAATGGTACAGAGATATAAGAATCGCGAGAATTAAAGTAGACCACACTATACAAATATTTTTATATTATACATTATAAAAAAATATAAAAATATTCAATGCATATTGTATAATAAGTAGTTATTTAAAAATTTTATTACGACGTAAAAATAACGTCTTTTTAACGTCATATTTAAGGCGTCTTAAAGACGTTTCTTGAATGACGACATTAAAACGTCATTTTTTGGTAGAATGACGTCGCCGACGAAATATGCCCTAAAAGTGACGTCAAGTTTACGTCAGCTTGCGACCTGGGATGACATTAAATAGTGATCATATTAATGTCACACTTAGGGCACATAATGTGATTGTTTGAGAAAGAATGGAATTAAGAGTGTGGAAATGATATGCGATATGCGAAGGCTAGGCAAGTATCTCTAGTGGCGCCACGAGGTGGTCGCAGTTCGTAACTCTGGGGTGATAAGTGACCAATCAGGATCAAGTATTCCGTTGTGGTGGGTTACAGACAACGGAATACTTGATCTCGACTGGTCACTTATCACCCCAAAGCTTTGTGGACTATCCACGAGGTCGCGCGCGCGTCAATAATTTGAGATACTTGCCTAGCCTATACGACACGTTATTACAAATATGTTTTATTCTAAAAAGTCACCAGCGACACAGAATCCGTTGCGCCAGGTGTATGTGTACCTGCTCTGTCCTGGAATGAATACCTTAACATTATCGAGGCGCAAAAACATACGCCTCGATAATGTTAAAATGTGAACTCCTTATAACATACATATATATATACCGAACAACAAATACTTTCAATTCCATATCACTGAAAGATTTCTGAAACATCTCAATTGCAGCTTTTGAAATTCGTAGTAATGAAAGGTTTCTGAGACATCTCAGCTGCAGTATTTCAAACTGCATGTTACAGGAAGCTTTCTGAAATATTACGGCTAATAGATTTAGAAATTTGAAAGGTTGAAATCTTTCTGCAACATTTCTGAAATAATTTGTGCTGTGTGGGTTATGGGGATAGAACAGGATCGGAGCTGTCTCAACTGATGAGGGTTTGTAATAGGATTGTCATTTTGGGGGAGCAACTTACGTTCTTGATTAGATGCAAGAAAATGAACATCTTACCGCGACATACCATAAGAGATAACACATTTTTTAATTTCACTTATGATAATTTGAAAGTTTTAACGAAGGCAAATAATTACTATCGTAACACGTTTACCAAAAGAATTCTGAATTTCGAGATTCAGGATGCTTCTATAAATTTAATGAATTTACGGAAATCAGCTGTTTTTGGAAAATAGAGTAAAACGAATTTTATCTGTAGGTGTATTCAATAAGTTTGCAAACAAATACTTAAACATTGAACGTTTTTTTCTGAAATTTCTTGCACGTGATTCAGTCCACTGGCACCAGTACTATCCCAGGTAGCACACTAACGTCGAAATGACGTTTTTTGAAGGTCAGTTCTGACGTCAGATGACGAAAAATATGACGTCATTTTAACGTCGCAAAGACGGCTTAATTGCACATCCACACGACATCAGACAAATCACGTCATAATGACGTTCTACCGTACGTTGCGATGACGTAAAAAATGACGGTTCTAAAAGGTTAGGTCTGACGTACACCCGGCGTCTCGGATTATGTCGCTGGTGACTTTTTTTAAATGTTATTTTTAAACGTACTAACCAATGAACAATTAATTCTCATGCCCTCATTAGCTACGGTAGTGTCTACTCTCGTTAATAAAAGCATGAGAATTTATTAATCATTGGTTAGTACGTTTAAAAATAATATTTAAAAAAAAGTCACCAGCGACAGAATCCGAGACGCCGAGTGTATATCTTCATCGTGAGTGGTCACCCATCCTACTAGTGTCCGCACTTTTCGCTGCTTAACTTCGTTGATCGGTCGGTGTCCTCGAGTCCTTTTTTTTTTAATTAAAATTTTTTTAAATTTAACAGTAAAATAACATAATAAGGTAAAACAAACACTATAAAATAAACCTTACAATTAACTAAGTATAACCAAAATATAGTCATACTTGTCACCATAAATTGTCACCTCCTGCCTGGGCCCCAATTCTCGAGCTCATGCGACCAACTTTCGTATACGAGTTTGACCGTTTCGTATACGACTTTCACTAGTTGGTATTCCTGACTGCTCGTCACCGCGTCGTATACGAAAAATGGTATACGAATTACATCGCATGTGTCATACCATGCGAAACAAATATTGCGTATACGACTACATGCAGTTTGCTAACAGTAATAAGTTATACCAAGATATAAAATGGCACAGTTAAGAAGATTGATAGATATAAATGCTGCTGATATTTTACAAAATTTTGAAATTATTGCCGAAAATAGAAGAGAATTTCATCAACGTACTGATCCATTCACGCTGTCAAATTTTAATTTCATGAGGTTGTTTAGATTAAACAAAGAAGTAGTACAGAATATTATAAACATTGTTGAAGAATACAGTGACCCAGTTTTAAGAAGATCAGAATTAGACGCAGAAAAAAAAGTAAGAATTAATATTATTATGTCTTTGTAGATTTTTAGATTCCAGATGTCAGTAACGTTCTAATGCTAAGTCAATTATTATAAGTTATATACGTATGTATTTTTTAGGTATTTACTGCACTTCGGTTCTTCGCAGCTGGAAGTTATCAGCTTGATGTAGGACTTAACGAGTACATTGGAGTGAGTCAATCATCTGCAAGCCGTTGCATCCGAGACGTCAACATAATACTTAATCATCCTCAAGTTTTAAATGAATGGGTTTATTTCCCAAGAAACCTGCAGGAGCTTAGGAATGTTCGAAATGCGTAGGTAGTAATTGATTAATATTGTTGAGAATTATTGAAAAATTGATCAAGACAAACCATTTAATATTTGTTATAATTTATTATTTTAAGATTTTATGCTGAATATGGATTCCCTGGTGTGGTGGGATGTGTCGATTGCACGCATGTGGCAATAGTTCCACCGAAACAATATGACAATATGTATCCAGAACACGTATATGTTAATCGCAAAAAATACCACTCTATAAACACACAACTGGTGAGGACAGCAGTCCATTGACCATTTTATAACTATTTTTAATTGTTGAAACTCATAATTAATTAATGTAACGCTATTCTTTCATTATAGATCTGCGATTCAAGAATGAAAATCTTACACGTTAATGCACGGTATCCCGGGAGTTGCCATGATAGCTTCATTTGGAATAACTGCAATGTTTTACCACTGTTACAAAATTTACATGCCCAAGGTCAAGATCAATTTTACTTATTAGGTATGTATTTTCCTTTAGTTGGATATATTGTTTGTTTGTACGGCATTACATACATTTGTCATATTACATTATTGCAGGGGATTCTGGTTACGCCTTAAGACCATGGTTACAAACACCACTATATGAAACTCAACCAGGTTCTCCAGAAGAACGTTATAATGAATGCTTTAAAAGAACTCGGTCGATAATTGAAAGATGTAATGGTCTTTTAAAAATGCGATTTCGTTGCTTACTAAAGCATCGAGTCCTTCATTATGCTCCGAACGTTGCCTCTCAGATTATCAACTCATGCACAGTATTACACAATATGTGTATAGAAAATAATGTACCCATGCCCGACATAGGTGACGATGAGATGATAGATATTGATATAGGCATGTTCAACGACAGACCGATTGCAGAAGTTGTTGTAGGACGAGTAAATCGTGATCTTATGAAAGCAAGAGAGATGCAGCGTCGTATAATAAGAAATTATTTTGTAAATTAGGTAAGGCGTTGAAATAAATTTTCTTTTTATTAAAAAGCATATTTTATTTCTTCTTTGACATAACCTTTACAGTAGTAGGAACTGACGAACCTTATGTTCTTTATGCTAAAACCATATAAATATAGAATAAAGTTTCAAAGTTTGACTGGTAATTTATATGATAAACATCTTGCCATATTATATGAACCAAGAAAACAATATATTATAGGATAATATGAAAACTATGACTTTCACATCACATACCGTGTGTCCCTGCCTAGAACGTAGAGTTAGGCGTGGCTTAATTTGGCCTATACTTATACTGCCGACCAATGGGAGATCGGCGGGCTGAGTATTGGCTGGCCGGCCAGAACATAGCTCTCAGTCAATACTTAGCCCGCCGATCTCCCATTGGTCGGCGGTATAAGTATAGGCTAAATTAAACCACGCCTAACTTACGTTCTAGGCAGGGACACACTGTATATCGTTAAAATAACATAACATTGCAGTACATAAATAATAGTGAACTTAAATTAAGATAAACATAGTATCACACATTGACTAATATTGCGTTTAGATCACATCATAGTTGACATCTTGACATCCCAATACTTCTTAAACAATATCCTTGTTTCTAATCGAACTCGCAAGTTTCATCAAGATATTCCTCATTTTCGAAAACAGCATCATTCGTAGCGTTATTATTAACGTTGTACATTTCAATAGCACGAGCAATTCGCTCTTTAGCTGTAACATCTCGTTCAAGAAGCTCAACTTTTTTATTGTAGTAACTTCTTCTGAGCATCAAATCATTATCTGCATTTGCTGCGAGAGATGTTGTATACGAAAGAGTTTCGTTCAAACGTTTAGTTGCCATAGCTCGTGTATTTCTCTGTTTACCTTAAAGAGTAACATTTTTTTGAGAATAACAGATATATAATTATTATGCACAGAGCATAAATAATATTGTTAGGAACCACCGACGTAGTTAACTATACCTGATTTCCCGCTTGATCTTCTCATAGGAAATTTAGTATCATGCTCTTCCATTGCTCCTGCTGAAATATTATTTTAACGATTTAGGTAGATAAAATACGAAATTAAATCAGTGTTTTATAGAAAATGCGTTCGACTATACAGCTGTCTATAATAATATTTACATTTAAGAAACGATGTCCGATTCTCTTTTCCATTATCCTTTGAGTGTTGGGCAACTTTCGGCTTTGGTATGTTCGACTCAAACTCATCTATAAATAGGGAATAAATTACTATTTAAAGCAACTATTAGTGTACGGCAATGTGACAGGCATATGTTTAAATAAATGTAGAATTACGAAATGGCTATATTAATTATAAAATTACTTCTAAACGCAGCTTCTTTCAATGCATTGGAGCTGCTTGATGGAATTTTTGATTGATCAGTGGCAGTTTTTTTCTGAATATATTGTGCAATATCTTTATCACTCTCTGCCGTTTCTTCGAAAGCCTATAATATGAAAAAAATTAGTTCCTTGTGTAACATTTGTCCGAGTAAGAATTACTTAACAAATCTTCAATGAAGTTTATGTTATTTTCATAAATAGTCAATCAGTTTTTGTTTATATGGTAAAATGATAAGATTTACTCGAAATGTTCAGCTATGAACGACTTCATTAAAGTTCCGTCACCCAGAGTGGGTCAATCAGAATCATTTTCACTGGGTGCACGGATAAAGTCCATTTGTGAGATGAGACTCAGATTGAGGGGCCAATTCTGTAAAACTTCACGTAAGAAAAAGACCTCTCGATCTGGGTCTCAATATCGCAAACCTAATCATACTCACAAATTCAACTATAGATTCGTCTACTGAAGCATGACCATAGATGGTTGTCGGTCCAATCAATTTTGCAACAGCCTCATCCATCTGTGTCATACACACTTCTAGTGGTGGGCCACCTCCAGTTTTGGTAAAGTTGCGATTAATATTGGCCTTCTTTCCCTTTGTTTTAGTTCTTATATCGTGCCAAGTCTGCAAGTACATACATAAAAATATATAATGAATTTTCAATCGATTGCTATGGAACAAAATGAAGAATTGACTACGAATTTACCTTCCGCCACTGATTCCACGTTTTACGAGCACCAGGAACAGCATTTAATATTTCTGCTATTTCAGTCCACTGTGCTTGAGCATCTTTAAACGAAAAGTCGGAACTAAATTTTGCCGATATTAATTTCGGATTCTCATTAAGATACTCTAAGAGCAAGGTTTTTTGCTCATTGCTGATGTTCCCCGCTCGTTTTTCCATAATTTAAGTACGTAAAATCACAAATATTAAAACCTATGCTGCTACGATGTTTTGTCGATAGACACCTAACCTTATCGGTTACTTTCTTCTGTTAAATATAAAGCCAACATTTCATTGGTTTGTAGTTTCCATGAAAATTTGGCAACGTTGTTTTATAAACGCATACGATTAGATCGTACGCAACCAATTCGCAAAGAGGTCGAGAATCGCTTCCGTCAGTCGCATGCGAAAATTCTCTTGCGAACTTGATCGTATGCGACAAAAGTCGTATGAGCTCGAGAATCGAGCCCCTGGTGATTCTCGTTTATGCTCAGTCTTTTATTATTTTAAGTCTATGGAATCTTTTGGGAACACACTGCATTTTGTGATATATTCTGTGCCTACCTGGCTATTGGATATTGGGGAAAAAAAAAGAAGAATTTATAAAAAACCCAATTAACTATCTCGTGGTTAATGTCCTTATGATCTAAAAAGAGATGAAAGGAAGGGTGGGAAGGGGGGATGAGTATTGCGGGAGAGGGCCGTGGGTAGGGGGGAAGCTTAAACTACGGCTTTACAATATATACAAAAATTTACATTATGTACAAGTGTACCGTGATTTCGGTATAGGTCTTGAAGTCTGTGAGAGGCACAGTGTTCGACCATTGTGTCGTTCTCTCGATACTGAATAAGGGTCTATTATCGGCCCGGCTAAAATTAATGTACGCTACTCATAGTTTCAGCTGCCAGTCTCGAGGCGAGCTATCAGCTCCGGAATGTGCCTGGAAGAATGGTTAAGCCACCAATATTTTGGGCGGAGTCTGCCATCGTCGATGAAGTCCCTTAGCGGGATGGCTCGTGAATATTTGTACCGTGGGGTCCTATCATCGGGGAGCGTGATTGCTTTATCGAATTTGTGCCTTTCCGCGTGGTAAATTAGTGGTACGTTGTTGGCATCTTGTATGATTCCCAGATGGTCACACTGTGTAAACATCTGCGGCTGTGGGTAACCAAGGCGAGCGGCTGCCTTTGCTGCATATGGGTTCACGATGCTAAGTGCGTTCAGTATACTGTTTTCGTGATCCTTCAGGCCCGCAAAGTAATCTCTGGTTAGTCGCAGTATGAAGAGATCGATTCTGCTGATGTCTGCAGTATTGTACAACGCTCTATTACTGACTCGGTGTTGGTACTGGGTATGTTCCGATCGGTGCATATTCAGGCAGGATCGCAGGCAGTTTCTCTCGAAGACTCGAAGGCTTTCCACCTGGCAGGCGCTGAGATTCCACCAGGCGGCTGCCGCATACGTTAGTAGCGGTCTGATCAGCAATAGGTAGCAAATAACTTTTGCTCTTTTATTGATGTACTTGTTTTTGAAAAGCCTTCCGAGTGCTTTAAACCTGTTTTTAGCTTTCACAATTTGGATGTCTGTGTGCTTTGTACATCGAGCGAGCTGGTCTATGTTCATACCGAGGTATTTCACCATTTTCTTCGTAGGGATCGTGACTTGTGTATCGGCTCCAAGAACGGTCGTATTAATCAGGAAAGCACCCAAATTCTTGTTTTGGTTTCCGGCAAGGAATTTGTATGGCCTCCGTAGCAGTATGGTTTCACACTTGAGTGGATTGGCCCGGAGATTCCACTTGGCATAGTGATCATTAACGTTGTTGATTAGTAGCTCCAGCTTCTCGCGAATTAATGGGGGTCGTCTTCCCACGACGTACCAGACTGTGTCGTCTGCATATGCGATCGAGTGGATATCTGGTGCAGTGTTGGCCCCGAAGGAGTTCAGTATATCAGCCGTATAGATGGAGAAAAGGCATGGTGAGTTGACTGTGCCTTGTTGCAGTCCTTCCATTATACTGAACGTTTTCGAAGATGTGTAGCTGCCGTTGGTGACCTTAAACTTCTTGCCCCTCACCATGTCCCATATGAGGTTGATGAGAGGGGCTGGGAAGTGTTTTTCAGTTAAGACATATAGGAGCCCATCGAGCCAAACCGAATCGAATGCCTTTTCGAGGTCCACTAGCGTTGCGCCAATTAAATTGTTTTCCAGTAGTGCCTTATTCACGTCTGACAGGAACTTGTTAATGGCATGTGTGGTGGAGAGTCCGCGTCGGAAACCGAATTGGTTGTTTGGTAGGATATTGTTTCTGCTGCAGAGTGTCGAGATGTTTATGTTGATGACAGTTTCGTACACTTTACTGAAGTTAGGCATTAAACTAATTGGTCTGTGACCGGACGGGTCATTTGGCGATTTGTCCTTTTTCAAGATGGGAATTACCAACGCCGTTTTCCAGCCGTCTGGGAAAAAACTGTGATTCAGCGAGTTGTTAATAATTATCGTGAGGTCTCTGATTATCCCTGCCGGCAGGTGTTTTATAACAACTAGCGGGATCCGATCAATGCCGCTTGATGTTTTATTCGGCATACGTTTTATTATTGTTGAAACTTCGTTTATGTTGGTGAAGTACTTATAGGAGTCTTGTGGGTCCTCGGGATTCGTGGCCCGATTCGAGTTGGAGAACACTGTGTGACAGCTCCCTAGTGTTCTATCGAGATCGAATTTTTCTTTTACGGCGCCCACTTTTTCTTCAACTATCCTTCTGAATTCCGTATTCGTGTTGAGATGACGTGGCGAGTTGATTGTCTCGTAGAATGCTCCAATAACGTTGAGTTTCATTATCGGATCTGTGAATACGTATTTGTTGTTGAGCCTAGGGATGTCTGTAAGGATGGCTCCCGCGTTGTTAAGGATGGTGTTATCGTTTGTGTCGATGTGGATGTCCGCTAGTTCCATGTTGGCCTTTGGACGGAAAATTCTGTTGATTGTGGGCATGAATTTCTCGCTATTACGGTAATCGATCTTCTTGCATAGATTTTCCCAATGTTTTTGCTGGGCTATTGATAATTCTCGAATTATTTTATTTTTAACCATCTGTAGTAGTTCTTTAGTGTATATTGTAAGCCGCGAGCGTTGCCATGGGTCCTTTATCCTTTGGGCGTTGATCATGGTGAGAAGTCGTGATTTATATTTCTGTAGTTTTCTGATTTTTTTAGTGACATACTTTTGCGTGTTATCAAACTCTTTATGTCTAGGGACTGTATGCTCGATTGCATTTTGTACTGTGCTGGTGATGGTTACTAAGGCTCCTTCAATCTCTGCTATCGATAGATCTCTGTTGTCCGGAATCTTTGACGTGTGTTTCCTGGTGATGTACTGCGTCAAGTTATGCCACTTTGTGGCTTTGTAATTGAAACGCATACTTTTGTCCATCGTTGGGCATTGCACTTGGTCCGTGCCTAAGTCTCTGGTAATCATTAGTGCTCGGTGGTCGCTGTCGTACATTGCTGTTGGAATTTTTCCATTCACTAAGTTGGAAATGTGGATGTCCTCGTGCGCTATACCCAAGTCTAGAAAAGTTTGCGCAGGTGTGAACGTGGGTTCTGAGGCTATGTAAATTTTTGCTCTATACTGGGGCGCTTTATCCTGCTCCCATTCCACGAGATGTTTTCCACGTTCTTCGTCTGAGCGGTCTCCATATCTTGTATGTCTTGCATTTAGGTCTCCGGCAATTATATAAAGGTTATTTCTCTGATTGAGCTTAAGAGCTGTGAACAGGTGGTTAAGTTCTTCCAAAAAGTCTTTCTTAACTTTAGACCTTTGCGAGGCATATATGTTAATTAAATATAGGCTTTTGTGGTTACTAACGTTTATTTTAATGACGGAATACTCTAATATTTTATTTCGCTTTGAGTTGGGGTAAGTTATAGCCGAGAAATTGAGATTATTATTAATTACGATGGCTGTGCCCCCTCCACCGTGTGAGTCTGGGCGATCTGTTCTAATTACCGTATACCCTTTAAACCTGATTTTGTGTTTCGCGTTTAGTTTGGTCTCTGATATTAAAGTAATATCCAAGTTATTTTCGACAATAAAGTGTTGGAGATGAAATCTACGTTGATGTGAAATCATCGAATTGATGTTCACTGCCGCCATTTTAATTTTTTGCTGGTTAACATAAGTGTTACCTTGTCTATCTGCGGGGATACGCTGAGTACTGTTGTTTAAGTTCGCCATTAGCTGAGTTGGAAATCGAAGCCCAGGGCGGAGCAGAGGGCTTCTATCTTAGATGCGTTGTCAGCTGCTTGGTTTTGGACGTTGTTAATCAGTTGGCTGACCCCTTCCATGATCTCTTTTTTGAGTCCAGTGATCCATTCAGGTGCCTCGTGTCCTGGACGTTGAGGTTGATTATCCTGCGTCGGAGGTGCTTGCTGAAAATGCCTTTCTCTGCCGTCTCTGTGCTGTTTGGGTTCCATCGGGGATACAGCCTCCGCATATGACAGTCCTGGTCTGACTGACTTGGCGATCTTCTTTAGGTTTTGATTTACTGCTTCTGCTTTAGTTTTTTTGCTATTTTTAATGTAACTCATGGCAGATTTATAGTAAAGGCATCCTTTATAGGACGCGGGGTGTCCTCTCATGCCACAGTTAGCACATTTTAGAGATTCTTTCCCAGACCCCGCTTTAATTTTGCACTCGCCTGGAGCGTGCGACTCGCTGCACTTTACGCACCTGTATTGGAGGTTGCAGTTTGGGCTTGCGTGGCCAAACCGCTGACATTTTCTGCATTGGAATATCGCTTTTTTTTGCAGGTGCTCCCATCTGACTCTTTGGTAAGCTAGTGATTTCGTTTTTGTAAGTTCCGATTGCGTGCTGTCGTGCGAGAGTTGTACTAGGAAGTGCGAGTAGCTGTTCTCTTTGCCTTTGTTAAAAACGAGTTTGTCTACCTTAGTTATATTTACATTGGTTAGGCCTAGATCCTCAATTTCCGCTTTGATGTCTTCCTCGTTGAAGTCACCTCTTATTCTTTTTAGTACCAATGTCTTGTTCCGCAAGTTCTTCGGTGTATATGTGTAGAACTGCTTACCTTTGGTCTTGAGGATGTTGATGACTAGGTTGTATGTTTCAGTGTCGGTTGTGGTGATTGGCACATTGTCCGCATCGATTTCTTGTTTAAGATGGAATGCGGCTTTCGGGACCTCCATGTTAGTGAGTAGCGATGCTATCTCTTATTTTTACGCTACGTACTCGTATCGGTAGTGACTTCGTAGCCTTTTCCCGCATTATTGGGTCCTTTTTGGGTACGTCTTGCTTCGGTGTGTGATTGGTAATGTTCGGCAAATCCGCATCGGTGTCCTCGGAGTCACTCAACTCGGCGAACCGGTTTGTGACTTCGTGTGAGCTCACTTTGTCTCTCTGTGGGTGCCGCTTCTTGTTAGATTTTCTGGGCAGTATCCATCCGGGCTCCGCTGCGGAGGTGCTAGCGACATTTTCCTTATTATGTGAGCTGGGTTGTAGCTCGGGGGGCTTGTGCTTTTTGTACGTATTTGACGATTCTTGGTGGGCTTCTCTTAGCCCCGTGTCAAGGGAGCTAGAGCGGCCGCGTCTCGCCTTACTGAGGTTAGGCTTTGCGTTTGGGTCTCTGTTTTCGCACCCATATTCTCTCCTAAAGTCTTTGAAGTATTTGTCCAAGGCCTCGCATGTTAGGATTCCTTGCTGACTGTTTAACGTTCTCGGCAGTTTGGTCAACTTACTCGGAGGAGAGGAGTTCTGCTTCCGCTTGTTCTCTCCGCTCGCAGTCTCGGCCACGTGGTTGCGGTTACTCATGTCTGAAACCGCGCTGGGGCAAGCCCCAGGTTTTTTTTTACACCGTTCGTCGTACAGCCGGTTTCACTGAATTTTACTAGATATCGTTGTATACGAGTTTATAAAGTATTTTAATGAGAGCAAATCATAAGATTCGGTTCACTCTCTGAGACTCTCTGCGGTTATAGGTTAGGACGTGTGTCTCGCACGGCGGCCATAACCCGACTCCGTCCTCGAGTCCTCATCTGCTGCACGCTTCTGTGGTTAAGAATATTATTACTATGTATTAGTGTTCATATGAAGTTTGATGAATAAATGTATATTACTTTATATTACTTTTCAATAAGAAAGAGCTTGAATAAATAAGATTTTATAATTGCATTATTCTTTTCTCAACATTTTTGTAAATTTATGATTGCATCTTTTGATAAATATTCTTGCATAGACGCAAATTGATACTAATATCAATTTTCGTCTATGCAAGAAATAAATAATAAATAAATAAATAAATAAATAAATAATTATGTGAATGTTTAATCATCCTACATTAATTGATTGTCTTTCATTTACTTTAATAATCTGTGCTTTTTAATAAATAGTATAGTTTATAACTTGCTCAACATACTCTGGAGACTAAATGAAATAATTTATTGATTTAATAATTGAACAAATTACAATTTTTGTCCATTTATTCACAAATAAATTTTCAAGCCTATATATGCAGGAGACGGAACATTTTCTAAGTCTTGTTCGTCATTAAAAATGACGGAAAAGTTCCGTCAAAAAGACGTTGAATTTTGACGTCCAAGGTACGTCGTAAATATGACGTCCCTGTGACGTTATATTACGACAACTGACGTCTGAAACCCTATACTGACCAAAAAATGACGTCTGAGACGTTATTCTAACGTCAGTGTGCTACCTAGGATTGTCTGGTTCATCTTGAAGAAATAGTGCCTGTTGTTGAACCTCGGTAGCAGACATGACTTCGTAGCAATGGAACATTGAAATGATCTTCGCAGCAATGGAATATTGATTTTGACTTAGGCATATCTCTTCTGGCCGCTTTAAACCATTTTCGTCTCAGGTGATAGTCTCTCGAGAGATCAGCACATTCACAAACACTTTGGAGTTTGCACAGAAGTATTCGTGCATTTTGGCACAAAACACGATTTACTGTGTGCTTCTGGGGTGCATACATTTTCAGCCACTTTCACAGTTCGACTTCAGATACTACATAGAACGACGTAGAAACAACAAACTTTCTGAATCACAGAAAAATACCTTAAAAACACAGGCAACTTCGTTTGACAGCTGGTTGTTTGTACAGATCGTGACGTCACAGCCAATCAGAGCGCGTTTTGATTTTGCTCAGTTGCCAAGTTTCGCCGCAGCAGTTTTTACTTTAATTTATCGCAAATTTGTCTGTTTTTGGATGTTTTTAAACAATGATACGTGCAACACAAATTCTTTACTTCACTCTACCGGGTGTTTTCCTGGGTTGTTGACATAGGCCGATATGGTGCATAGCAGTTTGTAGACTATAGTATGTACGCTATTGGTCGGAGACGCAGGGACGCCGAGCGATTGGCTCTGCCTATCGTCGGCAGACGTCAGTCGTCGCGACAGAAGTTCCCTAGTGCGTAGGCACCGAGCAGACGAGAAAGTATGGCGGTTGACACATTCGTTTGTTTACAAAGTGGAGCTTTTCAGAGTAATTGTATTTTTTGAAAATAAAATGTGGTTTTCAAAATTAATAAAATATTTCCATTCGCGAAACGATATCCCTCTCATGAAATAGAAATAATAGATGCTCGGCTGAGCAAGGGAATAATTTCGAACGTCTCCTGCAAACATGAAGCAGTGGTGAGTTTTCCACAACATGTCATGATATGAAAAGGATTTATTTACATTCATGGTATCGTTTGGGATAATTTTATTAACCTTTCACCGTATTCCTCATGTTACAGCTTTTCGTGTCCTCCGGAGGAGTTGGTGCTCGTTGTTGCAAAACACAAAGTCATTAACCATGGTCCTGGTTATCGATGCTTGCTGAAGTATTCAATCACGTTAGTTAGCAGATGGTAATGTGAGTCGTATTGGTAAATAAATACCTGCACTATACATTCTTTTTCTGTATCAATACTATTTTATGTTTCATTTATTTCTATTTCATGAGCGGGATACCAATCGTCCTTCGTCTTTGGCACATTTCTCCGTGGATGCTGATGCACGTCGTCGAACTTTTCCATCATCCATGAAGAATTCATCACTTTCTCTAAGTCTACAAATAATTTTTGTACTATTATTACCTTTATAAAGTATAAAGAAATTGAATGACTTCAAAACAATTCCTTTTTGTTATTCCTCTCGATTTATCGTTACACTTACCCTACTCAAAAATCCTGAGAACTGCCTGGTCACTGTTATTTTTCACGTCGGTTCACTTGTCTCTACAACTCGTTAATTATTTTACATTTGTCCCAAGATTTATCACCCTTCCTTCATTACTCTTTTTAACTGTATTTTTACTATTTATTAAAAAGCGCGTTCGAGGGTCGAAATAAACGCGAAGGAAATCGTTTCGCGAATGGAAATATTTTATTAACTTTGAAAACCACATTTTATTTTCAAAAAATACAATTACTCTGAAAAATTCCACCTTGTAAACAAATTTTTGTATCAACCGCCATACTTTCTCGTCTGCTCGGTGCCTACGCACTAGGGAACTTCTGTCGCGACGGTCGCGACGATTGACGTCTGCCGACGATAGGCAGAGCCAATCGCTCGGCGTCCTTGCGTCTCCGACCAATATCGTACATACTATAGTCTACAAACTGCTATGAACCATATTGTCCTATGTCAACAACCCAGAAAAACACCGGGTATACGGCAATAGACTGCCTAAGTCTGACGTCACAAATGGGCGGAGCTTCCAAACCTTTCCAAACAAATCGGTTTTGCGTGCAAATTGTCCATAAGAGAGTTTTCTTTTCAAGTGTATCGTTAATTTTGACGTAAATAAGGGTTATGAGCTATTTTTTTGGTAAAGTTTGGTCAAACCTAGGTTATCCCCAAATATTTTAAAATAGGTAAGCTGTATAATATATTTTTTGCTCCTTTTAGATATGTTAGGTTATGAGGTTATGTCAATGTTTTGTTTTCATGAAAACTTATAATTTTTGAAAAGTACTATTTTCTCTTGAGCGTTTTTAAATGTTTTTTTTTAATTATTATTTTCTAGGTTGAGTGGTTTAATGGACATTTATAACCATGGTAATGTGTTTTGTACCTGATTGTAAACACTATAGTGACTGAAATCTTTGTAAATTTTTCACGTTCCCTGCTGACTTACAAGAGCGAAGGAAATGGATTAACATGATAAAGTAATATTATTGAATACTCCCAGATAGAAAAGTCTGCCACAGGATTAGTGCAGTGCCGCTAATATACCGCCAAAGTTGATGCAGACCTTGTCGAAGCACGTCTTGTCGGTAGAACATGATATTCCAACCGTGGCATTGTACCGCAATTCTAGAGATTTTTAATTCTGGCATATATTGGAGGTAAAATACATGTATACTGTCAGTACAGGAAGACGATATATAAGGGGTATAGTTTCAAAGTGTACGATCTCCATGCTTCGTAAGCTTATGAAGCATGGAGATCGTACGCTTTGAAACTATACCCCTTAGATATCGTTAGCTTACGAAGCATCAAGATCATACACTTTGAAACTATACCCCTTATATATCGTCTTCCTGTACTGAGAGTATACATGTATTTTACCTCCAATATGCCGGAATTAAAAATCTTTAGAATTGCGGTACAATGCCATGGTAGGAATATCACGTTCTACCGACAAGACGTGCTTCGACAAGGTCTGCATCAACTTTGGTGGTATATTGGCGGCACTGCACTAATCCTGTGGCAGACTTTTCTATCTGGGAGTATTCAATAATATTATCTTATCATGTTAATCCATTTCCTTCCCTCTTGTAAGTCAGCAGGGAACGTGAAAAATTTACAAAGATTTCGGTCACTGTAGTGTTTACAATCAGACATAAAACACATTACCATGGTTATAAATGACCATTAAACCGCTCAACCTAGAAAATAATAATAAAAAAAACATTTAAAAACACTCCTGAGAAAATAGTATTTTTCAAAAATTATAAAAGTTCATGAAAACAAAACATTGATATAACCTCATAACCTAACATACCTAAAAGGAGCAAAAAATATATTATACAGCTTACCTATTTTAAAATATTTGGGGATATCCTAGGTTTGACCAAACTTTACCAAAATATATAGCTCATAACCCTTATTTACGTCAAAATTAACGATACACTTGAAAAGAAAACTCTCTTATGGACAATTTGCACGTAAAACCGATTTGTTTGAGAAGGTTTGTAAGCTCCGCCCCTTCGCGTGACGTCAAGACTTAGGCAGTCTATTACGCAACATTCGTAACTAGTGCACACACCCAATTCTTATCGACGGACAACGCGTTGAAGCGGTTCATGACGTCTGTTTATAACCTCAATCTCAAATTAGCGAGTATATAAACAGACGTAAAAGAACTGCCAAGACATGTAGGTATAATTTTTCACGTGCTCAAACTTTCCGATGGAGAGGAAAACTGGTTAGTGAGAAAGTGTACCTATTTGTAAGGCTTAACTCAGACGGTGCGACAGCAGTGCGACAAAACTGACGCACTCGGTCGCACTCGGTCGAGAGTACGTCGCACGCGGCAAATCAGCATGGAGACGCAGCGAAGCACTCACACGGTGCGACTTCCCTGCGACAGCAGTGCGACACGCACCTCGCGCTTGTCTGTATGACATCTACAGTGGCGGTGTCGTTGTGTTAGTTTGCCGCGCATCTGCTCACGCGGTGGGACAAAACTGTCGCAGGAAAGTCGTCGATTCCTGCGACAGCGTGCGTCAGTTCTGTCGCAGTGAAGTCGCACCGTCTGAGTTAAGCCTAAGTCGGTAGCAAATCTGTAGGTTAAACAGAATTCTTATCGACGGACGACGCGTTGAAGCGGTTCATGACGTCTGTTTATAACCTAAATCTCAAGTTGGAAAACTGGTTAGGGCCATTACACACAACATTCCGTAAGGCTGTAAGGCGTAAGCGTAAGCGAATAGACCAATCAGGATCAAGTATTCCGTTGTCCGTAACCCCACCGCAACTGAATACTTGATCCTGATTAGTCTATTCGCTTACGCTTACGTCTTACGGCCTTACGGAATTTTGTGTGTGATGGCCTTTAGTGAGAAAGAGCACGCTTCGTGCCAACAGCTTGTGACATCACGTAGTGAGGTATTGCCACGTTTTTGACATATGGCGGACGAGTACATGAAAAGTTTTGAATTTTTCGACAGTTTTTCCTTTATATTATAAAAAACTGTAGAGTGAAAATTCTTTATAACTTAGTAAAAACAAGTTCGTGTGGTGTTGAAACTTATTCCATAATTTTCAGAATTTTTTTCGGTTGAAAATCGCAAGTTCTGTGCATTTTAAATATGCTCCCCATAAGACTCAATGCATTAGCATCGAGAGAGAGAGATTACTCGTAAGTTTTAAAAATTAATTACGAGAAAACTGTAAAGTGAAATTGTTTGATTTTTTTCTCTTATTAAAATGAGTTCACAAATATTTTAAAAAATGTTCAACTACGGTTTCTGAGAAGTCATTTCTCTGACGACCTCCTTAAAGACCAGGGCCCCCTTTCTCGAGTCACTCGCAGGAGAAACGTATACGTTTCTTAGCGAGTAGACCAATAAGGACCTCCACCACAACGGAATACTTGATCCTGATTGGTCTATTCGCTGAGTTGCGTGCACGCAAAGATACGAGTGACTCGAGAAAGGCCCCGCAGGGCCCGACTTTGGTGACTTTCCTCTACCTAGGTATCTTGCGTAGAAATGCAATATTTAGTTTAAGAAAATATTCTTTTAGTTGAGTGTCACATCGGTAATCACGCAACCTGAAAAGTTTGAACAAAGTGATATTATTTTACTTATTTGACGAAATATATATTTCAATGTACAATTAAATTAAAATGAAAAAAAGTCTATCACTAAAACTTCATTCTAGTTGAGTTTTGAATTTTTTCCCTATTTCCGCACTGTGCACCTGTTCGAACAGCCTGTAATGAAGGAAGATTTTGAATATTTCCCAAAGCAAATCAACTGAGTTACCAAATATTTTTAATAGTTAATAACTATAAGTACAAAGCATACTCACGCAATGTACATCGTACATTCTCCGTTCCTTCCTTCGGTATAATCGCCACTAATTTCTTCCACACGTCGGAAACATTTAAAATCTGCGCAAGAGCTTGTAAAGCTCGGCTGGCCTCAATTTCCGGATTTGCTTGCTCACGTCCATGGCAGTCGCACTGGTCTACACGTTTTGTTTACAAAAGTAAATAAATTTACGATTTTTCGCGCGCGCCCGTTTACACGAGAAGTCACAAGAAATGCCGAGCTTTCGCGATTCTTCCACGAGTAAACGGGTGTAAAATTATCAGGAATTCTACGTACCTACACCCTTTTAGGCTTGTAAGGCTTTCCTGGATTCCCTTTGAGTGAATGATAGTCTGCGAAGATACGAGTGCGAAGCGACTGAAACATTAGAGGATAAATCTATAAACCCTACCAAATCTACAAAACAGAAGTTCAATTTAAAATTCTTTATGAAATATTAATTCTTGCTTTTGCAGACTACTAGTAAACCGAAGCTCAATGGTGTTACCTACTCGATTGCCGAGCAGTCGCAATCACCAATGATTCCAGTCTCCTTCTGGTAATCGCTCATCTCCAAGTTGATGGAATGTGTCGTCTTTCTGAAGTCGTCAAACCTCATATAGCGCCTCTAGATAGTTTTGCTATATGAATGAGCGCTGAACTTCTAACCCAGTGTAAAAACGAGATTATAAGAAAATTAACCTTTATTTATCCATCTGCCACAGGATTTATTTATTTTTTTTTCTTTATTTCTTTTAATCTTTAGATTTAATTAAATTAAGTTTAACACCTTATCATTTTCTACATGAAGTGCAGTATTAGCAAATTAAACTATTCAGCTCCAAGAAAATCGCATGTGCAGTCACGCTTCTGCGGTGACTTTCAACCGGACAGAGGGAAAACTGTTGATTTAGTATAAAAAAGTATATATTTTGTTTCTCAGTGTACATTGGACGGATTACACATTTCACACTTGCCACATACTTTCTACACGTACGTGTCGTATCAAACTTATAGTTAAAAGAAATTAAATGTCTACAGATAAAATATGTATGATATCCATCGATATTCTTACAACATAGTAAAAAAAGGCTACCTATTGTAAAATTCTCATGATCTGATGTTTTGAACATCGTTGCATTTGTTCCAGTTTTTCATTGCATCTTGCTAACTCCAAGAAGAGGAATGAGTGCGAGAGATAACGTTATTAAAAGATTTACACTACTGCTACTTGCTCCAAGCATTGGACGGATTACACAATTCACACTTGCCACATACTTTCCACAAATACGTGTCGTATTAAACTTATAGTTAAAAGAAATTAAATGTCTACAGATAAAATATGTATGATATCCATCGATATTCTTACAACATAGTAAAAAAAGGCTACCTATTGTAAAATTCTCATGATCTGATGTTTTGAACACCGTTGCATTTGTTCCAGTTTTTCATTGCACCTTGCTAACTCCAAGGAGAGGAATGAGTGCGAGAGATAACGTTATTAAAAGATTTACACTACTGCTACTTGCTCCAGACTGAAATTAAGAAAAGGCACTATATAAGTTTTTTTATTCCAATATTTTGAATGTTTGTATCTTAATTAAGATTCAGGGGTTCTTACAATGATGTAGTAGTTGCATCTATCACCCTGACAGCACTCCGAACACTTCCAGTCTTGGTACCAAAGGTGAGTACAGTCAGGCATATTGTTTTGCCTTATCCTCTCACATCGCTTTTTAGTGGAGCAACGCTTGGAGACATAAAATTGTTTTTTAGCTCCTTGCGACCAGTAAGGAGTACCTGGGGAATATATAACATTGAGTTAAAGGCTTTGGATTCACTAATACCATAATGGCTCTGATAGAAATATCTAAACATTATGTGCAAACATGACAAGAACTTGAGACAAATCAATTATGTGTTAAATCAGGAAATTTCATAACTATGAGTGTAGTGGGTGTAAGAGTAAATTGGTTGATAGCTTCAACAAAAAGGTTTACAATGCTGTCAGACACCTGCGATATAACGTACATTACCAACGTATTTACTGCCAAGTTTTGGGTTCTTATAATTACATCTTCAAATTCTGATAGCTATTGCAAACTTACTCCCACATCAATTTGTTATCGATGATTGTAATCGTTGTTAATTGTATTGTGTATAATTTTCCACATTTCAATAAATCATCGCAGAAGAGGTAACAATATCACAAGTTATCTATGACGACTTGGGCTCCAACTCAAAATTTCTCTACGTATTTTTTAAAATAAATTGTTATCAACTTACTGCCCCATTTGATCTCAGTCAGGCACACATCTTCTCCTTGCTCGCAGGTCTTTATGGTATTCAAACATTTCTGAATATTACCTTCTTGATCCTTACACACATAGCATTCGAGGGCGTTGCCTGAGGAAGTAAACAATATTGTATGAAACGATTTTTTCCGATTTCTATATCACGCCAACCGCCAATTCGTTCAAACTCACTAAACGATAAAGTAGCGACGATTAAAAAGGCGCAACACCACCCGTACGTTTTGTTCATGTTGAATATCTTGCCGAATATTCATAAACGCGAGAGATTCTGCATGACCACTACTTGTAGGTGCATAACGCAAAGCGGTGACGTAGCTTCGGGTGATGTCATGACATACAGGGACCATTACTGGACCTGCAATATGTACCGTACGTTCGCGATCAAACAGCCCATAGCAAAATTGTGAGTTTTTTGCATGAGCACCCCTGTGGGTCTTCTCGTCCAATAGAATAGAACCATTACCGGAGAAGCGTAAATGCGCATGCATAGTACCGTATGTCCGCGATCATTTGAACCATAGGAAAATTGCGAGTTTTGCATGAGCACCCCTTTGGGTCTCCTCGTCCAATAGAATCACCGGAGAAGCGTGAATGCGCATGCGTAGTCATCCGCGAGTGTGGCGTCGTCAGCAAGTTCAGATCGGTTATCGAAATAATCGATCTGAACTTGCTGACGACGCCACACTCGCGGATGACTACGCATGCGCATTCACGCTTCTCCGGTGATTCTATTGGACGAGGAGACCCAAAGGGGTGCTCATGCAAAACTCGCAATTTTCCTATGGTTCAAATGATCACGGACATATGTACCGTATGTCCGCGATCATTTGAACCATAGGAAAATTGCGAGTTTTGCATGAGCACCTCTTTGGGTCTCCTCGTCCAATAGAATCACCGGAGAAGCGTGAATGCGCATGCGTAGTCATCCGCGAGTATGGCGTGTCAGCAAGTTCAAATCGGTTATCGAAATAACTCGATCGGTTATCGATCACTCGCGGATGACTACGCATGCGCATTCACGCTTCTCCGGTGATTCTATTGGACAAGGAGACCCAAAGGGGTGCTCATGCAAAACTCGCAATTTTCCTATGGTTCAAATGATCGCGGACATACGGTACGGTAATCCGCGGGTGTTGGTGTTGTCAGCAAGTTCAGATCGGTTTTCATTCCAACCGGTATGTACCATATGTCCGCGATCAATTTTACCATAGGAAAATTGCGATTATTGCATGAGCACCTCTGCGGGTCTCCTCGTCCAATAGAATCACCGGAGAAGCGTGACTGCGCATGCGTAGTCATCCGCGAGTGCAGTTCGACTTCGACGCGAGAATCGAAATCGAAATCGAACTGCACTCGCAAACGTCACGCCAACACTCGCGGTGACTACGCATGCGCATTCACGCTTTTCCGATGATTCTATTGGACGAGGAGACCCAAGCGGTGCTCATGCAATAATCGCAATTTTCCTATGGTAAAATTGATCGCGGACATATGGTATGTACGGTAGGTAGAGGTACTCTTTGTAGCTGCAGCGAAACGATGGAACCACCGGAAGATTTTCTCTTCCCATTTTCACCGTACTGTATTCAAAAGGATTTCATGAAGAATTTATACTCGTGTCTTGAGAATGGTAACTTGGGAATTTTCGAGAGTCCCACCGGAACTGGCAAGACTCTCTCCATTATCTGCGGTGCGTTGAAGTGGCTCGTGGACCACGAGAACTGGCAAAAAAGTAAACTCGTGGAAGAAATCGCTGAACTTGATATAAAACTGAAAAAAGCCTCGGATGGAGCCACGAGTGATTGGTTTTCCATACAAACCGATCGATTGAAACTCGACGCTGAAAGGCGATCTTTACAAATGAAGTTAGAGATGATCGTTAAAAACGAGGAGAAGCGAGAGAAATTCAAGAATGTAGTCGAACGAAGCAAAGAAACCAAGAAGAAGTATCGTTCGAAACCAGTCATTGATAAAAATACAAAGAGTCACGACGTTGAGGAGTCTCAGATTTTTAGAGTCGATTCGTGCAATGACTCTATGGATAACGATCTTCTTTTAGAAGATGTGTGCGTGCAGTCGGATAGCTCGGATGAAGAGGATATGGAGGAGGAACTTTTGGGTGGGACCAAAATTTATTTCTGCTCCAGAACGCACTCTCAGCTCTCACAGTTTATCAACGAGTTGAAGAGGAGTCCTTACGGTGACAAGATTTCGCTGGTCCCTCTTGCTTCCAGGTAAGTTTTCTCGGTAGGAATTTCACGTCAGAAGTTTGTAGAATCTATCATAGATAAAAATATTCATCTCATTTTTGTAGGCACAGTTATTGCGTCAATAAAGAGGTGAGGAGATTAAAACACATCAATTTGATTAACGAACGGTGCCTGCAGTTTCAACGCAAGCGAACGACAAAAAAACAGGAGAAGGACCTGAAGAGGTCGAAAGCTTCGGCGTCGTGTCCTTATATTCTCGGCGATCGGCAACTTTTTAACGCGGAAATCCTAACGCGAGTACAGGATGTGGAAGAAATTTCACGAAGGGCTGCGGAGCTCGAGACTTGTGCCTATTATTCGTGCAGGAGTTCCGCGCGCGACAGTCAAGTCGTAGTTGTACCATACAATACTATCTTACACCGAAATACGAGAATCAGCTCAGGGATCGTCTTGAGAGGAAACGTATTAATAATCGACGAGGCGCACAATTTGTTAGAAGCTGTGGAGAGAATGTACAGCGCCGCGATTACTGGGAGGAACTTACTCCACTGCGTCAGCCAGCTTTCGCAGTATCAGAATAGGTATGGATACGGGACATTTCTCGCGAGACGAGACTTTTGGAGATATCTAATCTGTCTTTCCTTTCTTTCTTTCAGATATCAAGCGCTTTTTTCCGCGAGAAATCTCCTTCGTCTGAATCAGCTGAATTTCTGTATGAAAAAATTAGCAAAAGTTCTCGGGGGCAGCTCAAAGTCGTGCCCAGACGATAGGACCAACGGCCCCGCGTCCCCCAAACTCTATCGGATAGAGGATTTCGAGGCTGTTGCCGAGATAGACACAGTGAATATATTCGAGCTCGTCGATTTTGTGAAAAGCTCCAAGTTGACGCATAAATTGCAAGGCTATATGGAGAAATACAGCGGCGATCTAATGATCCGCGACGTTAAAAGTACGAAATCCGGCGTTAAGGCTTTCCTGGATTCCCTTCGAGCGAACGATAGCCCGCGAGGATACGAGTGCGAAGCGACAGAACAATTCGAGGATAAATCTACGAACAACCCGCTGTTACCCATCCTCGCTTTCCTCGAGTGTATGAAAACCAGTTGCTCGGACGGCCGAATATTCGTGACGCCTGGCCCGACTGTCGGCCAGGGGATTTTGAAGTTCCTTCTGCTGAATCCCGCGGCACAATTTCGAGATATCGGTCCGTTTCCGTGGGTTTTCACGTTTCTCTCTCTCTCTCTCTCTCCCTCCATCATCGCGAGCGAATCGTTACGATCGATTACTTTGCAGTGAAGGATGCCAGAGCCGTGATTCTCGCCGGGGGAACGATGCAGCCTATTTCGGAATTCAGGGAACAGTTGTTCATTAACTCCGGTGCCGAACCGGAAAGGATCGTTACGTTCTCCTGCGATCATATCATTCCCAAGGAAAATATTCTAACGAATGTCCTCACGCGCGGGCCGAATGGAATGGAACTCGAGTTTAATTTTCAGAACCGGGAGAATACAGGATTGGTAATTAACGTTCGATCCTATCGACACAAATACGTATTAATTGTACGAAATATGTAATAAAAAAAAATCATCTATAATATGACATATTTAAGGAGATCTCTCGTGTTCCAGTTAAATGAAATTGGCTCTATTCTAACGAATGTATGCAACATCGTCCCGGGTGGAATTGTAGTTTTTCTACCATCCTACAGTTACGAAGCGACGCTGTATAATCATTTGGAAGCTTCTGGCGTTATAAAGAGAATAAACGCGAGAAAGAGTGTTTTTCGAGAACCAAAAGCTGCGTTTCAGGTGTTATATTCGTTTATGAATCCTTGTATTTTTGACTCCTGGTTGTTAGGAATTCTGCACTCGAGATTCGCGAGATACATCTATGTTTGTTTTGTACAGGTAAATCATATCTTGGAACAATACGCCCAGGCCGCTAAGAATCCCCAGCGTCCCAAGACCGGGTCGTTGTTATTTAGCGTCGTTGGTTGGTATTGTCGCTAAATTGGTAACTTTGATAAAGTGACAAAGATGAGACTGTTACTGATTCTTTTAGGCGGCAAGCTTAGCGAAGGATTAAATTTTTCTGATGATTTGGGTCGGTGCGTGATGGTAGTGGGGATGCCGTATCCCAACGTCAAATCGCCCGAATTACAAGAAAAGATGAGATATTTGAATGAAAATGTGGTACGCGTGCAATTTATTCGTGTTATCTACGGAAGAACCTTTGTCCTCGGATATTCGACTGTCGATAAAATTACCGAGAACCCATTTTACACTTTTCAACTATTCTCATTTGACACCTTCCAGAATCTCGATGCCGGTCGAACTTTCTATGAGAATGCATGCATGAAAGCAGTAAATCAGTGCATCGGAAGAGCGGTGCGACATATCAACGATTATTCGACGGTCATTCTAATCGACAAGAGATACGCCAACAAGACGCAATCCCTTCCCGCTTGGATTCAACGTACATTAAGGGTCAATGATTCATTTGGACCTGCAATCGGCACGATAGCCAAATTCTTTCTCGACAAAAGTAAAAGCGCCGCTTTGAAACCTTCCTGAATTTTTACGACTGCTAATAATTATCGGGTAAGAAGGAAGCATTGAAAGAAAAAATCATAATTTGTAAAAAAAAAATACGTGCATTTCTAGGCACCATAATAATTTTACAATTATCCCGGAGCAGAGTTCTACACTACCTATATGTATATATACAAATTGTGTAATCTTAAATCACTTTACTATAGTATTAAACGTTCTTAATTATTAGTATATTTTGCAATTGTAAGTAAAAAATTTCCAAGTTTATCCGTGACATCAATTTTGAAACGCTTCTGTTGGCATTTGACCTTTCTCTTGAAAATATCGAAAAGCCGCCAACGCCGCGTCGAAATTCCAGTGGACTTCTTCCAAACACTTTTTGCTCCATTCGCGATTCATTCCAGACTGTTGCGTCAACGCAACCATCATTTGCTCTCGTTGCTGATCCGTACTGCCACTGGATAGCGTAGTCGAAACTCTGGCATCTATGCTCTCTATTTCCTTCCTCTGTCTTTCCGTAGGATCGGCTATGTGCAATTGCTCGTTCTGAATGCAGTAACCGGATCCTTGGGGAACTATGATAAGTGTCCTGTTGAAGTAACGTAATACTCCTTTTTCCGTATCCAATTCTTTGAACGTTCCAGTCACTGTTACGAGCATCAGCGTATCCTAAATTAAAGGCGGAAGAATTACAAATGAATTTAAGGTAAGACTACGCTTGACGTTTAATTATCATATCGTTCGCTACTAAAAAATAAGTCAAATCGACTCACCGTGACAAGACAGAGATCCATAGTGAATGTATCGAGATAATGCTGAGTTTTGGGTATTTCGGAAATGAATGAGACGATTGGCAGCTTGCCTGTCTTGAGCAGTCGATGGCGCTTTTCTGTATCGTTTACTTTGAGTAAGTTCCTATTTTCCGGTAAATAATGCGTAAACCTGAAATATCAGAAAATTATTTTGTATTTTATTTTGTCAATAAAAGATGAAGGCCCCATTATTTGTGTAATGGTGAATATTTCAAGAATCATTTTATCCGTCTACCACGCCATATGTCGCTCCTGCTCGGTTTCCCATGCGACATACGGTATACAATTTCGAAAATATTCTATTTAACGTATTATACCATATATTTACGTTTAATAAAGCGATTTTTACTTGCTTTCCCCTTTGATTAATGAATTATGTGCAACCCAAAAAATACATGTATCCTCCAATACATTACAACCTTTAATAATTTAGACAGAAATCGTTCCAAAATAACAATTATATCTACATTGTGCTGCTTGTTAAAAAGATTCTCAAGAAGAACAATAATTTCTAGTTACTATCTCATAAAACATGAAAAGATGATTGAAAAATTATTATTCTAATAATCGTAAAAAGGAATTTTAAAATATTTTTAAAGTATCGCTCTGCCACAATATACATAGATATAAGTATGCAAAAAATGAAGTCGGATTAAATGAACTTTTTCAGTAAAACATCGGAGAAAACGTGCTTTTTTAGAATTGCTGCAACATTCTAAGAAATCGTTCGTGTCGAAAATTATGACCCTACGATGATTTTTCAATGTTAAATCGAACGAATGCATTCTACGTTCCTTTTCTTGAACTTGACTTTTATATTGTTCTTTCTAATTCAAGTGAGCAATTATACCTATACAGGGTGTTCCACTCAGGATAGTCACGTTGTTCATTTCCGTTATTTGCCATTTTAAGTATTTCAAATAAAAGTGGTTTGGTGTCGAGGAGGACATAGATACATGCAACACATTTTTTATGTGTAGGTATTGTTTACGAGGTATGAGCGTCACCTTCATTTTTTCATACGAAACTTAATATTTTATTCTCATAAAAGTTATAGTTTATCAAGACTAATAAGAAATGTGTGAGGAAATGTTCATACATTGAACGATTTCTGATGTGAGATATTTCCGCTCAAAGTACAAGAGTAAATTTCTCTCGGCGCCGGGATCTTAGTCGCGCGGAGCGTAACTTGAATAAGCGGAAACTTGTACTTTGAGCGAAAATATCTCAAACTATTCAATGTATGGATATTTCGTCTTATACGTTTCTTATTAATCTCGATAAACTCTAACTTTTATGAGAATAAAAATATTAAATTTTATACGAAAAAAAGGAGATGACTTTCATACCTCATAAACAATACATGATATCAAAAATTTGCTGCGTGTATCGTATATCTTCTTCGACACCAAATAACTTTTATTTGAAATACTTATTCGCGAAGTGGGACAGATAACGGAAATAAACAGCGTGACTATCCTGAACGGAACACCCCGTATATCTGCGCACATTACAAATTCAGAAAAATATCACTAGAACGTATCTGTTCGATTTGTCATTAGACATTTGGCGCGTATTATGTATCAAAGTTGAATGTGTACCTGTTTGCAGTACTGTGAGGAAATGTGATGGTCAAGCTGAAGTACGCCTGCTCGTTGTAGGCATCGAGAAGCGACTGACGATTTCCGCTGTCGAAGATTATAAAGTACTGATGGAGAAATGTGGTAGCGACTTTACGAGCATCTTCATTGATTGCGAAGGCTCTATGAATGGGAGGTAATCTCAGCGCGTCATCATCGCCAGCCACATCGAAGACAATGGGTGCAGGTAAGTCCACGCCGTCCTGTAACGTTTATTTAGCTCTTTAGTGCCTTAGAGCTAAAAGATATACACCAATGTATACGTTAATTCGTATGCACGCGCGTATTCGTTAATAATATACCACGGCATAAAAAGAGGCACGACTTTTTTATATTAAACATTATCGAATGTCGTTAGTTATGAGTGAAATAAATTGAAAATGATCAGATCTTTGAAATTAATTGTTTATCTGGCATCGAATTTATTCGACGGTGTTTGAAGTTTTATGTGAATTTAACACGACTATTACAACCAACACATTACAAATTACTCACCAATTTAAGGAGCTTTGGGAATCTCTTACGCACTTCGCTGTGGCATAAAAAAAAATTAATTAGTTTTCTATCCACAAGCAATTTGGCAAAGACAGATTTTTTAGCGATCGATAGTGAAACTTCGTAAAGCATTCAAAGGAGTAAACACATCACGATCGCTCCTAAAAATAATTAAATCTAAGATCCGCCTAGAGTTTTATCATGATAAATAACTAATTCTCCAAAAACTTTAACTCGCTATTCCTGTTATCGTACATTAGGACTATCCAAATATCTGGAACGAAAAGATAATATCCAGTCACCACACACTCCGACGACACGATTAAATGCGTAATTAGGGAAATTGAAAACATGCCAATATATCACTGAAATACTCACTGAACGTAGTCGTCCTGCCGGTTTGTATATTTGTTACACAGAGGATTCCCCGCGAGCCGTAATTCTTCGAGCTTAAGGCCTTTCAGGGAATTTAACTCTCTCAGTTCCTGTATCTGTATTGGAAGAAAAAGATCGAAATTAGAAGTACGATCGACCGATTAATATGATTTTTATATATCGAGAGAATCCAATATATTAATGACAACTAAATAATAAAACTTCTCACCTTGTTATCTCCGATATAAAGAATCTTAAGCGCGGGTAACTTTCGACACGCGACAGTACCAAATCTGTCCAGTACGCGCAATTTGTTGCTGTCCAAATTTAGAGCTTTTAAATTAGGCGTGTGTTCGCCAATGATGTCGAGAACTTCGAGTAGAACAGTGGTCCGGGACAGAGGGCAAAAAGTATCTCGACATAAATCTGAAACATTAATGAACCGTAGGACATAATTTCGACCAAACGATTCGATCGTATAGTTTTAGGAACATTGAAGAAACTGTTATAGGGCGATCACTTAAAAGCGGAACAGAAATTTCCAGATAATAGCTGGTTTTCCCAGTCGAAAATTCCAAATTTCCCGGCGTTTTATTACTAGGTACAATACTCGCAGAATGTATTACAAAAAAGAAATGTAATTCAAAAAAAAAGAAGATATCAGTTATTGGAACATAAGAAAATGAAACATAAAAGAATTTTTGAACGAAACTTAATTACTTTTTAGTAATATTAAGTATAATCATCTAATACCTACTTAACAATTTCCGTATTATAGAATGTACCTATAGTCTCACAAGTAAACAACAGAACACTACTGACGATGACGTACGCGAGCTCACAAAATTAAGATGGTCAATGCTTCTTCTTTCAAATTCTTATTTTAACCCTTTCACTCACGAATTTTTATTTTTACAGCCATACAATTGATAATGTATATTCCAGCTCTTCGATGCTTTAAATTTTAATTGTTTGTAATAAAAAAAATTTTTTTTGCATAAATTTAATTTTATTAGTTCATTTATAAATTTAATTTTTATGGCGATATATGCCTTACACGTTCGTTACAATGTCCACGAATGTACTTCTTGTGAACAAACGGTCAAAAAATTCTAATTTATGACCTTATATATATACATTAATCCACGTGTCCACATTTGTGGTCACCATGAGCGAAAAGGTTAATCGCATTTTCATTTATATTTCAGTTTTTCTTTTTCTCAATCCTTTTTAATTTTCTTCTTCAACTTTCTTTCCCACCTTTTCCCTCTAAGCAACATTATATTTTCTCTTCTTCTCCGCTTCTAAATATTCCTGATATTTATTGCAGGAAGCATTTACCATCTCGATAAACATTTTTGTGATTGGTACAAGATTAGCCTTCTTATTGTACATTTTCATAACACTTTTAGAAATAAGAATAGCATTGAGAGTTCTCTCTGATGATAATAATAAATACAAGAACAATCACGTACTATCAAACTATAATAATAAGTATTTGATAAATTTTGGTAAGCACTGAACATAATCAATAGCGTTATGAACAATTTTCTAGATGGCTCAGGTAATTGAGTAAAAACAAAGTGATTTAAATGAAATAAATGACAAAAAGTGAAAAAAGTGATCCACTATCACCGCTGTAATTCCTGGTTTTCCCAATTTCGCGATGAGCGGCCACCCTGAATTACATCAGCGACACGGTGCAATCTTGAGGTGTAAAATTTAACGACACTTACCAGGGTCCTTATGAAATTGCGAGAGATCAAGAGCATTCGTCTCTTGTATAAATCTTTTGGCTAAAGTTGCTTTGATCTTCCCCTTCAGCTCCTCGTTCACTTCGACCTTGGGGGAGCCGGATTTAACTTTCACAGCCATCTTGAAGCCTTCGTCCGTCGTTACTTTTCGGTCGCACGACAACAATTTATTCGCCAATTTGTAATCGTCGACGTAGAAGACCGCCGCATTATCTTCGATCGTGTACTGATTCCAGAAATAATCGTACCAATTTATAGCGTTTCTTTTGAATCTACATACGAGCAAATCATCGTTCTCTTTCCGCTAAAGATGATTCCAGAGCTGAGAGCGATTCGGACCGTGACTGAGCAATAGGAATTTTATTTATTGTCATATTAATTATTATACTTTAGCAATATCTGAATACGATATACTCGCATCAAGGAAAATTTTATTCCTCGAGAAATTGAATGATTATTTGATTATTAATGACAAATATTTTGCAAGCATACGTAAATTACAGACTGGTTTTCCTTTTCAAATGTTTAGCTATCGCATAAATTATACGGCTCTCGTTTCTCTGTAGTTTCTTGTACTTTGTCTACCTCACTTTTCTGTACATAATTAATTGAAACTCTACCTTTCGTTGGTGCTCTTCCAAATTTTGAAAGGTCGACGTCGACGCAACCATATAACAATGACAATAGTCTTTACCATTATCGTTAGAATAAAAAATGAATCCCCAATGTCTTTATTGTTTCAATAAGCGTTATTTTCTAAGCTGCTTAAACAAGTAGCAAATATAGATAATTTTTTCAAGGTGGTGAAAAGAAGCGAGTTTGACAAGACAAAGTGATCTCTCAGCCCTGCAATTTTTCTACTTAAATATTTCCAAAGACTCTTAGTCTCTCTGTTACATACCATAACAGGAACAAACACCTCTGGAGCAATACAAGCCATCAAACTTTTCAAGATGAAATCCTGCCCATATTTCTGTCCATATGGAATAATTATTTTGAACCAACCGTCCGCACCTTCCTTTAATAGTCTCCGATGAACGCCTCGCCAGGCCCCTTCGTCAGCCCTCGATGGAGCAGGGCTGTTCCTTCCGCCTCTAACATCGAAAAAATGTACAGCCTATATTTCTAAGGTCAAAAATATTCTGACTATCATTAAATTACATACCTGATCGCTCTTCGAACTCCACCACCTCTGAATTGAATCCTTCTGGAATCAAAGTCCGACGACATGTCCACATCGTCATCCGTGTGAAGTTTGAAAGCAAGTTGCAGATTCCTATTTCGACCGATTCTACCATCGCGCGCAGTTTTGAAAGATACTCGTGGCCGAGAGCCTCTGTTGCCACGAGGTACTCTATCGTCATGATCTGAAAGAACAATAGGTGAAGTTTACGAGGGAAATGTTGAAACTTGCGGCATGTGCTTCTTGAACAGTTAAAGTGAACCTCCATCGATATGAGCTCAGAAAGACTAAAAAATTAGATGTATACCCAGCAACAATAATTGAAGAGTGTAATTCAATTATGGTCTAAGTGCCAAAAAGTGGAACCCGGGATATTTAAATTTAAAGTAACACTGCTTTTATTTTTTAACATAAAATAAAATATACTTTTTGGTCTTCTACTTTATGGACAAGAATACTGAAAATTTACAATAAACAAAAGAAATATGTTCAAATTAAAAAGTTAAAGAAAAATCAAAACTAAATATTAAGAACGTTCTAAGTCCATCAGTAAGTAACAGTAATAATGTTCTAAGTGCCATGTAGTTTAAGTAGTATTTATCAGGTTCTGAAAAAAAAGTTTTATGTTCAAGTTTGGGTAAGTAGTTAAACATTTCACATATATTTTGCTTCTTTTCCTCAGATATTCGGGAAACTGTAGGAAGGTGTGGAAGATTAATTTTTTTTAAGGCCAGGGCCTGGTTTAGACGGCCGAAAATCAGCGGTTTTTAGGGAGGGTTTTTAGGGAGGAAGGAGATAACTGATCGAAACACGGTTTTGGGGATATTATTTTATATATTTTAACTTCAAAAAAAAAATTTTAGTGACCAGCTACAACGCATTATAGACTAAGTTATAGGCAGATTCGTAGAGCGCCTCGGCGTTGGAGTTCCTCGATGGCGTACACGCTAGCGCCCCCTATTTTCATATAAAATGAAAAAATGATTTAAATTATTATTTTTCATGTTTTTATCTACCATGTGAACTAAAAAAAGCTATAAAAAGTTTAAAATTCTGAATGCCTTGAAGTGCCGAAGGAAAAAGCTACTTTTTGAAAAAAATTTTAGTGACCAGCTACAACGCATTATAGACTAAGTTATAGGCAGATTCGTAGAGCGCCTCGGCGTTGGAGTTCCTCGATGGCGTACACGCTAGCGCCCCCTATTTTCATATAAAATGAAAAAATGATTTAAATTATTATTTTTCATGTTTTTATCTACCATGTGAACTAAAAAAAGCTATAAAAAGTTTAAAATTCTGAATGCCTTGAAGTGCCGAAGGAAAAAGCTACTTTTTCAAAAAGTAGCTTTTTCCTTCGGCACTTCAAGGCATTCAGAATTTTAAACTTTTTATAGCTTTTTTTAGTTCACATGGTAGATAAAAACATGAAAAATAATAATTTAAATCATTTTTTCATTTTATATGAAAATAGGGGGCGCTAGCGTGTACGCCATCGAGGAACTCCAACGCCGAGGCGCTCTACGAATCTGCCTATAACTTAGTCTATAATGCGTTGTAGCTGGTCACTAAAATTTTTTTTTTGAAGTTAAAATATATAAAATAATATCCCCAAAACCGTGTTTCGATCAGTTATCTCCTTCCTCCCTAAAAACCCTCCCTAAAAACGCTCCCTAAAAACCGCTGATTTTCGGCCGTCTAAACCAGGCCCTGGCCTTAAGCGATCTAGAGTGACTCCTTTTTTTCAAAACGTTGACAACTTTCCAGTCTTCCATTTCATTTAAGGTTTCTCGTACACGAATTTTCCCAGGATTTTCTTTTTCTATTTTTACCCATTGGATCTTGCTGATGTTAACTTTCTGTGTGTTCAAGTAAGTGTCACAAGCTCTCTTAAAACCATAAAAGTCTTCTTTTTCCATCATGGTTACCACGAATGATTGAATTTGCCTTGCATTTGCGATCATCATCTTGCACACTAAGTCTTTTGGGACCATGCACTTACATACTTTTTTGCGTTTTTCTATCTGTGCAAAGTCGCGGTCACAACGCTGTTATGTGAATAAGTGTAGAGACAACGTGTTTGGCACTTAGACCATTATTCGCGAAATTCACTGCCAGACTTGGAACACATGCCATCTTTTTAGAGAGTAGCGTTACTATTAAATTGTATTATTACACTTAGAACGTTATAAGAGTTAATGTGGGCATGGCACTGAGACTACATTAAAAATTATATCTAATACTTTTACATTTTGGCACTTAGAACGTTATTTAATTACACTCTTCAATTATGACCTATACACTTTAAGTGAAGAAACTTTATTGGAATTCATATCCATACATGAAGATTCGAGCGAATCTTATCGTTTTGCAATGGAGGCTGAATTTGATCAGTCCTTCATGGCAAAACAAGAACTACTCATACCGTTCAACCGTAGTCGATTCAATAGTCATATCACCAAAGGTGAGTCGCTGTGGAATCACTGTAACCGGGTGAATGTGTTAAGAAGTCGTGTTATTCGAGATTTAACCGATGAATTCAATTTTGTTCGGGTTAAGCGAGTGGTCATGTTAATAAAGGCTACTACGTGCGTCGTGTAATTGTTAAGTGAGGTTAGAAATATGTTAGGTTAAGTTAAATTTTTAAGTTAAGGTTTTACGATAGTAATATAAAATTTTGGAACGGTCAAAATCATTTCAAACCTACCGAAAAACTGTTTCTTATCTGCATTGTCTCGTTTATGAGGTACTCTGCCACTTCGCTTTCCATGTCCTCTTCCCAGTTTCTGCGGCATTCCACTGTCTTATTTTACGTTTATCGATGCAAAATTTATCAAGCCTATCAAATTAATACGTATCAAACGTTCAATAAAGATTTGTATCATGCTTTATACGCTTCTCTACACTTGTTTCTCAATACAAAATGGTTTTTGACCTCTTTGCAGACATGGTTGGACACGGCCCGAAATCACTGCTTGCACGCGTCACAGTCAGCCCCGGTTGCACCAACGTATTTAGGGCCAGTTCCACAATTCGGGCTTATCTAGATAAACTCGGTTTAAATCCTCATTCTCGGACGCTCATTGGTTGGACGGATGATTTAAACTCCGTTTAAGAGTTAAGCCCGAGTTGTGGAACCGGGCCTTAGAAAATGAACCTAAGGCTGTGTTCCAATTCATCTTAGGGCCAGTTTTACCAAAGCCAAGTTATACCTAGAATAAGTATACCGAGGATAAATTTATACTCTCTCTCTCTCTCTCTCTCTTCTTTATACCTGGTATAAAGGCGTTTTACCAGCTCCAAGTTTGCCTGGGATAACTATTCCAGGTATAAGCGTTGGCCATCTAAAATTATTTTTAGGTTGGTAGTAAGAAGTACGTACTGCGCATGACATTTGGTCGTTTTGACAGCTGTTCCGGCGCGATAAATGAAATTCGGAGTTGTTATTCTCAGTATAACCTAACTTTTTGTTTTTGACGTCTTTATTCTTTCATGACATAATCATAACCTGATCGTTGTGGTAAATTGTTATTAATTTTAAAATAGTTGATTGATGTACCAGTTTTTTAATCATCATCTGATGATGACATTGACGTATTACCAAGAATCAGAAATCCAAAGAAAATACGTGCCCGGTAAATAAAAGATATCTATAACAATATATTTATATTTTCGTAACAATAACTTTTATTTTCGAGTCGTCGATAAAAGCATCAGGTACAAAACACGTCCAAACATTCGATATCTCACCAACAAGAATGTGTTCAGTCTCAAAAAACTATAAGGGTCGTCACACAATAATAGTAATTACAACGTAAAATTGCACCATTTGATCCAAATCTCGTATCGGACAAAATATATTCTAAAATCTATAAACTTTTAAATCGCTACAACTTAAGATTTATCACGCGGTGACATTACTCTGAGATTACATAGAGATGTACAATGTTATCGTTTTTTTAAATATACGCGACCCTATCTAAAAAGTATACAAAGAGCGTTGTACGACTTGATGTCTAATGCCGAGGTATCTTACAAAAGTGTATCAATGCAAATCTAAAATTTTTTCATATTCTACATCGTACGACGGATGTATCACTTCTGCTCCTGAAAACTCTGCAATCACGCGAATTGAAGAAAGGTATAATGTCTACCTAGATAAATTTAAATGTTACTTATAGAAGACAATGCAATGGTAGATGACTTCTTTGGTTGATATTATTGGATACCGTTGAGATTCTCGCGATTAGAGACCCGCGTGCGTCAATTTTAAATTTAAACTTGCATTTTCTGAGTAAAAGAGCGAAGAGAGAAAACTATAAACTATAGGCTAGGCAAGTATCTCAAATTATTGACGCGCGCGCGACCTCGTGGAGAGTCCACGAAACTTTGGGGTGATAAGTGACCAATCAGGATCAAGTATTCCGTTGTCTGTATCCCACCACAACGGAATACTTGATCCTGATTGGTCACTTATCACCCCAAAGTTACGAACTGCGACCACCTCGTGGCGCCACTAGAGATACTTGCCTAGCCTACCTATATGCCGCGTATCGTTTCACTCAACAGAACCGCATCTCCGTTCTCTTCGTGTTTCGTGTTGCTCACTTATCTCGTTGACAGGGCGAACATGGCGCTTAACCTCACCGTGAAGGTACACCCCGTTGTATTATTTCAAATAGTGGACGCGTATGAGCGCCGAAATGCAGATTCTCAACGTGTTATCGGAACGTTACTCGGTAAGACACAATAATTCTTCGCTAACTTTAAATCGGCACAGATGGCCAACGCACGCACTTCCCCATACGCCGACACGAGAGCAGCACGACATCCACATGTCGCGTAGCTCGATCGAATAAACGAAAGAAAAAACGCAAATTAAAGTTATTCCTAATGTCCGATATACGAGTAAATTGAGCGGTTCAAAACCAAATTCGTCGATTGTCCCGCGTTTTATTTGTCGCGCAATTCCTTCCTAAGATAAAAATGTAAAGCAGGATCTAAGTATAACTGTAAAGATCCAGTGTATATATTTAATCTTTTCGTTCTCGATTGACAAAGGAACCGCTGAGAAGGGAGTCGTCGAAGTCACCAACTGTTTTTGCGTTCCGCACAAAGAGACTGCCGATCAGGTTGAAGCTGAATTGAACTACGCCATGGATCTGTATGACCTGAATCATAGAGTCAATGCCCAAGAAAACATTGTGGGCTGGTGGGCAACCGGCAGAGAGGTTGGCGCGCCCATTTTTAATTTTCTTATTTCTTAAATTTGAGGGACCAATCAAAGAGGCTTTAGAGTGTTTCTTTGCTTTGCACACATTTTGCGAGATCTCTTGTGGTTATGACTGAGTTATAGGTCCAGAAGCGTGATACAACCGTCAGGTGATATTTCAATATCACGCTTTCAAGCGTCTAGCTTTTTTAGCAGTTGTTTTTATTCAGCTTTTGGATGGCATTTAATTCTTGAATTCTCTACAAGATTGTAATTCATTACTAGCTTACGGTTAAATTATTTAAGCCAATCGTGATAAAAACAGTAAAATCAAACTTTATTCTTAACATTGATTGTTTCCATCAGATGCTAAATGCTGCACTTATGAGTATCGATATCACTAAGTGTACGCTTAGAGAGCTTTTCCATTGAACATAAATGCAGGCAAATGCAGTATTTAAACATATAATTCCATTTCCATTATGGTTTTACAAATACCAGCATTCCTAAATACAGCATTTAGCCATCTGATGGAAACGCGCGCGTAATCATTATTGAAACACTTCAAAACGTATCCAAAAAAAAACTACATTTCCACCTGGCACTAAATGCTGTATTTATAAAGATTGACATTACTATATGTACATTTAGAGAGCATTTCGATCAGATATAAATACAGACAAATGCAGTATTTGGAGATATAAATCCGTTTCTATCGCGGCATTTACTAATATCAGCATTTCTAAATATAGTTAATGCATTTAGTCATCCGATGGAAACTTAGCCAAAATTCGTAAAACGATATTTACCTGCATTATTTTTTGCCTGTATAGTATAAATTAATTCGTTCTAGGTGACCAATCATTCATCGGTTATTCATGAATATTACGCGCGAGAGTGCAATAATCCGGTTCATCTCACCCTCGACACGACATTGGCGCACACACCAAGGATGGGGATAAGAGCCTACGTTTGCGTACAATTAGGTGTTCCAAACGGCAAGCAAGGTTGCATGTTTACACCGTCAAAAGTTCAGGTGCGATTTAATATTGTAAAGCAAATCGTCGCATCCTTCGATCCTTCAATATCTTGTAAGGATTTTAACGAATCTCGGGAAATTGATTTCTTACGTAGAAAGATAACGTAAATTACAGTCTCGAATACAGGCACGATCCTCCGTGAAAACGTGAACCACATCGCTGATACATTTATAATTCTCATGGTATAAAATTTGCGCTTTAACAGATTACGTGTTACGAGCCCGAAATTGTCGGACTGCAACTCTGCATGAAAACTCAATCGCAAGCGCACGTCACGGTGCCCGGCGTCGCCAAACCAGGCGGAGCGGTAGAACCGATGATGGATCTCGCACAAATCGCGGAAGCCAGCGAGAAGCTGGCTTCTATGCTAGAGCAAGTGCTCGCGTACGTGGACGATGTTATAGCGGGAAAGCAGCCTCCTGACAATCAAGTACGATCTTCTCCTGTCATTTTAAATGATTCCACCGCTTCGTTAAATATCGGAGGATCTTATTGCCGTTTTTTGCGACAGGTGGGAAGAGCTCTTCTGGACATGGTTCATTCGGTGCCGAAGATGTCAGCCGATCAATTCGATGAGATGTTCAACAGTAACGTTAACGATCTTCTGATGGTCGTTGGACTTTCTCAATTGATCAAAACCCAGCTGCAACTTAATGAAAAGCTTACGCTCTTAACGACCTTATAATTTCTGCGATTCCAATAATGTTGGCGAGAGAACGATGTCGAAATGGAAACGTGTCGTGGCACTGTTTCAAATTAATATACGCCTGAATTACACATCTCGCAAAATTGCGAGGTCACTTTCACTCTTTCTTTTAACTATGATCGTCGTGGCACTTGGTGCTGCGACTCGTAGTATCGTTTGCTTCGGAAAGAGAATTGAGACGATCAGCTGTTTTGAAAATTCCATTCACAGTAACTCACAGTGTGTATGTATATCTTTATCGATATACCATTGTGGAAATAAAGTGTAAGTAAAGAAAATGGGAGATACAATACGACATAAATCTTCTAAGCAGATATTCACGTAAATTTTATAATAGTATTAATATTTACGTTTAAATATTACATTCTCTTCAAATTAGTATATTATTCGGCTAGTGGTTTAAAATATTCGCCGCGAGAGATTAACCTCAGAAGGTATCGACTGACTTTTTAATTTCTATAGTCTGCCAGATATTTGACGCATTTTTGTAGATCGCATAAACGGAACTTTACATCATCAACACAGTCAGATTATAATAAACCGGATTGAAAGGAATCACGCAAAAGGCTACCTATTTACTTTCGTGCCAGTGTTTGCTATTCAGCCTATTAATTACACATAAATCGGTTTTTTGTTGTGACTATTAAAGATACAAAATAATTTATATAAATACTTCACATTATCGTCGTTAATACGCAATTTTCAATGCGACGTAAAAAACTAGTCTTAACGAATGCCATTAGGCACGACATAGCTTCGCGACTGTTCGCAAAATGATCCGTTACTCGACGAGTTCTTTTTTGAAAAAAAAAGGCATCATTACGACTCCTCGATTAATGAATAGTAGAACGTACACAAAATTAAATGCTATACTTCATGAAATCATCTTTCTGATTATCGATCAGACTAGCCCAATCAGGCACTCTATTGAATTTCAAGTAATTCTCTTTCGTGAGGTACCGCGCGGGCAGATCCGCGATGCCGAATATCGCGCCGCCGAGCCACGCGGTATAATTTGCCTTGCTGGGCGCCGTGTGAAACTTGACTGTACTTATTTTCAGCTTCTCCGAATACAAGTCACTCTTCAGCAAAACCAGCAGCTCGGAGTTGAGACGAGCCGCGAAACCCGTGGCCATCGTCGTGCCGCCGATAAGTAGGATATTTTCAGCCAAGAGACGTCTCGTGTCTATCGGACACTGTATCGAAAGAATATCAATTATTGTGACGATCGCGATATTTAGAAAGATTTGGTAGGGAAACAGTGCGATAAATCATGTAATCGAATACCTTTACTATCGCATCCAAGATCATCGTGGGTATACTGAGATTATCATTGTCCCGCTCCCAGAGGACCTCGAATGCTCTTTCTCTGGCGCGTCCAGGAATGTTAATAGTTCTTATTCCGGGATAGCTAACAGACGGCGGCGGAGCGGGAGCGCTTTCCGTTCCTAATTTGCTAGAGCGTTTTAACGTCGTTACGAAACACGTTCTTACTTTTATGTCCTCGATCGTGTTTTCCGATATATCCAGATCTGGTATCTCTTCTTTCAAGTCTTTTTTGATGCATCTGAAAGGGAAGGATCCGTGTCGTCAGCTAATTCCACCAAGAACTGCACATCCCGAAGGTCGTTAAGACAATCCGACTTACTCGTGCACCGCTTGGCCAGCCAGTGGAAGAGCCTGCCATGCTTTCAGTATCGAGACACCCTTAAAAACAGGAATAACAGTGGCCTCTCGATAACCGACATCCAGGACCAACACCGTATCCGTGCCGAGCGTACTTATCGTCACCAAGTGGGATGGCAGTATCATTAAAGAGCCAATCTCGAAGTGTCGAAACATCACTTTGGCAAGGGTATCTCTGAATTGCGTTGGCGTCAACAGCGACTCCAATATCACGACTTTTATATCTTTGGGACTGATCACTACGTGTCTGTGAATATTGAAAAAAAAATTATATAGGACTGCTTCAGCCACTCAGAAAAAATATGTATAAAAATCAAGTTCTATGAATACAACAATTTTATCAAATTACAGACCCTCTTCCATTTAAAAAATCAAGTGAGTTTTATAATGTAACTTTGTGCAAAATATTCTTTTTACTCATTAAATGAGGGGGTCAGAAGCCAAGGGGTCCAAGTAGAAATACAAGTTTTCCGAGATGCTCCACATTAAAGTATTCTTGTTCTTTAAAAATACCTGCAATTTCTTTGCCTCAAATATATAAGCTGTATGAACTATTCATACACCTTATACACTTGAGGCAAAGGAAAATTGCAGGTATTTTTAAAGAACAAGAATACTTTAATGTGGAGTATCTCGGAAAACTTGTATTTCTACTTGGACCCCTTGGCTTCTGACCCCCTCAAATATAAAGGGAAAAATGATTTACGGGGGATTGGTTTGTAATTTGGTAGAATTATTCTACTCGAATAACTTGATCTTTTGATCTTTTGGTGATAGGTACACCCGTGCTCACGGATTCTGTCGCTGGTGACTTTTCAAAATGTCATATTTAAACATACCAAAAGATGAATAATTAATTATTATGCTTTCATTAACCAGGGCAAGCGTCACTGTAGCTAATAAAAGTATGAGATATAATCGTTCATTAGCTGGTACGTTTAAAGATTGCATTTTAAAAAGTCACCTGCGACAGAATCCGTGAGCACGGGTGTACATTCATTTCTTCAGTGGTTGAAGTAGCGTGGAAGTCCCATGTATATCATATACATTATATGTAGAGCATTGTTGTCTCGAGAAATGAAAAGTTACCTGAAGAACAACGCGTGGACGAATTCCACGAGAAGTTGGTACAAGTCGTCGGTATCCTTGTATTCGAAAATCTTTCGAATTTCTCTCGTTTCGGGACATTTGATCTCCGTTTTTATGATGCCACGTGGTGTCACTTCTCCAGCATAACCGAATCTGATGTTGAACGGAATAAAATAATTTCGTTACGTACGGATAAGCGATTCGTTTCCGATTTACCTACTTCGTGTACGCACTGCCGATGTCCAGAACGACGATTTGCTTGTCGGAGATGTACCTTACGCCTTCATAACGCAACATCTCTTTTCGTATATGAATTTTTCGACTTGCAAAGCGAATGTTGTCTTTTTACGATGTGTAAAACATAAAAATATTCGTGTATGTACGAGGTAAATGACTGTAAATCACGAGTGGTTCCACTAACCTAAATTATTTGACAGGAGCGACAATTGGAATACAGATAGCGTCACTATTCCGTAATGTGTGGCGAAAAGGATGTGGTCGCCATCTTATCGGCGGAGCGTTTCGTCCCGGAGTCGGCCTGTGGACTCGTCAGTAAGGCTAGGCCGACTCCTGCCTTAGACGCTCTGTGGTCCTCGGTGATAGACGGGCAGTTGCGGTCTTATATAGAAACTTGCCCGTTGATGGACCACTAACGAGAAGCCGAAAGCCGTGGAGTCGAAGGTCGGCGCCACCTGGCGGCATTAATACATACATACATGTGATTTCGAGGATGGTGATCGTACCCCGTGCTCACGGAATCTGTCGCTGGTGACTTTTTTTAAACCTTATTTTTAAACGTACTAACCAGTGAACAATTAATTCTCATGCCCTCATTAGCTACGGTGACGTCTACTCTCGTTAATGAAAGCACGAGGATTGATTAATCATTGGTTAGTACGTTTAAAAATAACATTTAAAAAAAGTCACCAGCGACAGATTCCGTGAGCACGGGTGTACCTACAGCATTCTCGCTCGCTTTCGCATAGGTACGCCTATGATCACCATCCTCGAAAGCATAGGATATAATAATTATTGTTAGCGATTCTAAATAAAACCAATAGCTTGCCATTACCTTACTGTCCAGTTCATGTAAAATACCAGTAGAGAAAGTAAAGATCATACTGAAATCAGTAACTTACAGGAATGAAGAATCAAATACACTGCAATTTACATTATCGATGTAGATTTAATTTGACTTGACAAATGGATAAATATACACCACAACGCAACGATTTTAAAGTAGAAAGACGCTCCTAAAACCATCAAATCGAATCACACGATCATCTCCAATTCCCTGGCGTAATCTATCGTGAGTGTAACTAAATCAGAACTGGGTATAGGCTCTTCGGACTTCTTCTCACTCGGTATACCAAAGTGAAAGTATCCGTCTTTCGCCAGCGTCCAATTTTTCTTGGCCGCAAACGCTCTGGTATCCTTCTCCGACGTCAGATTTAACATCCTCGCAGCATCCTTCAGAGAGATCTTGTCGTACGCGTTCTCCAAACACGCTCCGATCTCGTCACGAACAGTATTGAGGAGAATATCGATGAAAAAATTATATGAAGCGGCCGGCACGTTTCCTTTGGCTAGAAATATCTTATTGTATGAGCCCTCCATCAAATACTGCTCCAAGCTCAAGGGATGTCGGATATAAACGTTTGATTGAATCTGATCGGACGGCAAGAGTTCCAATTCCGTGTGGAACTCTGCAACTCGATTTTGTGACAATAAAAACAGGAGATTCAAACCGAGCAACTGATACTTAAAGGCCGATTCTGGAAGCTCGCATTTATAGTCGAAGTAGTAGCATTTTAATTGCGCCATGTAACGCTCAAAGGAAGGTATGTCTTCTACGGCTATGCTCCACTGCGCGCCGATTTCCAGAATGTCACCTACAATTGGGGATCAAAGATTATCAGTAACGATGCTCGATTAATGTTCCCACGAATCAATTCAAGAGAGATTAACGTCGATGACTTACGGGCTATCAGCAGTTCCTTTTGCGACGCTGTGCTGTTTGATGTAGGGAGGAACATTAAGTGAGTCAGACCAACCTGTGTGAAGAATACGTGATAATAAATTTGATAGGTAAAAAATGATGAAACACTCATTGTAATAAATTGGTTCTGATGTTAGGGCATGATGACAATTCAATTTGACAGTGCGAAAAAAGAGGTTAGGTTACGTTGACCGCTCGTTTTTGAAGGAACACCCAAAGAAAAAATTGTGCAGGCTATTTAAAAGATTGCTTACTTTTAGCTGGTTCAGTAACTCGCCACATTTCTTCAAATTGTTCGGACGCTTGGTCCACTCTTGTTTTAATGTCTGGTACAATGATAAAACTTCCTTGAGCGCCGCCATTATTCTATTGTCGGGTATGTCAAGTTTCGTTTGCACAAGAGCGGCGTGTGGTGAATGGTGAACACGAACCTTCGGGATACCTACATATCTACCTCTTATTGGGTGGATTGGAAGGAATCCTCCAATGAGCTTAATATAAAACTTGATTTCTATGATGCAATTTTATTTTACAAGTTTAATGCCGTTTGATTTGTTTAATGAAATCGTTTAACGCGTTCCTATTGAACATCACGAGATACCTACATAGCAAAATCATTGGTCTTTTCTCCCGAAACTCAGCCAGTGATTATAACTTGATCTACGGAAAGTCGCTTGCTGAAAATCTTCCTTTGCCCGAAGGCAGTCGATGTTTTGGACCTTTTGGACGCGCCTGTGAGCAGCGTGTCTTTACCGGCCTTCGACTTCCTTTTCCCGTACCGAGGCACAATGGCGTCTGGAGTAAGTGTTCCACGCGAGATCTTTACCGCGAGACATCGACGCCGAGATACACGAGCAACTGATCGCGATACGTCGGAAATAGAGCCCAACGTACGGCGAGCTCACCGGCATTTCCATTTTTTCAGACCCTCTACACGTACCCGGAAAATTTCCGGGCTTACAAGGCGCTGATCGCGGCCCAGTACTCCGGTGCTCGAGTCAAGGTCGCCGAAGACTTCGTTTTCGGCGAAACCAATAAAAGCGAGGCCTTCTTGAAGAAGTTTCCACTTGGAAAGGTAGAAGCATGATGTGTATTTATTTCCTCAGTTCTCGGCTTTACTCAAATTCGGCTTGTTATTTGCAGTCTCCATTTGCTCGCAAAAGTTTGACATTCATTTCTCTAACAAGATTTTTCGTCGCGTACTTGGATCACGGATATTAATGTTTTTCCATTGCTATAAATAATCTTACTACGACAAATTACCATTGATACGGCCATCGAATGCAGCATATTTTGCGCTTATCGTTCACAGTTTCTGTACATCTGTTACGAATGACATTACTCATTATTTGACATCGTTGTTGTTTGTCTTTGATGTTCCCAGATTTTTCAACTTTATTTTTGAAGTTCTATAACGAGAGGCTATCGATAATTTAATTGAATATTTCAATATTTCGATTAAAGTGCATTTTTTCTCACATACTCAGGTCCCTGCTTTTGAGACATCCGATGGCAAGTACATCACTGAGAGCAACGCTATCGCCTATTACCGTAAGTAGATCGATTCTTCCATAAGAGACGATAACTTAGTCCTGTGCAAAAATAATGCAAAGGTTTGAATTCGTAGTGGCGAATGAACAGCTCAGAGGCAAAACCAAGAATGAGCAGGCAGAGGTCATTCAATGGTTCGGTTTTGCCGATTCTGAAATCCTTCCAGCAAGCTGCGCATGGGTCTTCCCACTATTGGGGATTATGCCGTATAATAAGCAGGTGAGAGTTGTTTGTCGTTTTAATCAGCGTTGTTACCGATCTAGAAAACTCTGAGAAATCTCAGGGAATTTTGGATTTTTACTGGAAATTATAAATAAAATGGAGCTAATTTCTCAAAATTTCACCGCTGATACATTTCATTATGCAGTTTACGTTTCTGCTTCAGATATCTCCAGTAGTAGCGCACATACACTCATTGATCAGAATTAGTCTTTGAAATCAACGTTAATTTGATTCCAGTTCGTGTTCTTATATTACGATTATTCGTAACTTTATTGATTATGAAAAACTCCTAATATGAGCAAAATTTGATCTGGAATAGTCAGGGAATCTTATAATCGAGTTTCTGTAGCCACACTGAGATGATTCTTGTAAGTCGAAGCGAACGACGATGTACGATCGATATCACACGATTTAAGATCATAGTTCGTTTTCCGTTCTCCATAAAAATCGCACAAGAGGAAGATTTTGATATTTGATTATCTAGGTCGCTACCTTTTTTTTTATACTAGTAACAGATGATTAAATTTGTGCGCTTCCATGAAATTCTGGTATCCTGTAATAGGTAGTTTCTTTAACCTTCTGCAAAAGGCGAACTCGAGGATTACGAGTCCCGTGTTCGTAACAACAGAAGGAAGATAAATCTGTGCAATATATAATCTTAAGCGCGTTTGTCCATCGGCGGACAATCGCGCGTCGAGCATTGCATACAATTTGAACTGGATTAAAAGAGAAATGATTTCAAGAGTTCATGTGACATAGGTACATATATTTTGTCAACGTATAGTTGAATATTAAAAATATTACAAGAGTGGAATATTTTTCCAAACTGCACTGTAGAATTCTCAAAATTTATCAGCACATCAGAAAATGAAGTCGAAAGTAACAATTTCGCTGTAACGCAACATTTATTCTTTCAGACCATCGAACATGCTAAGGACGACATAAAAAAAGCACTGACGGCTCTCAACTCACATTTACTGACGCGAACTTATTTGGTCGGAGAACGACTGACTCTCGCCGATATTAGCGTGGCGATGACGCTTCTTCATCTCTACCAGTACGTCTTGGAGCCGAGTTTGCGAAAGCCTTATCAAAACGTGAACAGATGGTTCCAGACCGTTATTTATCAACCGGAATCCATCGCCGTAATTGGTGCTTTCAAGTTGGCGGACAAGGTACTCGAATACGATCCCAAGAAGTTTGCCGAAACTCAGTCAAAGGTTGGTATAATTCGTTCGTTTTTCATAATCGAATGAGCTACGATCAAGAGAATCTGATCGCAGCTTGATTATAAAGACTGCTACCGTCTAAATTATACATTTTTATTCCGACTATCAAAATCAATAAACAACGTGCTCCTTGCAGTCTTCGAAGAAGGAGAAAAAGGAAAAGGAACCGAAGAAGGAGGCTAAAAAAGAGAAGGAAAAGAAAGCTGAAGAGCCCGCAGAAGAGCTGGATCTAGCTGACGCTGTGTTAGCTGCCGAACCCAAATCTTCGAACCCCTTCGACTCCATGCCTAAAGGCACTTTTGATCTTGATGATTTCAAGCGGTGCTACTCCAATGAGGACGAGGCCAAATCTATTCCCTACTTTTGGCAGAAATTCGATCCGACGCATTATAGTATTTGGTTTGGCGAATATAAATACAGCGATGAATTAACCAAGGTATGTCTTTTGTGTTATTGCGATATAGCTAAGCGTGTTTGTTAGTTTGTCGGAATTTTGGACTCGGGATGTAAGATCTGGACGGAATTCGTTATAGTACAAGATCCGAACTAGAGACGTTCTTCACCGATCTGCTTACCGGATGAAAAGTATTTTTTATCAAACATAATACGTCAATGAACATATTGCGTATGGGTAGGCTAATAAAATATGCTCAAGACTACTCTTAAAACTATATAAACAGGTGAGCTGATATGAGCAATTTGCACCGATCTGCTTACCAATTAAACTATATATGAAAATAAAGATAATTTTATTGCAAACACGATGGTATAACCCTACCTGCAAAAAATCGGTCATGAATCAGGGTTGTAAGGCTTTGAAATTTATCGGAGCTAGCCAAGATGCGCGTACTACAGGGAAATTTGCTACAGAACGCAACGTAGGAAGTGGGCGCGACGCGACGGTTAGATGAGAGAGAGTGCGTACATGCTGCTTCCTCGTACGATTGACAAAGATAACACTACTAAAATGCCGAGAAAAAGCGACTACGAGCGACTCGCTGTTTACATCCCTCAGTTTGCGGAAAAATACGTGCTCCATTATGACATAAATGTAATGTAGTATCTTTTTCAATCGTTATTTTTTTCAATCAATTACTGTTGGATCCCTGGTAAAATTATTTTCGTTCAAGATTCAACTAACTTTGCATTTTTATTTTTGCCTGTCTGGAGAAGGGACAATTTATTACTTTATGGCTCTTTCTCGAAAGTACAGAAAAAGGGGAAAAACGTTCTTACCGGGTGTTTTCGAGTGAGTTTTTTCCGAACATGTGATAAACAGACAGTGGAGGCGATGGCTCATGGGGTGGGTTTGTAACGCATTAAAAATATCTGAGGTAAAGACGAAATTCTAGACTTTTCCTCTAAGTGAGATTTCATAAGTTGAAATGATAAATTGTTAAGAAAAATTCTTCTTGGAGTCTTTGCGTTGTTTAGGTTACTGTTATATAAAATCTGGGCACTCTCTTATTCCAGCAACATACAAGTTTTTGGAAGGCTATGATATTGTATTTGTTGTAATATTGTTATAATTCTTGTAAAGATTGTTATTGTATTCATTGTTTTATAATAGAGTTTTTTTACACCGTCAATTTGTTAATGACTTTTTATCGCTCTCTAAAAAATGTAATTTTTCTGTTTGTTTGCTGTAGTATTTTTATAGAATAGATAAAATTTATCGAATAATTATCACTAACATATTATTATTCTGTGATAGAAATATTAATATTTCCCCATCCATATATTTAGTTGAAAATATTTGAAAAATCTTTCACATTTTAATATTTTATATTTAATTTAAAGTAATTAAAAGTTTACTGCCAGTACCTACCTACTCCATTGTAGTCGCTTTTTCTCGGCATTTTAGTAGTGTTATCTTTGTCAATCGTACGAGGAAGCAGCATGTACGCACTCTCTCTCATCTAACCGTCGCGTCGCGTCGCGCCCACTTCCTACGTTGCGTCCTATAGCAAATTTCCCAGTAGTACGCGCATCTTGGCTAGCTCCGATAAATTTCAAAGCCTTACAACCGTGACTCATGACCGATTTTTTGCAGGTAGGGTTATACCATCGTGTTTGCAATAAAATTATCTTTATTTTCATATATAGTTTAATTGGTAAGCAGATCGGTGCAAATTGCTCATATCAGCTCACCTGTTTATATAGTTTTAAGGGTAGTCTTGAGCATATTTTATTAGCCTACCCATACGCGATATGTTCATTGACGTATTATGTTTGATAAAAAATACTTTTCATCCGGTAAGCAGATAGGTGAAGAACGTCTCTAGTTCGGATCTTAGACTATTACACGAAGTTGTAAGCGCGGCCATAGTTGGGAACAATTCCCATGTTGTAATCTGGAATTAAATTTTACATGCAACCCCGTTTGAATTATGAACGATGGAGATCGCGTTAGGGTAAAATTTCGCCTATTTGAACAGGTTAAGAATTGGATTTGATGCTTATTTGAATAAAATGAACGTTCTCACGCCTAGCTGGTAAAAATGTGCACAGTGACAAAATAAATTTTATATTCTCAACTGCATGTAAAATATTTTATATTGGTACAATGAACTTCTTATTCGCTGTCTTCTTTACGTTCAAAAGAAATATTATTGCGTTTATTGGAAACGATTATACGCGCGTGCTAAATATTTATAATTTGTGTTTGCAGGTATTCATGTCTTGTAATCTAATTAGTGGGATGTACCAGCGTTTGGATAAAATGAGAAAGGCGGCATTCGCCAGTGTTTGTCTCTTCGGCGAAGATAACAACAGCACCATCAGTGGCATTTGGGTATGGCGCGGACAGGATCTTGCTTTTAAAGTGAGTATTGATGGTTTTTTTTTTCCAATTTGTGTTGTGGAGATCTACGAAAAATGTTAAAATTAGAGTAGCGGGACTCGATATTTCGTAGAATATGGAGTAACGATAGAAAGAAAGAAAGAAAGATAACGCGGCCGCTAAACTCGAAGATTGCATGATTTTATGGTGAAACACTTATCAGATTTCGTGTGGTTCGTCTAGTGTCAAATGCCATTTTGTTAGACTCAATCCATGCCAATGCAAATAATTTTGTCGAATGAAAATTCGGAGATAAATTGATATTTAAGGTGACGAAAAAGTTGTAGATATCCATGAGCATTTGGTAAAAATTCATAGTTTCTACGGAAAATTATGAAAAACCAACGATTTTATGATTTCGTAATTATTTATAGAATTTTTTTGCCGTCCTTAAAAATCTACGAATAACTACACAAATGGAATCCTCGTAAACATTATATAGTCATTTTTTCCATCAGAGAATCCAACTGATTCGGATTTGACGTCAATAAGTTTACAATAAGCATTATTTGAAAGGCGTCACGAATAACGTTGCACTAATTAAAATAGCCGAAGTTAACTTTTCGGTGGAAATACGTTTTAATTGGATACACGGACCGTTTATACTTATTTAAAAAATTTGTGATAATTTTGATGATGGCAATGGCAATATTATTTAGAGAGGCTTTCTTCGAAGCAAAAGAAAGAAAATACTGAGAAAAGCACTCGTTTTAAGCTATATGCCAAGCGTTATTCAAGCCCGATTCAGAGTCTACTACAGCATAATGTTTTTTACGTAATAATATGTGCTCTTCTCACTATAAATCTGCGTTGACTAAATTTCATGAAGATGAACATCACCGCGCGTATATCTTTTCCTCTTCTCCCTAATATGTCACCTTATAGTGTCGAGTGTGACTCCTGAAGCTGATTATGGTTAAAAGGTAACAAATATAAGTTGCACTCGTCGTGCATTACAACATACCGTTTTGTTGTCATTAATGACCTCGCAGGACTGAAAAATTGTTGAAACATTAGAGGGTCAAAATGAATACCTTTTGACCAGTACGGTAAATCTCGGCTCTACATTTGTTTAGTCTCGAATGTGAAATGGTCTTGAGTAAACGACATTAATAAAAAAGATAAAATCAGGTTTTGTTGATATAAAAAGTTAAAAACAAAAGTACTAGAAATAAACATCGAGGAAGATTTTTACACCTCATCTCTTCGTCTTTCAGACAATACAGACACACAATTACCTATCTCATTTGTCCGGTGACATCGTGCATAAATAAATCTATAAAATAATAAATTAATTATTTTTATAGGCATTTAAAGAGTTAATTGCGATAAATGAATATAATAGTAAATGTGTAAACCCCTTTTGGCAAGAACAAGCGGCCCCTCCAAAGTGGTTCGGTATATGTAATAGGCGTATAACTTTGCTTCCGCCGTTTTCGATTCGTGGATCGCTTCAAAAGATTACCAGTTTTTTTCAACGCGGGATTCGTACGCTGCCCGAAAGATGGGAGAAAGTAGTGGTCAGCGATGGACAATATACTTTGGATCTCATAAATGTATAACCAGTTTTTTACAAAAAAGCCTCGAATAGCGGAAAACCAGCGGGAACAAAGTTGTACACCTAATATTATATTTGCAAATACATACAGTAGTGGAGGGGTCTATTGTTACGATTGTGGGTTTCTACTTGCCATCGATAAGTCCTCGTCGAGGCATATCTAAAGCTCTATAACCGTTCCGTTATTTTGAAAGTTGTTCGCATAAAGCTGCTGATTTTCGGGTTATTATCGACCTAATTATAATCCTGTTTCATCTCTACAATGGGTAGACATACGTATAATTTAGAAAATAATTTTATGTTAAACGTATTGTATAAATGTTTTCCATTTGTAGCGGAGGTCAAGTAAGTAAAATTATAGATCACCCTCTGATCAGGGTTCAAGCTTTTCTCAGAGCTCTTAACAGCGCTTAATTTTTACTAAAATTGATTACCCTTGGAGCAATTTAGTATAGTTTATCGCGGGATGAAAATCAAAATATAATAGATACAATGACTTCAGAGTGCTCTACTTATTGCACGTAGTAATGTCAGTTTCCATAAATACCCCATTCTTTTGTTACAGTTGAGTCCAGACTGGCAGATAGATTACGAATCGTACGACTGGAAAAAACTGGATCCGTCCAAAGAAGAAACGAAGGAACTGGTTAAACAATATCTCAGCTGGACCGGTACCGACAAAAACGGACGCAAATTTAACCAAGGAAAGATATTCAAATGAATCCACCTTTCTCCTGTAGCGAGAAAGACATCGCAATTTACATGAAATAAACCTTAAAAAATAAGCTCGGACTATAAAATGTACACGACCTGTTAAATCCTATATCTTTGAAGTATTTACCTTATCTATAGCTGCTCTTTCCAAGGGTATTCTTTCACGGTATAACCTCCGCAATTCTTTTCAAATTATCAATTGAAAAGTGCTGCTTAATTTTCTTAGCACAACTCTCATTACGTGACAAGACGGCTGTCAAGTTATATAAGATGACTAATTGCTTTTAAGTTTCTTGATGTTTTCACTACCAATGGTTTTTTTGTCGCGACATTTAATTTCTTTTCAAACATTGGGTCTGAATAAGAATAATGATTGATTCGGAGTTTTGTGATTTATCGGAATAAAGGAGAAGCGTAAAATGAATTGCGTCAGACCATCTAAAGCTACAACGTGCAACGAATTCCTTTATTATCGTTCATGTTTTTTTTCCTAATTAATGGTTTAACATCGACTTAATTCAATGTCATGACCGTTTACATTACTCGCGTCGGACTTGCGTCTAGACGCGGTAAAACTATGGCTGCGATCGAACTCGTTTTTCTTTTTGCACGCGGCGAAAATTCAATTTTTTCCTAATGCAGTAAACAATATTAACGTACAAGGCTAGGGCCGGGCATAAAAGTATGCGTATGTGATATGGATCACCTGAACTTCAATTTCCTTCACTGCGAAAACTGGAGGACAAGTTTTACTACACAATAGATGTGGAGCAACGTTCGCAGCCTCCGTTAACATTCAGACGGCGGGGATCGATTCAGAAACCGTTCATGTCCAGCCATTCCTTCACACGCGATACGTAATCGCCGCGAAATTTTAACTGACCCGCAGGCTCGTGGATCCGAGAGCTTAGTCGCTTATCCGTTTTCTCCTCCAAGTACGTCTTCAGATCGGCTTCCAACGCCCAGATGTCACCCTCGATTTTGCACAACGTCGTCACCCTTCGCAGTCCCCTTCCCGTGATTTTCAGGTATACGGGTTGCATGTGATTCCTTGTACGACCCACGTAATAAGGTTGCTGGAAAGCGGTTTCTGTGAGGAGGCAAAATTGCATCATCGTAAATGTATGGAAATTGCGAGCTTATACAGGGTGACTGCAGACTTGGAAAACCAGAAAAAATCAGGGAATTTTGGATTTTTAGTGGAAATTATAAATGAAATGGAATTAATTTTTGGAAACTCATCGCTGATGTGTTTCACGATGCAGCAATTTGCGCTGCTACTTCAGATCTCTAGTAGTAGCGTACATGTTCCATTGACTAGAATTATTAAAGTCTATCATTAACGTTACTTTCTTAGCGTATAAACCTCTTTACAGTAATTCTCATAATTTGCAAAGAAGGATTCCAATACGCGTCCTCTTGCGTTACAATTATTTATAGCTTTGTTGTTTATGCAAAACTAATATGAACAAAAGTTCGGAATATATACAAAATTTGATCTGAAATGGTCAGGGAGTTCTATAATCAAATTTCTGTAGCCACCCTTTTACCGCGTTAAAAATTGTTCAAGAATAAGCTCTACCGGACTGTGGTTTCCATCCCGAGGGAAGCTCCTTGACTCCAGTGGGTGGCGACGGTACGACTTTCACTCGAAACAGCCGCTCCACGTACATCCATTCCTTTGGATCTTTCGATATCTCGAAGTCTGTGTAGGCTGCGGTTTCATCGTATATCGGAGAGCTTTTGTAGCTGCTTCGCCTCTTTTGAACCTAGGGGCAAATCAAACGGAGAGTTAAGGACTGGATAACAAGCTAATGTCCGTTAATATTTATTCTCATTAATTTTAAGCATGAATCCGGGGAGCGATAGTTCTGATGTATAGTTTTCGATTTGATTGCATCAGGGAATGATTTTACTTTTTTAGTTTCAATTCGACGGGATTTCCAATATTATTCCTTCATCTGGGGTCATAAAATCAAATACAATTGATCGATGTTATTAGCTCGTTTTAAATGGTTATTCGTACATTGATACCAACTAGATTGTTTTCTAGTCAAATGAATACGTATCTCCAAAGATAGTATACGAAAAGAAATTGACTTTTTTTTTTAAACGGAGAAGGTCCGTTAACGATTTGCGTGATCAGTTCGCAGAGAATGTTATCGAAAAAAAAAAGGTGATTGTCACGTGCGAGGTATTTAAGTGCCTTCTTCAGCTTTTTTTACGAACTCCCTTGAATTTCGAGGTTCGATTCTGAATGGACGTGCCTTCCTTGTATTCGACGAGACGCGTCGAGCGAGCAATTCGCGACGACCCCATGCGAGGCTTTCGAAAATCCCGTAAAAATGCAAGAAACAAATGGAGTAACTGCGGATAAGGGCCCAACGTGAGGCCCTTACACGCTACGTGGTAATCGGCTTCGAAAGAGACCGAAGGCGAGACTTTACGCCCCGCGAAGAAACGACGGGCGAATCGTGAAAACGTTAATCCGTACCTCGTTGAGAATCGGAAAAGCATTTTCCCCCGGTACGACGGCTTGCGATGCGCGACGGATCGCCGGGAGACTGGATCGTGCGAAAATCCGAAGGGCGGCCATTTTGAGTTCGGTAAATAAGGGTCGGTGGCCGCCATTGGTGCGCACGGGCGCGTCTTTCTTTTCGTTCTCGCGTCTTTCTGGGTTCTCCGCCCACCGGACCTATTTTTTTTCCGGTTTTCCGATCTCGCCGGTGGGCAACCGACGTGCTGCACCGAAGCTCGTTGAGGATCCCGACAAAGAGTCCGCGTAAAGCTCGAAATTTGACGAATAATGCGAGGGCAGTTAGCGCGAACATCGTGTAGGCTCGGGAAAAGTGCCGCGTTGTTCCGAGTCGTCTCGGAGTGTACCTAAACGCGCGTCCGGTCGGTTTGCCGGGAAGTTTTTTCTCGCCCAAAAGTGAAGTCGAAGATCGGTTCGGTGAGAGGCGCGCAGTATTTCGTGATAGAAAGCGCGCGTGGGGATGAATTTTGCGAAATAACACAGTGTGGCGTTAGCGCGAACGGGGTATGGGCCTGGGAGAGGTCGGGCGTTCGGCCGCCAGGCGGCGGTAGTGTAAAAACAGTAGGACAGCGTATAGACACCCTGTAACGGGATCGTGTTTTTCTGAGGGTGATATTTCCCGTTTTTTCGGAAAAACCACGAACTTTTGCGAGGATTTTTGGCCTCAGAGGTGAGTGGAGCACGCGCTGCGACTTTTCGGACGATAAATTCGCCGGACCCTCCGCCCCGACCGGCGTAACGAGCTCGAGAAGTCTAGAGTCGGGCCGACCTTTTGTTTATTCGTGACGATTTTTTCGCGAAGATTTATCGCAAGATTTTCCGCCTTTCCCGTGTATCCGCTGGTCGATTTCTACACTGGGAAGTTAATACGCGCCCCGCTCTTGCTAACGAGATCGAAATTTTAGAAATTGATGGAGCACCCGGAGAGATATCGGTCGAAATATATCGGAGCATTTTCCTGGGCGAGAAGAGGCGCACGGTAGATCCGTGTAAATGCAAAGTTTGTCACGTAATTTTTCTGGCCGCCAGGGCCGCATCAATCAACCCCACTGCCCAGTCTCCTGCTTATTCTGGTATTCTATCTAATCGGGTACTCCAATTTTTTCACATTCGCGATAAATTTATCGTTGATTTTCGTCAAAATCTGATCTTTTACTTTTGAACCATATCCATAGTCAGGCTATTCTCACGGTTTTCTTCTCGACATGTTTGCTTCATGCGATCGACGATCCTTGGAATGGAATCCGAAGCAGTTCGCATATCATCTCCACACTGCGTTTCTTTGCACTCCCTTCTGATTTCCCCTTTGATTGAAAAAGATATTCAATATAAATTTGTCTGTTGCAAGATCAGTGAATATAATTAGCTTCTCAACGCAATGCCTCGTCTCTCTCTCGTAAGCAAACTTTTATATTTCCAAATAATGTAAGATATATCAAAGATCGATGCTGACTTTTCGATTGAATGCAAGTATTGATAATTATCATTCGCTTATCAACAATGCGTGTTACTTCATGGCCTTAGAAACTTGAATTTTTACTAATAGCCCAAAGCGCATGAAATTTTGAACTCTGAATTTTCAATGAAAGATTCTGCCTTTCGCGCGGAAGAAGTTTAAAGAAGTTTCGACATATGCACATTCCTTGGATTTATTTTTAACTTAATATAAATGAACCTTTTATCAAATTTGGAGATATTATGCAGTTCTCTTATACTGGTAAAAATATTACACGTCGCCTGTGTGGATACGGTTTTCATGTATGTTTACCATAGGCGGGAAACGACGATTTTACTCTTGTTGATTTAGATTTTCTTCAAACACATAGCTCCAAATAACAGAATATGTAATATTTCTCTCGTTAACTTTTTTTAACAAAAAAAAAGAGACTTTAATTTGCATTTTTATACTCTTTTTTGCCAAGTAAAAGAAAAACTGGAGAAAATTATAAACAAGAAGGAACTGGACACGCTGCAAGATGGTAATAGTTTACGGTCTGTTGTATATTATGCGCTTTGTGGTGTGATTTATATTACCGATACGCAAGGTAACTCGGGACTGTGCGAAACGAAAGATAGCTGAGAAGCTTGAATATTTGCATTGAGTTCTCAGCACTTAGCTCATTTATAGTGGAAAGGTGACCATTAATAATTATATTAGTTATTCGAGCTGTCAGTTTTACAAAATATAAAATATTGCGATTCAATTGTTAAGAAAACAATTATCTTTCACTGTCCGGGTAGAAGCTGTGAAGAGAGTCTGCATAAAACGAATACAAAGCTCGTAAGCAAATAACGGCGACGCGCATGTTTCAGGAGCCCGATGTGGGTGGAAGTGAGATGGCATCCAGGGAGAAGAGACCCCTAGCGCCTTCTAAGTCTAAGCAGAAGGGGAATAATGACACTAGTTTGTCCGCCGTCGATGGTAAAGGTAAAAAGGGCAAGTCGCTACCAAGCTCTAGACAGCAGCAACTCGCACGCGACATCCTAGAAGCTGTGGCAACGGGTAGCCAGCTTCCGCCTAAGATAAACGCAAGTCTGCCGCGCAAAAAGGCCCTTAAAAATCTGAAGCGCAAGCAGAAGCTAAGGGCGGCAAAGGCAAATCTCATCAAGGTCAAGATCACGAAGAAAGTCGCGATCAAGTCGCTGAACAAGATCGCGCCGAACGTTAAGAAGAGCGCGAAAGCGAGAAAGCTCAGAAAGTCCGACGAGATTGACACGAAGATTACGGAGAACGATACGAAATCGGCGGAGAGCGATATCGGGGATAACGAAAGTTCCAAAGGAGTTGGTGCGAGCGCGAAGAACAATCTTAGGACGAAGAAAAGCAAGCCACCTCTGAAGCCAGCGGAGGAGCCCGAAAGTAGCGAGACACGGATAAAGGAAGTGGACGTCGTAACGGGAGCGATCGTAAAAACGAGTCCAAAATCTGGCAAGAAAGTGAAGCTTTTGAGTAAAAAGGCTACGAATATTGGCGCCGAAACTACGGAGCCGGATAACAAAGCGTCGAAAGTCGTAAGCACTAAGAGAAATACCAGCAAGGAAAGAGATACTTGCACTAGAATCGCGGAAGGTGAGTCGACAAGTCCAAAAAGCAAGAAGAACGTTGACAGCGTAAAGGGCGATAGCGTTGCTGATCCGAAAAGTAGCAAGTTACTTTCGGAAAGCAAAAATTCCATCGATCTCACCATAGACGAGGTGATCGCGTCAATGCTGAGCGATTCGGAATTGGACGACCAACGAAAGGTGTCGGAGAAGGTAGAGGTGAAAGTAACGAGAAGCCGGAAAGTACCGTCGGGCGAAAAGCTCATTCCCGACTGCGAGATCAAGAAGGAAATCGATTGCGACGAGGGAAGGAGCGCCTCGGACGACGATTGCGCAGATTCCGATTCCGGAGCTCAGCAGCGAAAAATAACTCAAGTTAAGCAGAGGTCGAACTTTTTGATAAGCCACCGGAGTCTCCGAAACGGTAAATTGCGACAGCTCTCCGACTCGGGGATTTCGCTGGATCTGGACGCGAAGAAACGCCGCGGGTTAGGCTCGGACGACGTGGTGATTTCGGAAATTTGCGCCGAACACGCCTCCGACGACAATATGGACGGCGAATCGGGCGTCTACGAATCCAACGACGCCGAGACTCAGAGCAACGTGCCCTCCGGCAAGAACAGCTTGTTGTCGGGGAAGGCTGATGCACAGAGGAACTTTGAGGAGATAGTCGATAACGGAGTCGTCGAAGTGGAAAACAATAACAACAGCGAACGGAGCGGCATAGAGATCGGTCCCACGTTGCGTTCGAAGACAAAGGCCAGAACCGTCGACGGTGAGGTAAAGAGCGACGACGCGAAAACCGAAGACACGAACTCCACGAGCAAAAGTTTCGAGAGTCAGGAAGAATCGAAGAAGTCCGTTAGCTTGGAACAATCGCGCAAGGACATCACGTTGATCAAGCTCGCGGACAAGCCCAAAAGTCGCAGGAGCAGTCTCAATATCGATACGAAGAAGAGCACCGTGGGCTCGTTTTACAGTGCCGACAAGGCGGACGGAAATCCAAAGTCTCAAATAGATCAGATGATAGAGAACATCAAGCTGACGATCGCCAAGTCCATCGAGGATAAGATATTCGGACCCGAGAAGAGTCTGACGACGCTCAACAAGAATTTCGAGGTGTCGAAGATCGAGGAAATCGTGGCACCGTTGAGCGCCGAGTCCCAGAAGCTCGGATTGGAGGAGAACGCGGAAGAGGACAAGCCGAACGTTTCAAAGAGTGAGAAGAAGTCGGACAAAGCGGAGAATTCAGTCCCCAAGGTGGCGGACACTGCCAAAGAGATCGAGAAACTAGTCATGGGAGACATGGAATTGATCGACACTCAGTCCCAAAAAACGCAGGATGAGGAATGTTCCAATACCGACGCGGTTGGAAATATCGAAGACGCGGGGACCACGAGCAATAATCGCGATCGCTTGTCGAAACTCGAAAGATCGTGCGACAAAGAATCGAATCAAGAGTCCGCCGCCGTCGCCACCGCCGCTTTCGAGCGAGCCGAGGGAAAGGCAGACGACGCGATCGGCGATGCCATGGAAAGATCGTTTGACGGCGCGAAAAGGGTAATCGGTACGAGAAAATCTCCGAGAATCAACGATAGGAGCTCTTCGGAGAACAGTGTGGATACGGATGGCACGAAAAAGTCGACGAAAACGACGGATAAGGGCGTACAAAAATTTGCAGACGCAAAAGACTCTACGTGGAACGAAGAAGGAGACTGCGCGGCTATAAACGATGGCTGTCCCGATCGCGAGACGTTTAAAAGTGACACAAAGGCCGAAGAGACGTGTGAAAGGGATTCGAAGTCTACGCAGGACTGTCACGATTCTGCTGATCCTTCATTGCCTTCCACGGATCGATCGGTGTCGGGCGATTCTGAATTATCGAGCGTGCTTCGAGAAAACGAGGCGCCGAACTACTCGAGTAGCGTCAACGAGCCGGAGAAGCAATTGAACGTCTTGATACAGTCGGAAGACTCCGAAACGCTGGAAAGCATTTCTCGCGATGTAGAGGAGCTCGTGTCCGGAGGGCAACCGAACAATCAGCAAAGGAACGATTCGAAATCGTCGAAAATGATTTCGGACGACGATGTTAATGGAAAACTCGGGAAAGATCCAACGATTTGCGATGACTCCGTCGAGCCGGAAGACGACAAAACCGAGGAGAGCAGATCTTTGGAGGCATTGGACATCTCCTTCACCGATTCGGAGATAATGAGCGTCGCCGCGGAAGTTGGCAACGCGTTAGCTATGGGTGATGATTTACAGGAAAACTCGGTCGATTCGAAAGTGGCGTCAATTATCGAGAAGAACCTCGGCGAGTCGACTGAGCATACGAAAAATCACTCGAACAAATATAACCAATCGACTGAAAACGATGGCTGTGATGGAAATATTAGGGAGTCCGCCAATTCTACAATAGAAGAAGAATCGCGCGGTGCCACAGAGGATACCGCGGTAACGGAGAATACCGTCGGTAAAGATTTGAATCGCAGCGAAGATGCGAACTCTTGTTCCCGGTCGATGAATTTGGAAGATACTTCTTCGGACAAGGAATCCATGAAAAAAGATCGGGACACCGCCGAGGAACAGAACTCGACTACGGAGGAAGGTGGACGGGTTCTGAGGGCGCGTGACAAGCAAAGGAAAGGCGAGATCGGATCAAAATCTCGAAGCACGGAACGCATCGACTCCAAGCGTAAAGTGGAGGACGACAGCACCCAAACAATGGATATGGACGACAATCAGGGATCGTCCGACTCGGAACGCGCTACACCCGAAAGTAGCGCGAACGGAGGAAATGCGGAGAAGGATCAAAATGCGGTGAAAGTGGAGGAATCCAGCATTTCCGAGACGCAAATTCGCACAAGACGCAGCAGAGAAGCGAAGAGGCGGAAAGAAGATCGGCAGCAGACTCAAAATTTGTTCAAGTCCAAACGCGGTAAGCGAGACGTCAGAAAATCCGATCAACAGAACAAGGAGGAAACGCTACTCGACAACGAGGTGGCCAAAATCAACGAGAACAATCGTTCGCTTGAAAGCAAGTATAGTCAGTCGTTGGACGGCGCCGAAAATTTGAGAGGACTTTCCGAAGGTGGTCAGCGCGAACCCATCAAAACGCAGAACAACGTTCGTGATCTACGAAGTAAATCGGAAAATGATTTGGAGAGTGTAAAAGACGAACTGGACGCCGAAGAGCTCGTGCAAACTCGGCAGGAGAACCATACGCCCGAACGAGTAGATAATTCGGAGATGAACTCGGATGGCGAATGCAAGAAGACGAAAACACCGGAGCTACTGCGGAAAGACTCGGACGATGTGTCGACGTCGGAAGAGTCGACCATCAGCGCCCCACCAACTCCAAAAATCTTTGAGACACCTGAGGACAAAGCGAAGAAAGAGTCGATCCTTCGACTGTTGGGCCTGGAGTCGCTGGAGAAGGCGGCGGAGCGAATGAACCATCAGAAGGCCAAGAAGGAGCAATATACCGGAACTTTGAAGACTGTGATCAGGGTGCAAAAGGAGAAGGAGAAAGATAAGAAGAGATCGCGATCGCCGTTGCGGATGGTACTGAAACAGGGACGCGGCGATGGCGATGGCGATTCACCTGAGTTTTACACCATTCAAAAGGAGGTACGTCTTTCAGAAAGTTGTCTGTCCCTCGCGGGATTTCGCGTCGCAAACATATTCCGTCGATTTGTCGATCGTTCGCAATTATGATCGTTGTTGTCTCATCTTTTTTCAGTTTGGATCCAGTGGTTTGGGCGATAGCAGTTCTGGTGCGAACCGCAAGTTCTCTACTAACCACAGACACTCCTGCGGTAATCCTGGTTGCGGGCATAACTACATTCTCGATCACACATTTCCTCTAACCGCTTCGTCTCAGCGGCTTTTTTTTTTGGCTAATCGTTTACTGCCAATGAATAGTGGAAGTAAAGATGCTCGATTTTCGCGCTCCGCGTCAAAACAAATTAACTCTTTCAAAAGTTTTTCAATCATAGCAGAGATAATGCTTTGGTGCTATTTCGAGCACATTTCTTTTACATTCCTCCCGCACGTTACAGATTTTCTTAGCAAAGTAGAATAAAGTTAGAGAGATTAGCTTCTGTGTGATTAGAAAATTAATTCATGGATACTAAATTCGAGTTTGAACAAACGAAAAGATTTAATTTACAGTGTCGTTAAAATGCTTTGATTGGCATTTTATAAATCTATTCTCTATACGAAAAGAGTATCTTTGAGGTAATACGATATAATGGTAATAATTTTAATTCTAAAGGGTGAACCAATTATTTAAAAACTATGTCAAGACTAAGAAAAAAAAATTTTTTTTTTAACCGTATTGTTCCGTTTCTGAGATTTTCCGAAGCCAAAACATCTTACATATTACAAATCATTTTACGGCAATGAACAATCATTCATTCGATTCAGTTCAGAAATGCCAGCTTTATCTAATTTTAGAATTTCGAAGTTTTCAACAGCAGGTAGTTACCCCTAATAACGACTAACTATTAATTGCGAACAAACTAGCAAAGCTACAACAATGAAAAATAACTCATTCGATTCAGCTTAAAAATATCTTTGTTAGGCCAAGTCGAACGAGCTATCGTTCATTGTCGCAGTCTCGCTAATTTGTCCGGAATGTATTGAAATAACTTTAGAGATGCAGATGCAGAAAAATTCATGGTCGTAGATCATAACTCGATTTTCTACTCATGCAAGTGGTTAGTCTCAAACTTTTTTACGGCAGTGTATATAAAATTCATCACGCGTAGGTTGGAGGCTTAATCGTACAATAATCCATTGACTCTGAATCAAATGGCACCGCGATAACGAATGGCATGCTTTTAAGGAAATAACACTTCTTCCGCCATGGAATTGTGCTTTCTCTCGTCGATGCGCTTGATTTAACCCCTCATTCACCGCGTGCCTAGAATCAAAGCAACATCGGAGAATGAGACTACTGTTTACGCTCCGTAACCGGCGAGATTTCTCATCGAATCGTTTTTCTTTATCGCAGACGAAGACAACGACGAGGCGCAATCGAAGGACCGCCAATCTCTCGTTATTCCAGAGAAGTCCTCGTCGTTTTCCATTCATCCGGGGCGCCTCTGCGCCGACGTCTGTTGCTATTGCTTCGGAAAGTTCGGCTCGCTGGACACGCCAATGCACTTGGCACAAATGAAGTCCGACGAGAGGCGCAAAAAGATCCTCAATGTGGAGAGACACCTGACCAAGGACTCCTGTCTTTGCGACGCTTGTTATCGTCACGTCGATAGGAAAGTACGTGTCTTCTAGTTCGTCTTTCGTCGACGATGCGTAGTACCGCGATGGATGGTAAAATGACAGTTATATTTACGTGTTAAGGCGAATACCAGTCCGACGAATATGCAGGCCAAACCGCCGAGGCAACACCGTCAGCTCATGGTGACTAAATGTTCGGCGCGCGATTGCAGAGAGTCCGCTCGACACCACGTGAAACGGCGATGGTTGTTGAAGATCAAAGCCGGTTTACTAAATCAGGTTGGTATTCTCTCAGGCGTACATCGATAACGCTCGTTGTATCGGGCCTCGAGAGACTGACGATGTAGGTACCTGAATTTCGTAGAGTAGGGCTATTTACCGGAATTTCTCATATCGAGGCAATGTAACGACGCGAAGAGGAATGGTAAGCACTTGTTGCTTTGTAACACGAGACGCGAGGAAGGCCAAAACAGCTCAAAGCCGAAAGCTTCCTAAAAAAGGGTTTCACTAATATGTGAGCTGTATTGGATGAATTGTTCGTTCGCGTTTCAGATATCGCGCGAGAAAGTGTAACTTTGTCACTCGCTTCGGGTACTTTGTCGAATTTAAGACTCTTAACTTTCGTGTCACTTATTTTCAGAAATATTCATCTGCTATTTGATGTAATTATCGCTTTTCGAGGTACAGACCAATCGCGAGCAATGTCGATACATTTGTAAATATTCATTAAAAGTAGACAGCTTTTTGCTAATTACGTATTTATACAAACGATAGTCGAAGAAAAGGTTTTAAGATGCGTAAACCTAATCACGCGGTTCGCGATGCGTACGGTGCAGTTACGATTAACTGGCCCTTATTTATGCAGGTGGACATAGACTGGGAATCGAGTCAACACACGTCCATGTCGTTCTGCGTGAATCACTATTCGAAAATTGAGAGATTTTTGACGTGCGCGCTTTGCAAGCGCCGACTCGCCAGGAACCAGACGCATCAGCTTGTCACCGCGGAAACGGAAGAGCTGAACCAGCGACTTCGACAGCAGGAAATCCCCGTGTTACTGGTTGCCGGGACGTTCGTTTGCAAGCTGTGTCGCTACTTTACACAGTTGCAATTGAAGTATAAGGACATCGAGGATATGAACATGACTCGCAGACCCTTCTTTAAGAACTATCGAAAGAGGTGAGTCGACCGACGAAAATTGAGGCGTGTAAAGCAATCAATTTGGAATGCCTATATCGCCGGGCGCAACGTTCACGAAGGGAGGCGCGTTTTACGCCGCAAACGGTATTCGTTTTCCAGAATCCTGCACTATCACGACATCGAGGTTCTGGAGAACGAGGAGGAGGAGCCCCTGCAGAATCAATCGTCGAAGGATAAGGACAAGAGAAAAAAGACCAAGTGCGTCCAGAACAAGAACGGCGGCAGTGCCACTTCTAAATCGCCGGACGGCACAACCAACTCGAACCACTCCGAGAAATCGACGCCGGAACCAAATAAGAACGAAGGGACCAATTCGGAGACCGACAACGAGAATCGCTCGACGAAGGTCGACGCGATCGAGGACGTATTGGTGACCGACGTGCGAATATTGGGAATCGACAGTGCCGTGGAGAATTTGAAGAAGAGAAAAGCCCTCGAGGGCTACGCAACCAATACCACCTCCTTGTCGTGCGAAGACGCCAGCGACGTGGTCGAAATTCTCGCAATGGATAAGGAGGTGACCTTGACGAGGTTACCGAAACGCGCGAGAACGAACAGCGACATAAATCCAGTGGTGCAAAGACTCGGAGCGAATCCCTCGATCAGCGTCCGCACGCTGTTCCCCGGCGAGGAGGAGATGAATTTGCATGCCAATGTCGAGTTCAATAACGTTCGCGAGGTCACGCCACAGGGTTGGGAGAAGTGCGCCACGATGATTCAGTACGACAGGGACACCAAGCTGCTCTGGCAAGAGTTGCAGAGGCCTTACGGGAATCAGAGCTCGTTTCTGAGACACCTCATACTTCTCGAGAAGTATTACAGATCGGGCGACCTCGTCCTGGCGCCGAATGCGTCTCGCAATGCGATTAATTATTCGACGTCAGTGCAGAATCGCCTGATATCCTACGAGGGTCCCGAAAAGATGGACGAACCGATCGTGGAACCGATATCCTCGGAATACAACAGCGCGCGCGCATTGAGCGGAGGCTACGTCCTCGAGAGGGACAGGCTCTCCCTGCCGAGCACGAGCTCTTCGTTACTCTCCAGCGCCTGCGGCGCGTCGGGTACCGCGTCATTGTCCAAGGGCAGCCCACCGCGCATCCTCAAGCTCAATCCTGGCGTGTCGATCATAAGGAAGCCACCTCCGAACTTGCAGCGATTAAATTTACCTTCCACCAGTGCGACGAACGGGAGCGCCAAGCGGAAGGATGGCAATAGAATACCGATAACTTCCGGCGGCAAGGTGTTCCAGCTGAGCGAGCCGGATTTCAAGCGGCTGCAAAATCTCAAGAGACAGAAGCAAATGCTCGGCGATAAGCAGCAGCCCGGCGGCGGTTCGAGCAATTCGACTTCACCGTCGGGACTGAAGCCGGCGACGCAGTATCAGAAGGCGCAGATCGCCGCCCAGACGCAGTTCCAGAAGCACTTGAGGATGCAGCAGGAGATGCTCAATCGTCAGAGCAGGGGCGACTTCGAGCCGCTGATTTGCGACGTGAGATCGCTGACGCAGAACGAGACGACGCTGACGCAGAGTCTGCTGAACAATTTGAACCTGCCCAAGTCCATCCAAGTTACGACCAAGCCGCCAAGCGCTAACCCGATTCCAATATTGCCAAAAATTCCGAAGTCCCTCACGGTGATACCGCAGACGGTGACGAGGCCCGTCGAAAAGTGAGAGCCGAAAGATCGAAGTAAGTAGTCGAAAAGCGCGATTATGTTTTTGTTAGAACGCGTACCGCGGTTTTCGACGGGATGTGATTGACGCGTTCAAGCAAAAAGAAGGGCTACGATACTCCCGGCGAGTGGAGAGACGGCTCACGGCCGTTCGTTTCTCGATACGTTGACGTATCGTGCAATTTTCTCGCACCGTGGCGTGAAATTCGACGAGAAGGTACCTACTCGCTTTTTGGCGATAAATTCGTTCGATCGTCGCCGATGAGTCGGCTTGACGATCGTCCGATTCGAATCCAGGTAGACGTATCGATGATACGTCCGAAATGTGGATTCTTGTGATTTAAATGAGACGCTCGAGCGTATTCAAAACGCGAGTGCTATTGGCGGGCTCTCGTTAACCCAAGTCCCGACGTACATATCGGGTCGAGGAAAGCGCGAGTCCGTTCCCTGATAAAAGTGCCTAAAACGACACGGAAGTAAAGAAGTTGTTACATTTCGTTATTGAACTAATACGCTAAACTGACTTAAGACGGTACATGCATATATACACACACACACACACACACAAGCATACGCGCAGATACGCACGTGCATATACATAATGAATCCATTGACTAAAAGAATCATATCAGATCCTTAATTTAAGTAATTTTCGTTTTCTTCTAAACTCGTAAGTCGAAGGATCAGGCAAAGAATGTTCAGGCTCCTTCGATAAGATATCTATTGAATACGACCACTAATGGCAAATAAACTCTCGACGAATTCGCCAGTCGGAAAGCGTCGAAATGTTGCTTTTGTAGAAACGAAAACTTGAAAGGAAGGAACTTTCCGTCTCTGCGCCTTCCGCGCAGCTTCTAACCGCGACATATTCCCGCGGGTGACGAACGCGTCGCGCCCACTCATCTCTTATCAGAAGCTCTGACACTTCTTTGGCCTCGATCCGGAATCTTGAACATCGAGCGGAGTTGCTTCTTCTTAAACGATTCTTAAGATTTACGAACGTACGCGCGCACGTATTCACCTTCTCGCCCGAGGAGCATAATAGTTATTTGTAATTGTACACACGAAATTAGTTATACACGATGATTGAATTAAGTATAGGACACGCGTTGAGCTTATTTATTACAATAATTCATGAACGCAATGTACATAATGAGAAAGTACGATAGTTAAGGTAATTAATCGATTAAGCTGCGACCGCTGCGAATCACGGTGGTTCATGGGTCGTACGAGAATTCCTTAGCCGCCTTGCGAAATGCGTGACGCAGAAATCCGGCGAGCTGTGAAGCACACGCGATGACTTTTCTTCACCGCGCGGCGACATTTCAATGTGCCGCGATCTCGCAGAATAATTTTCGCCCATCACGGAGAAAAAAAAATAGCAACGGTCTCTCTATCCGGACAGCGCCGGTTGAACTCAGCACAAAAAGCGATAATGAATAGCGGTGGTTGCTATAGGAATGCGAGCAAATCGTGTTCCAATATCGAGCATTGCTATCGACACTCGATTTTATGTAAGAATGCTATCATCGCCGTCGGGACAGCGATCATTACTGTCCAAAAAATGACCATCGCTATTTTTTCCCCCGTAGAATGGTACCGGAAGAAACATGCGATTCGAATGTTCGGTGTTGCGAGAGCACTTCCAGGCGCGCTATAGGGGTCTAGCGTACTTACAAGCGTAGCTTTTGTTCGTGTTGCACATGTACACATAGAGAATTTACACCCAAGTGTTTCGCCAAGAAATCCAGTTTGGCGGCGCTGCTTTCCGTATACATACGATACACATTCATGTATTTGATAGTATGCATGGGAGATACGCTAGAGCCGTATAGATCGTTGTCGGGAATTCATTGTTGCCCGTTATGGATCGCGAATAACGTATTCTGTTATGGACTTGGGTAACGCAATGGGGGAGGGGGGATGATACATTGTCGCATTCGTTCATACCGGCGAACTGGAATCGAGGGCTTTTTTACGCACGATGGCTCAACTGTACATAGTTAACCTTAAGAATGGAAAGGGGGGGGGGGGAATCCTTGTGAAACGCTCGAAAGGATGAGGGGAAAGGGCACAGAGGAAAAACTAGTGCGCGACAACATTGACGTTCGTACGCGCATTCGGGGGATTTATCCATCGTTGAAGGAATGCTTTACATTTGACCATCGTCGGTGGCCTTTTTGAAAGACGAGATGGCGTCTTGCCTCTTGAAATGGCGGCGTTGTCGTGATGCGCAGATAAGACGACTGTCCGAAAGGCGTCTAATAGACGTTTGCTTTCGGGTGACTTTTCAAACGGCGAAGAGTTGTCCGAAAGGTGACTATTTTCAGTTGACCGAATAAAAAGTACTTTCAGACGTTCAAAATAAGTTGTCTGAAAGGCATCTTTCAGACACGCTTACAGACACGATTTCGGCATACTAAAAGATATCCGTGACTATTTCCAGACGCCTTTCCGGCAAATTTCGGACGACTTGATGTTATCTGGGATGATTACGTTCGCGCGGTACGTTCGAAGCATGTAACGTGGACGCGTTTCGGTATCGTTCCGCGCTCGCGAATGGAAATCCTCGAACGTATAAAGCCCGTTTCGTTTTCGACGAAATGCTCACTGGACAGCCGATGCGCGTGACGCAAACTGCAGTCTTGTTTACGTGTATTTTAGGAAGCGCTTTTGGGCGACGATTTCTTTTCGAATGTCACCGTCTTATTGGCGGAGAATATTTTTCTTTTTCTTATTAGTCGTATTCTTAGTGAAAAATTTTAATTCGAGCGTTGGTCGCGTTCAGTCCGGCGGAGTGCCGTCAACTCTAATTACGTTTATATTCTTAGCTGCGATTCTTCGGTCGGTGTTGGTTGTACGATACTTTTTTTTTTCTTTTCCTTTTCTTTTCTTTTATAGACTACACACACATATCTTGTACGTACATAGAAAGCCGTGTATTGATATAGACAAAACCCAGACTAGGAGGCGATCGTGATCAAAATTGATGAATTTTTTTATGTACAAAATAGTTTCGTATTATTCCATCCTCGTTTGTACCAAAATACATCGTAAATATAATGAGATGTAGGTACCGATTAGAGATAGGAATCGAGTTATATCGGGACATTGATTTTATCATTTGCATTGTATTTCATGAAGGAGAATAATGCCTATAACAACGGCCGGATCGCATCTTGCTAGGAAATTTATTTATCACTATTAATTTTGCGGGGCCTTTCACAAAACTCGTGACGCTTAGAGGGGGAAGAGAAAGGAGAGTACATAAATGTCATGGAGTGTTTGTGTATGTGGGGGATCTCATGATACGTTATGCCTTATCACGGGAAGATGGGAGGGGACTGGTAAAATTTGCATCATGAATTTTGTGAATGTATTGCTCTCGTATCGCAATTTACAAAATCAGAATCTAAACTAATATCCCCCATCACGTTTGCAGATATACAGTACAATAAGGCAGGCGACATAAGCATTTGTTCATTTGTGTGGATGTAGCGGAAGTTCGTTTAGAAAAAAGTACGTAGAAATGGAAAGAATCATGTTTTCCTGCCCTTTTTTTCGGAAAGAATGATGTTCTCTCTCGATTTTTTATCCGCGCTCGATGGAAAGTTTCGATCGAGAAGCGCGATTTTCCTACAGAGTTCCGAACTGTACCTTGCGCCGATAGTTGGTTGCGAATTTAACACGAGAATCGCCGAGTCTTAGCAATAACGGAAGAGATAGAGTCTTCGAAACCTTCTTTGCAGTATGTATACCTAACGGGTGAACGTCGACCCAGGAAATTCAAATCTGCGATCACTCCCTTCATTCGCATTCGTTTACAGCGCATATTATGGATCGCAGAACGTGATAGCACGTAACTACAGGCGTTGTGCAGTTTTCGTCACGTAGTTTTTATACAGGTGGTACACCGTATGTCTGAGTCTAAAGCAGACGGTTTGTATTTGAGTTTTCTCTCAGTTTCATTAACACAGAGATATGTCCCCGGTTTGGACATGGACATACGGTACACATACACATATGAGTAACTCTTAACGAAATCAGTTTATCAGTAGGTGCCTTACCGAAACGGCCTACTTTGCCAGTTCTACCGAAGCGGCTTATCTCGATGTTATCGGCGGAAGTAGGCCAGCTGTAGGGGTCGCCGGGGATAGTTGGTACAGGAAGCCGGGAAAGACTGTTTTAGATTTAACGTGATCTAATTAGATCTAAATTTGGGAACGGATTATATCTAAGTAGATTTATTGATATCTACTTAGATCTGAATAAATCTAACATTTTTTTTTCCACCGTTAGATCATGTTAGATTTAAATAGAGCTTGCTAAATCTGAATACATAGGATTTAGTATTGTATGCGATAGTTTGTAGTATCAGATCTAAGCAGATTTCATTAAACCTGATTAGATCTTGCTAGATTTACACTAGAACCTCGATTTTGGATTTTTTGGAGGGCCAGTTGTTCCAACTTCTAGGTAAAATTTATCCTCCCGGTAAAACGCATACCCACTAATCTAATTGGTGGATAAGCAGTTTATCTCGAGGGTAAATCTTACCTAGAAGATGGAACAACCCCGGTCCTTATTCTGTCCCTAATTCTATACGCACGTATCTATTGAGCCGGTGCGTAGCAGGAGACCCTTAACTTCAACCGTGTGCTTCAGGATACAACGTAAGCGCGATGCATCGTGTGCTGTCAGCATGAGGAAAAGATGCGCAGATTTCGTATGGGCAGAGGTTCAAGTCTATTGAGATCAAAATTCAGATCTGCGTAGATCTAGTATTAGATTTTCGTGGATGTAATCAGTTTTAAAATTTAGATCGAATTAGACTAAATTAGATAAATTTTTTTTTCCCATGAAACCGGCTCCTCGTTATCACCTTAAAATTTGGTTTTCCCATTACTTTTTATCACAGATTCAAACAATTTTGGCACAATTATTTATCCTGTATTTTTTCATTTTCACCCTTATTTAAGCTGGAAAACGTTATTTAAAAAGATAGCTACGTCATTGTGCTGTAAGTCTATTTCTCTCGTATTCATTGCTTTACATAAATGCGTCTCTCTGACGTTTCGATGACGTTACAATGTCGTAAAGAGAAACGCACTTATAATTTTGCGAATAATTATTCTCTCGGACATCTTTTTCGTGTGACATTGAATATGTATACAGATTATAAATTGAATTTAAAAAGAGGAATATTTTTTTTTATGGGAAGACCAAATTTTAGTGAATCGAGGAAATCAGAGCTAATTGATACGGGAAGTCGATCCCTCGTTTCCACTACTTTCCGCGGCAACGAAGGGCCAATTTCCTGTACTATAACCAGCCCCGAATAATTTTCAGTGAAGTTTAGAGAAATTTGAATTTTGAGCCGTTAATTAGAGATTCCATCTCTAGTGGCATAAGATTTACTTATAATGAACATAACGGCGAACTGCTTCCGCCATTATCGCTGGAACGGTCGATACGCGTGACATCCTAGGACCGACTTTTTGGCAAATGACCGACTCCTTATCTATACGCGTTTCTTAGACACACTGTTATAGAATTTTTTGTAGACCGAAATAGGGTAAACCACCCAGTTATTGGACACAATAAGATTTGAGACCGTGTTAAAAAGATATTTTTCTACCTAGAGAGATATGAGTGGTGGCTTGTTTTGATTGAAAATATATTGATTTTACATTCTAGTAACTTACAATTTTAAGTTGGAAAGAATATAATGTTCAACAATAAAAAGCTGGGATAAAGTGAAAAAAAAACTTAGTTATTGGACAGTGTTCTTATTGTTTGGAAATACTCAATCCAGTAATTGGACAGTCAAGAATCAATAAGCCAGGTACGGTTTTTGATGATATTTATTAAAATAAAAACTAGGAATCTTGTTTTTATTTATTTAAATCAGACTGTCCAATAATTGCAAGGTGTCCAATAACTGGGTGGTTTACCCTACCTGTAATTCGAAAAAAGCATTACGTCAACTTGTTGCAAAAGTCCAATGGTAACGAAACGAGCGGGATTCAATGCAGCAATCCATAAGCGCAATGGTCATTCTAGTGTTAAAATTGAGATTTTTTTGTAAGGGGGATGGGGGAAAGGAGATAATCTGGCTTCGTTAGGAGCCGTGGATACGTTTCCCTCATATCCAGAAACACGAATCGCGTCGTAGGAAGCGAAAGGGCGAGGAAAGCGTCGCGTGGAAGGTCATGGAAGGCTCGATTATTTTTTACTAGACGGCCGCACCTAGCCTAACCCTTACTAAAAGGAAGATAAATAATTTGGCGCGGCGCGCAACAAGCCGCATATACATAGTGAACTATAATATATCGTAAAAGTACTCGAAGGTACATTATACATATAAATGCTCTATTTTACTAAGGATATTTTTGATATATCTATATATATGTGTACCTACGTCAAACTAAAATGAATTATTGCAATCGCTTGAGATAATCAATTGTTGACGGACGATGACACGTCCGACAGGCGTAAGACTGTGGCAAAAAGTCCCCCGGATACCAGCCCGCGCGGCGAATGCTAAGAATTATTATTAGGGGGTTGCATTGAAAGCCGCTGTTTTTTTTCTCGTTTCAAAAACGTTATGTCAATCGAAGAATTTGCCTTCGGATGTTATAATAAGTTTTTCTCACTTGTCTGGTAGAAGTTGAATTCCACGACGAAAGAATTGTCTACTTTTTGAGCTAATCCACTCGGCAACCCAATTTTTGACTTCTTGGTAAGTATGGAAGTGTGTATCTTCCAAGTCGTATTGCATCGATCTGAATAAACGATAATCACTCGGGGCCAGGACTGGAGAATATGCTGGGTGCGGGAGAACTTCCCATTCAAGCTCCATCAATGTTTCTTGTAGAATGTAGAAGTACACATCGAAAAAACAACTTGTCGCGTTCTATTTTCTTCGGTTATAGACATAGACTTATATTAATAAAAACGGCAGTTTAATGACTGAATCTTAATGAGAAATGTCCATAATTTAAAGTGATACAAGAAGTAGTCGTTGCGCACGACATAAGTGGTTAGAGCCATCTACATACAGGAGAACAGTGGCTTTCAATGCAACCTCCTAATATATTGACGCGTCTGTAACGAATTTTCCGCCGAGGAAAATCTCCTCGTCCCCAAGTACGTTTATTATGCTACGTGCATAAGACGCAGATTTGCAAGAAGTTATTTAAACGTAATAGAAAATGTATAGCTATACTCAATTTGTGTCCATCCAGGAGAGATGAGTGTATACGGGAATTTGGCCCCCGTTACCATTATTTTCCATGGAAACGTGGGGCCAACTTCCTCTAACAACTCTCCTCGGTCTCGCCTACGTATACATTTAGGTGAAACCGATAGTATACTATCGTATACCTATACTCACGTATAGGTGAAATTGGAACTAGTTGACGCGGGCAGTTGGCTCCTCGTTGCCATGCAAAGTAATGGAAACGAGGGGCCAACTTTCTGCGCCAAATTAGCATTAGGTGAGATCGGTGCAAGTTGACGCAGAAAGAGTTGACCTTTCAGTCCCGTGGAAAATAATGGAAACGAGGGGCCAATTTCCTGCGTCAATTTGCCCCGGTCTCCACGTTTCAGTAGCTTCTTGAAAATCGCCGACACGCGCTACTCGGACGATCGTTCTCGCGACGCCAACGCCGTCGGTATCCGGGCGCTCTTTCCGGCGGTAACGCACACGCGCGCTCTCACGTGGCGCGAACGAGCGCGAACTGAGTTTAAGTTTTAAGAATTCTATTTTTCTGGTGGCAGAGGGTATAAACTATTGTAACGCGGCACCGTCGGACAGGTGGCGAACGAAGTCTCTACGACGGGAAAATGTTTGTGAAATCTTTTATATGTATACGGTGAGAGACACGTGGCGCGCGAATACGATTCTGCGTAAGACCTCCGCGACGGGATTCGTATTAGCTAAAGGAGAAACGCGGTTGGAGACGAAACGAAGGAAGTAAGCTCATACTTTTTCGTGAATCTTTGTAACAATGGGTGATTTTTGGAGGGGCAGAGGGAGGGGGGGGGGATTATAAGGATGGTATAACGATTGGGAAAAAGATCGGAGATATTTGACAAGCAATAAAGATCGAAAGAAAAGAACAGATCAACGCGGCGACGCGACACTAACCGCGTCGGCCTTCGACGATGAATTTTAGAGGTTTTTAAACGCTTGTGCATTATAGGATCTTCACACTCTCGACCGATTTCCCGCGTGATCGTCGAGATTCGACCGCGTTTCGATTTCCGTCGATTCGTGGCCATCGACGCCCATCGGTTTCGAGCTTGTATTTTTTCCCGTCGGAATTATTCGAGACGTCGGGAGTTGCTTAATCACGATCGATGTCGGTCAAACGTTCGATTGGTTCGGTTGTCGAGTTCGTTCCGAGCGGACGGCACGATACGCGCTGCGAAAGATTGTCGAGAGAAATTGCGCGCGAAACGAAGATAGCGCGATCGAGCATGTTACGCGCTGTGGACGGCTGAGGCGCGCGGAACACTTGAAACACTCTTCGTTGTACCGATATCCGGTGCGCGAACGGGTGGGGCTGTTGCTTCGGCGCGTCCGGGTCTCGGTTATTAATATTACGTTATTTAAATTAATATTAACACACGTTATTACTATTATAACAATATTTGTTTATTTAGTTATAAAGTGTAATAGTTATTTAGTTCTCTACCCTTTGTATATATTCGCAACACTCAATAAAAAATACAAAAAAATGGTCCTGGTTTTGTAAAGTCGTCTGGGCGTCGAAGATGCAAATCTGTTTTTTTTACGAAGTGTGGATGACACGCGCGATGTATTTGGCAGAGGATTTTTTTTTACGTCGAAGGGGTTTTCCAATAGGTACTGGTAGATACATAATGCAAACGCGGATGCGTTTATCGTAGGTTTGTAACGAATAATTTAATTATGATACATGAAACGAATTTTTGAAGCTTCGATCATCTTTCGTAGCATCGCGCAATAAAATGGGTTAATGGATCTCTTCGGGATCGTATATAATCTGATAAATCACATCTGATTTCGAATCAAAGATTGACAAATTTGGAAAGTCGAATCACTTCATGAAATATAATTGGTGATATCGGATCGGCTATTTCGAATTGCGAAATTTTGATTTTAATTTGAGTTCAGCGACCCTGAAAACTTCTAAATATTAAATTTGATCTAAATTGAACTAAGTATTTCCATACGAAAACAAAAACGCTGGTGTTTGATTTACAAAGTCAAAGTTCGAAATAAATGTTCTTGTAAATGCAACTAAGCTCTGTATACAATTAATTACTCAGTATGTTAACTGCTTTGCTATTAATGTTACATTCTCCTGGTTAATTTTACGCTTTTTTGCTGAAAATTTAACATTGCCCTACACCTTTTACGAAATAAGCCAGGATGGCTACAGACCTGGGAAACCGGGAAATGTTAAAATTGGATTTGTTAAGGAATTTTGGATTTTTACTGGATTATAAATAAAGTGAAGTTCATTCCTCAAAATTTTACCGTTGATACATTTTACGATGCAATTTGCGTTGTTACTTCAGATATCTTATACATATAACGCAGCCCAACAAAATAAAATTTTTGTTTTGGTGCCGAAAAACTGAGACCTGATTTTGAATATATTTGACGCGCTGATTCCAAAAATACTTAGCTTTTTTCCATAGCTCTAATTTTTGAGATACATGCTAATAATTGATTTTCGTTTTGGTAAAAGGGGCTTTTTTCCATAGCAGCTCTAGTTTTTGAGATACAAGCTAATAATTGATTTTCGTTTCGGTAAAAGGCACAAATAATAATAATTGCAGCTTCACAGGCCTAAATTGAAAAGTATACCTACCTAGACAAACCCCAACGTTTCAATCAACAAGAACTGAATGATCTCAGTAGAGATCTGAACCTCTCTAAGGAATCTTCAGAATTACTTGCCTCCAAATTAAAAGAAAAAAACCTGCTTACTCTAGGTTCTAATATAGCATTCTATCGTACAAGAGAAAAGGATCTGCTGCCCTTTTTCACTCAGGAAAATAACCTGGTATTCTGTAATGATATAAGAAGACTTAGAAAAAATGGGTTTATCAAAATACACCCCAGACGAATGGCGTCTTTTTATTGATAGCTCTAAACGTAGTTTGAAATGTGTTCTTTTGCACAATGGTAATAAATGTGGCGCAATACCCATTGGTCAATCTACCACTTTGAAAGAGCAATACGAGACAATATCACTAGTCCTGAAAAAACTTAAGTATGAAGAACATCGGTGGGTGATTTGTGTCGATTTAAAAATGGTAAACTTTCTCCTTGGACAGCAAAGTGGATACACGAAATATTCTTGTTTTTTATGTCTTTGGGACAGCAGAGATAAAGAGCAGCACTGGGTTAACAAAAATTGGCCCCTAAGAAACGTCATGATTCGAGGACAACAAAATTTAATTAACCAACCTCTGGTTGCGAGAGATAACATCATATTTCCACCTTTACATTTGAAGTTGGGACTTGTGAAACAATTTGTGAAGGCATTAAATCGAAATGGACCTTGTTTTCGGTTCTTAACACGTAAATTTCCTGGACTTAGCACAGAATAATTGAAAGCAGGCATATTTGACGGTCCTCAGATAAGAAAACTTATAAACGAGACTCAATTTATCAAATCAATGAACGAGATTTAATCTAATGCTTGGCGCTCATTTGTCGAAGTCGTACAAAATTTTCTTGGCAACCGTAAAGCAGAGAATTACATTGAATTAGGGCCAGTTTTACCAAAGCCAAGTTATACCTAGAATAAGTATACCGAGGATAAATTTATACTCTCTCTCTCTCTCTCTTCTTTATACCTGGTATAAAGCGCAGGCGTTTTACCAGCTCCAAGTTTGCCTGGGGTAACTATTCCAGGTATAAGCGTTGGCCATCTAAAATTATTTTTAGGTTGGTAGTAAGAAGTACGTACTGCGCATGACATTTGGTCGTTTTGACAGCTGTTCCGGCGCGATAAATGAAATTCGGAGTTGTTATTCTCAGTATAACCTAACTTTTTGTTTTTGACGTCTTTATTCTTTCATGACATAATCATAACCTGATCGTTGTGGTAAATTGTTATTAATTTTGAAATAGTTGATTGATGTACCAGTTTTTTAATCATCATCTGATGATGATATTGACGTATTACCAAGAATCAGAAATCCAAAGAAAATACGTGCCCGGTAAATAAAAGATATCTATAACAATATATTTATATTTTCGTAACAATAACTTTTATTTTCGAGTCGTCGATAAAAGCATCAGGTACAAAACACGTCCAAACATTCGATATCTCACCAACAAGAATGTGTTCAGTCTCAAAAAACTATAAGGGTCGTCACACAATAATAGTAATTACAACGTAAAATTGCACCATTTGATCCAAATCTCGTATCGGACAAAATATATTCTAAAATCTATAAACTTTTAAATCGCTACAACTTAAGATTTATCATGCAGTGACATTACTCTGAGATTACATAGAGCGGTACAATGTTATCGTTTTTTTAAGTATACGCGACCCTATCTAAAAAGTATACAAAGAGCGTTGTACGACTTGATGTCTAATGCCGAGGTATCTTACTAAAGTGTATCAATGCAAATCTAAAATTTTTTCATATTCTACATCGTACGACGGATGTATCACTTCTGCTCCTGAAAACTCTGCAATCACGCGAATTGAAGAAAGGTATAATGTCTACCTAGATAAATTTAAATGTTACTTATAGAAGACAATGCAATGGTAGATGACTTCTTTGGTTGATATTATTGGATACCGTTGAGATTCTCGCGATTAGAGACCCGCGTGCGTCAATTTTAAATTTAAACTTGCATTTTCTGAGTAAAAGAGCGAAGAGAGAAAACAAAATTTTCCCGACGTTTCTATGAGCTTCTATCCTCCTATTAAAAAAGAACTATAATCTAAAATGTGTCGTGCGAAATTACCTCGCAGAGAAAGACTCATTTATAAAAAAAGAAGAGAGATCTATTAATTTTGATTCTCCAAAGCTCTGACTCAGATAAAATTATAATCATGATTCAATCTCACGCGTGGAAAGGAAGGCTACAATAGCCGTTCCTCGGAGCACCGTCCGACGCGATTGCTGCGACCCAGAGAACTTGAGTATCTCATCGAGTTCTTAATCTAGAACGAATTATCGAACGTCAACGTCGCGGTGGAATTTCTACTGTCCGGCGATTGCATTGCGATATATCGTTTCTGTAAGATCTCTTGGAGGTCGTTGCAAGAGCTATTTTCTCGTTTGGCTTGCAAAGGTCTCCCACCCGGCGATCTGAAAAACACGTTTAAAAGCCCACTGTGAACAAAATCAATCCTTCGCAGCCACGACATTCTGACAATGCGAAACTCCTCTTTGTTCCTGGCGAATAAAAAGTTTACCGTGATAAAATTGTTTAATCGTACCTTGTGACGAGTTTCATTTTGACTTTGTTGATGTTTTTCAGTATGTCGCCCATTGATTTCTGGGAGATCAGTGGCGGTTTATGCCGATCGATGAACTTGTAGCCCTATAAACTAGCTCTCCTCGCGATGTTAGGAGTCGTTGGAGGTTGCAGAGGTGGCGGCATATAATAATGACTAATTAAAAGTTTTAACATTATGATAAAAACGATTACCTACAGTAATTAGCATTGATCCCGAAGCAAGAAATCTTAAAGTCGGCAATAATTTTGTTGCTGGCTGAATTGCTGCACTTCTTGGCGACCTCGAAGCAATGCGATGTCGTATTTGTCCCAATAATCTCTGACAGGTTTGTTTTTCCAAACGAAATCAAGTGAAGAATTCTACAACCATTGTATTCTTCGAAATAGTCAACTCTGGAATAGTTTTGTATTAGATATTGGTTATAAATTAGTAGGTATAGGTATCCTTTATTTACTTACCGGGCACGTATTTTCCTAGGATTTCTCATTCTTTGTAAGACGTCAATTTCATCATCAGATGATGATTTGAAAACTGGCACATCAATCAACTCTATTTCACAACTAATAACAATTATTATGATTCTGTCACGGTTGTGATTCTGTCACGGAATAATAAAGACGCAAACAAAAAGTTAGGTTATACCAAGGATAGCTAGCTTATCCAGCGCTGAAACTGCCGGATAAGCTATCCCTGCATTTATTCCAAAGTTTATCCTATTCCAGACTTATACCATCGTGGTAAAACGCTTGCGTACAGGTTATTCTCAGTATAGCGCTATACGGCGTTTATACCGTGTTGGTAAAACCGGCCCTTAGTGGAAGATATGCTGTCTAACTTTCATATTCTCGGTTGTAACATGAGCATAAAAGTTCACTATCTCCACAACCACTTAGATCGATTCCCACACAACCTAGGTGATTATAGTGAAGAACAGGGAGAAAGATTTCATCAGGACATTAAGACGATGGAAGAACGGTATCAGGGAAGATGGGATACCCACATGATGGCCGACTACTGTTGAAGTCTGCAGCGAGAATGTCCTACTAAACACTATGTTAGAAAGTCTTACAAACGAAAATTTTTAAGTGATACACCTTAAATGTATACATATTTATCTACTTTATAATTAAATACTTTACTTTGTATTCTTTGTTTTTTAACGAGCCATTGTATCAAATACTAATTTGTATAGATTTCAATACATGTAAGCCAATATAGCGTATCTAAAAAACTAGATCTGATAGACTAAGACTGGTAGTTTTTTTTAATTCTACACCCAAAAATTACCTAACAACAGTTAAAAAACAGCAGGCACCAAAAAGTGTGTTGGGCTGTGATAATAGGTAGCGGACATGTGTCCCATTAACTAAAATTAGGGTCTCTATCATTCACGTCACTTTCTTAGTGTATTAGCATTAACCTCTTTGTAACCTCGCGTTCTTGTGTTATGATTATCCATAATTTTGTTGATTTGATTATATCTACAAAACTCCTAATATGAACAAAAAATATCAGAAATACTTACAACTTTATCTGAAACGGTCAGAAAAAAATCAAAGTATTCTACTCGTAAAATCAAGTTTCTGTAACCACCCTCTAACCGTAGACTGTGTTATAATTTGCAACACAATTGGTGTACTGTTTACATTAAATTCCTTCCGTGTATTAAATTCGATTTGTCGCATTGGATTCGGCATTTTGAATGTTTAAATATGTAATAAGCAGTGCCATAACTCGATCTTCTATAAGCCGAAAACCTCTATAAGACTATGAATTTTTCTATTCCATTGATCTTGGGGGACCAAAATGTCTTTAAATCGAAAAACGAACATACGATAACTCGAATCGCTGACAAGCTCTTCAGACACATTATTTTGCCTCTATACCTAGCTCAAATTCTGAACAACACAACCTGTGTTACTCGAATTTACCTTCTATAATTCGAAGTCATGCGATTTTAGCCTCTATAATTTGAATTGATTTCTGAGCCTGACCTGTATAGGAACATTATGTCATAATTTGTATCCTGAGTGTTCCGCGCCCCGTGCATCGCTTGTTCGAAGTTACTGTTTTTTATAGTTATTCGCAAACTCGTGCTTGAGTTGCTTTTACTAATGTACATAATTGTTTGTGCAATAAAATGAATTCGAACCGAAAGATTTGACATTTCTAATTTCTTTTTTATATTTTATGCATGTACGTCGTTTGCATACGAGTATAACATATGTGTGTATGTATATAGGTACATTATGTATGCTACATATATGCACACATGTACTTACATATTTCGTTGTTCTAATAAAAGATTACCATCTATAAGTCGAATTTTTCTTTCTATTAGCCTCTATAACTCGAACTCCGATAAGTCGAAGTATTTCTCGTTCCCTTGAGTTTCGAATTACCGAAGTTCCACTGTATGGTCATCCGCTTTGTCCAGTTTTCTCCTACATTTATTACGAAACTTTAATCGTATTTCTATGACACAATGGAAAAAAAGCGAATTGCTACGTGTTTTTGCTGAGAATATACCACACGATTTTTGATAAAATATTAAATTACGAAAAATGCTTTTGAAAGAATCTCATAATTCTTGGCACAACGAGATTTCCGCCCAGTTTTTGGTCGCTGTCCTCTCATATAGCCAATTATAATCTAAACTTTAACCCTTTCAGTCACGAATTTTTTTTGATCGGGTGAAAAAATATTTGATTAGTGGTTTTGGATCACTGGAGGTGCTATAACCCTTCACTTGAAAAATTGATCTTTCGCTAAATGTGACGAACGCACTTCAAACGGGGTGCCATCAGTTTACTAAATACATCGTATTTATGTGGCAAAACGCAATCAGTTCCGCATAAACAGAGTTAAGATTCTTATGTCGTCAATTGACGACACAGTGACCGAAAGGGTTAAAACGTCGACATATGAAAATCATATTTTTAAAAAGAATTACCTACATATTTGTTGAAACTGTATAATTAAAATATGATTAATTTTTTAACATAACGTAATTTTACTGAAAATCAAAAAATGTCTTGTTAATCGCTAACATTTCATGATTTCGTTTCACAATTCTTGGAAAAAGGTATCAGATATACGGAGATGGCACAAAAGTATCATCGAGTTAGTAAGAGAAACTCGCTGGAATCTAATAATAGTCATTTGGCAATTAGTGCATCTGATGCGGAATGCATAAAAGTATTCGATTTGCTGTTATCAGCAATACGTTTATTCGTCACAAAAGGAAATGGGATCGATAAGACATAGGTAAGTACAATACATATAGATAGGTATTCACGATAACGGAGGATGACGCCGCCGCTTTTTCCACTTTCGGCAGGAACAGTGATAATTATTCGAGAAATAATTTTCTCCTCGCGCCCATTGTCGTGCGGTGCGTATATTCGAATGGCTGACAATGGAAGGAGCTTTAGCCGGGCATGCCAGATTGAAAATCGATATATTTCACTGGAAGTGTCGACGTGGGGACGATCGACGAAAAGACTCTCGCGGTGGTATGACGTTATCGTAAAGAAGAAGTAACGAATACTTTATAATCTACAATTGCTAAATACTTAAAAGTATAACATTCCATACCTCTGTAATACCTGTGTAGATATACAATAATTCCAATTTATGTACAATCACACACTACTAAGCCTTTCACGCTTGGAAACTGACGATATCTCACGTCTATCTACTATGTATAAATATTCGTTTAAAAGCATATCATGCGAAATATATAGCGTTCGATCGATCAGCGCTTGCTGTCGCGATACCGAATTTGAAGGGCGACTCGACATCATCGATTTTCTCGAAAGAGCTCGAAATTGATAATGCTCCACTTTCGACAATTACGCAGTAGAAAAGACTACATTTACTGAGATAGAGATCGAATTCCTTTACTCTCGTATATGACAATTATTTATTTGCAGCAAGAAATACTTATTTGGACCAGATATATACCTTCGTTTGCTCGAGGCGAATAAAGTGTATTTGTTTTATAAACAAAATACACATGTTCTTTAAGTAGAAGAGGAGCGGGATCTTTTACATCGACAATATCTTCTCGATGTAAACGAGCAATTCGCTATTAATTAGAAAGACATATACTCGCTGTAAATGTAGATACAATCACAAAAGTATACCTATAAAATTTATTACGATTGTGCTTCATCGTTGATGATGCATTTCTAAGCATATCTACCAGCGACAACTCATTCCAATTAAGCGATCGAGCGTGAACGCGCTTAAACGTTGTTCTAATTTATCTCTAAGCGCCGATTTTCTTTTATTAATCGATCGATCAGCATCCGGGTTCCCTGTTCAACTGCGTTTTGGCTCTTTATCACGATTAAAGAATTTCCTCGCTACCACATAAAGTACATACAATTTCATTTTTATTAAAAAATCTCGACCAACTTCAAGAACGCGCGCGTATCTTTCAGTACAGGTGTGTAGATATTGTTCTATATCTAACTTGCTGTAAGTACATTCCCTTCGACGCGGTACCGCGATTACAGAAGAACGTCTCGACGTCTCTTAACTTAATATCCGTTAAATTTATTCTCCTTGACGAATATTCCAACTTGATAAAAAGGATTATTCCGCGAGCCCTTTCTCCGATTTCTTATCTCTGACACAATATACATGGACGAAGTCTAAGGGTTATTAGACCGAACTATAATTTTGACTACAAATGTGTGATTATTATAACTATACATTAACGTCGCCTGAAAGCGCTGGTATTGTTCTAACTATGCAACGATATATTTTCTTTTCTTGTGGACAATATAATTCAGTGATGAGTAGACGAGTAAGTTATCGAACTCACTCCTGATAGTTTTTTCATTGGCCACGTTCGAAAAGCTGACAATTTATAATACATTGGAATGTAAAATAATAGTTGATTCGCAGATCGACCATGCGCTACGAAGTTCTTTACGGTTTCAAGTTAAAGGGAAAACGTGACGTAAGAACGATCGATTTTCGACAGGACGGATGAGATTTTGAGGACTTATAAATACTCGAAAACGATCTGAATACTCGGAGTAGACGTAGACGATCGAGAAGCATAGGGTGTGAAAATAGTTATTTTCGTTATTAGGGCGTGAAGCGCTGTTTCTAACGCGAGTGTGAAGTTTGCCGCACGAGCGAAGCGAGTACGGCAATCACACTCGTTAAAACGGCGTGAAACAACCGAATAACGAATTCTATTTTTTGTCACTAACTTAAGTGTCAAATACGAGGTTGACGATTTCACGCACTGCGCAGGTTATTTCACGCACTGCGCAACTTTTCACGAATTGGTGTGTGAAAGATGATTTCACATGCGTCGAGGACGCCCATGAAACCGAGCATTTGACACTGAGTGATAAAAAGATACTTTGTCAGCGTTTCGAGAAAAAAAAAAGAAACCCTCCCAATCGAAGCGCGAAACAATCGATCTCCGCTAAAGAGCAATGACAGCTCGATGAACCGTGATGAAAGAGATCGACTCTGCCCCTCATAAATGATAATTGCCAAATTCTTTCCCACGGTTCTTCAAACGGTCAGCGCCGATCGACCGCGCGAACCTCGAAGCGCAGAGCGAAAGCCTACATTTTAGGAAGATCCGCGCACTTCCATCGCGCGTCCAGGTTGGTGAACGACCAGAAGAGAAAACGCAATTCGAATTGATGCGTTATCGGCGCCTCCTCGATAGTCCTTAATTTGAAGAAACTTCGGATCCACCGCTTCACGCAACGACTCTCTTCCCCGTGTTTCAATCCCACCGAGCGATCCGCGTCCTCGTTGTGACTCCCGGCCAGGTGATCATCAAGCATTCGTTCAGCTGACCAGGTCGCCATTCTTCCGCAGCATCTCCAAGTGCAGCTCGTATTCCCTGGCCTTGAGCCGCAGGGAAGCGATGCTGTTGGTCCGTCTGTCGAGGTCGGGCAGAGCGGTGGTGCTTCCGGTGGGCGAGCTCTGCGGGGAGCTCGCAGTGGGCGGTGGCGGCGGTGGGGGTGGCGGCGGCGGCGGTGGTGGCGTCGACAGACTGACCGACGGCGCGGACGGGGGCGAAGCAGTACGCATCAGCTTGGGCCTCTGCGCGGCGGACATGTTGGCGAGGAGACTTTGAAACGAGGCCGCTGCCGAAGTGTAGGGCAGAGCCATACCGGGCGGCAGCAGCGGCGGTGGCGCTCTATGGTGGTAAGGATGAGTGGGGTAGCCCCCGGGAAGCACCGGACCGTGTCCCAGGGGTGGATAGCGAAAGGCGTCGAAAGGCTTCCGCAGAGCGAACGTTCCGAGGTGTATGAAGGGGTTGGGTAACGTTGGCGCCACCACCGACGAGGGTGGCGGTGCTCCCGCGGTGACGTAATGGTTGTAAGGGTGCGCTTGCGGACCAACCTTCTCTTGCTTTCTCCACTTGGCTCGACGGTTTTGGAACCACACCTGGAACAGAGAGGGATGCTGTTTTGAGATGAGCGCGCAAGTGATATTACTTCTGCCATGGTAGCATTTTCTGAATGTACCTACAGGTAAAACAAGAGATCTCTCTTTTGGGAAATTTATTCAGCAGAAATATATAAAAATCTTGTGCAAGTTTCTGTACTTCACGACCTACATGCTACATTTTAACATGCTTGGTGCAGACTTACAACTATTCGTTCTGTAAATTTGTCTGCACAAAGCTTCTGTCACAAGTTCTGTGATGGTTACCTGCAGAAGCAGATAGATATATAGATAATGATCTTTTCAACATATCACATAGATACAGTGTTTTGCCAGATTGCTACTGTGGTAATTACGTATTGAAATAATAAAATCTGTAAATTAATATTTCGCGGTCTTTAAAAATGCGATTGACACCAGTCATTTCCATCGGTACTTAAATAGTAACTTTTTCTTTTAATTATATTTTCTAATTGAAACAAACGTTCATATTTATGAGAAAGTTAAACAAAATAGAATAAAAACCACTATCTTTGGCGTAATTCGTTCCACATATTTTATTGCCTGAAAAGTATAGTTGTGTACCTGTAGAATAGCGTGCCCCATGCGCACAATAGCCGTACGGATTGCTTATTCATTAGGAGCGGTTAGGATTTACCTAATACGAATGAAACAATATTTAGGCCCACGTCTCTAAATCACAAATTCTTGAAATAATCAATTCCAAAAGTTGAAAGTATGTCTAATGGAATAATCAAAAGTAATTTGCAGAAAAAATCAATTTCAATTAATCGATTGCATATGATTCAGGTGGAATCTTACCTGAAATCAGCATAAACGAGTTTGTCAGTGTTCAGGTCTTTGAAAATCCGTCAGGAACTTTTCAAGCGTCATAGAAACTTTCTCATTATTTGTGAATGATCTCGCTATCGGTAAAATAGTGGAACTCATTGGTATAGTAACGACTAAAGAGCATATCGACGCTCGCAAATAAGAATATCGTATCTCAATTTTTGGCCAAAATGAGTTAACATCACTTTTCAATATAAGAAATTCTCCTCTTTCAATGAAAACCATGATTTCTAAATTATTTTTGCAAATATGTAGATTTAAAAAAAAAGTAGTTTAATCGTATCTAATTAATATGGAATTTATGATAAAACCTACACGACTTTAAACCTACTTTCTGAGAAACTGTCATTATTTAGATACGATGTTCTTATTTGCGAGTGTCGATATGATTCCTGAATATCATGGCTATGCAAATTAGAAAGAAAATTAATCATTACGCCTATAAGTGACACAGTCAGCACTTGAGCGGAGGGTCTAAAATAAAATATTTGCTACATGTCAAAAATGATCCGTTACTGTATCAGTCATGCTCTGACAAATAACTCAATATAAAAATACACTGCATTGAAATGCATTGAAATCGATAGTGCCTAGCAGGTCACATACCGATAATTACTTTGCATTCTACATAAGTGCACAATATGTCTACTATAACGAAAAGTGTCAATGTCTGTCAAATCAATTTCAAATTTTCTCAGCCATGACAGTTGTCAGGGAGAATCATTGAGATTTTAATAACTCGCTAATAATTTTCCAGTCATATACTTTACTAACTCCTATTTCCGGCATTTAATCGATCATATGAAACGATTTACAATATATTTTGTTGCATAAAAGTCATGAGGAATTACATGAGAGTGGTTCGCGAAAATTTTAATTACCTAAGTATTGCCAGTCGCGACAATCTTGACAAACCCGCCTTAACCGGTCGCAATGAAAATGTTGTTGGTAATTTATACTAATTACCCTTCAATATATGAGTAGGTATTACTTAGAGGAAACGACCGGTCGTTTAAACCAGTTCGCTAGACTTCTGGCTGTCCTGCTTGCTGTCCGTTTCAGTTCACATTAAGTATGGAATTGTTACGCGATTAGTCAATAGGAATTCGTTTTTCTGCAATCTATCTTTCTAATTAATACATTTTACCTATTTTTAGCACTGGAAACGATTGTTTCGATGGTTTCGCGCTACAATTCGGTTTCGACATTAATTTTGACAACGTTATTTTACCTCGTATTTTTTCATTTTTCATTTTCCGCCTCATTTAAGCTGCGAAACGATATTAAAAAATGCAGCTACGTCATCGTCTGGTAAGACTATCACCCTCGTACTTGTTGTTTAGCATAGGGTAAAATGGAACGAGCTGGCCCAGGTGGTTGGCCCCTCGATTTCATTATTTTTCGTGGCAACGAGAGGCCAACTTCCTGCACCCACTCACCCCATTTTACCCGAAGTGCGTCTCTCTGGCTTTTCGATGACATCACAATTTTGTGGAGAGAAATGCACTTATAACTTTGCGAATAATTATTTTTTCGAACAGTTTCTTTTTCGTTTGTTATTGACTATGTATATGGATTACAAATAAAATTAAAGGATATGAATATTTTTTTATCTTCAAACCGAATTTTTGATCGTAAATTCGAGTAGATAACTCTCTCGGACGCATTATTATCGATCGCTTCAAATTCTAGCTCCGCGCCTGACGAGCAGGCAATCCGCGCATCCGTTGAGTGCGAAGCATGCCACTCTGTACATGTCCGTATAGTATACCAGCTGCGAGAATTCGGATTCTGGTTAGAGAGGCGACGCGCATCACCCCTTTTCAGAAATAAGAGCCTTTCGCTGTATCATTACAGGAGATACGTCTCGTACCCAGGGCCGAATGACGCTCGTTACGCTTCGGTCGAAACCAGTGTTTTAGCAAATAACAAAACCGAAGAAACGAGGAGAAGAGAACATTCACGCGGTTCCCCTCCTGCATAAACCGTTAGGGCAGGGTGATCGCTCTGATAATTTCCCTAGCGTGGCCTACTTTCTCGTTTCCCAAAACCAGGAGATGTTGTAGAGGATCGGAATTTGCGCGCTCGAGGTGAAGGGACGGAGACCGTTCATTTTCCAATTGCGCGGACGTCACTTATGAATAATATTATAGCAGTATAATCTAGATATATTATGAGGATAATACAAGAAATCCGATACAAATACAATGAAAGGACACTCTATTTTTTACGGAAATTAATGACTACGTTCATCGTTCTTTGGCAACATCATGGATTACCAAGCATTTTTCATTTCTTATACCTAGGCTCAACACTTTTGAAGCACTTTTTAGTATAGTTTGTTTTAATTCCTTTTCGATTTGTATCTATACTTATAGCAACACGAGCTATCTGATGTCCTTTGAAAATAGTTGAAATTTTTCCTGAAATTGTTATAAAATATTGCTTTATTCTCTGTACTTTTGTTATTTATCAAAAAATTGTGTTCTTGTGTTCGTTTGGAGATATTCAAAATTTCGTGAAATATTCTTATTTATTTACTGAACATTCAGTTTACGATTTTTTGTTTTTCAAGACAAAAGAAATTTAATTTTCGAATTCGTAAGTATAGAGTAAAACGGGATAAGATGGTGCAAGAAAATTGGCTCCTCATTTCTATGGAAAGTGATAGAAATGAGGGGCCAACTTGTTGTGTTAACTCATTCCGTTTTACCATAATCAATATTTCTTGCAAAATTGAAGTCTCTTTCACCCTTTCATTCTTCAAACCTTCAACGTTTCTATCATCTTCGACGATTTTTCTTTCTACCGTAAAAACAACCGGAATAAGGAAATTGCTCGCGATGCGTCAGCCACTCCAGTGCATTCCTCCGCGAAGATTCTACGAAGATCTCGACTTTAATCAGTTCGAGGGAAGCATCTTCGTCGAAGTGCCGTGACTGTATCTCTCCCTCTTTTAACAACGCTCGTACTCGTACTACGGATGGGAAACAAAGAGCGAATGTGAGAGGCGAAAAACGAAATGAGTAAAAGAGAGAGAGAGAAAACGACGAACGTGCTTTCTTAATTTTTGCCCCGAATTTTTCGACGGATAGAGGTCACTCTTTTAAAATGTCGCATTTTTGACATTTTCTCGAAAGAGAAAGTTTGATCAATGTATTTTTGCGTATTATAAATTTATAATTGCTCGAAGAAATTTTTATTTGCATCTCCTATGTTACAATGTTGCAATGTTGATATGCCATGCATAGAAAAAGAAGGTCATCGAATCAAACAATATCGTTCCTTTCAATCGTATCGAAAAAAAAATGAATTTTTAGGTTCGAAGAATATCTATTCGTTTCAAATAATAGTGATTTAGCTGCAAAATTGATTTAATATTTTAATTTTGCATTCTTCTTTAGATCATTTAGAGTAAAAGGGGGTGTGCTGACCCAAAAATGTTGCCCTTCGACCCCCTTAACCCTTTGCGACGCGAATTTTTTTTTTATTCATATTATTGTCATTTTTAGCTTTATAAAGGTTTTCGGGGTCGCTGAGCACGATGATGACGTTAGAACTTCAAAATTAAAAATTATTTATTCGATTTGCCGACTGTGTTCGTCACGATTCTGACGTCAGTACTGCAAAATTCAAAATGGCGGATCCAATATGGTAACTACTGTCTCTCAGAATCTTTTATAGACCAACATAACAACAAACTCTATTTTTGCATATTTTGGAAATTTTTTTTGAAAAAACTGACCTACGAAAAATTCTGCAAAAAATATATTGTTTATATTTTTAAAATATATTTAGATGATAGAGATAACAGTGTTGCGGACCCTGAGAATGCCGTGACTTGATGAACTCCTGGATATTCCTTACAGAAATCAACGATGAACTTGTAACAAAACTGACACCTCTAACCGCATAGCTATAGTTATAACCACGTAACTTGAGATTCAATAAATCGAAGACTTGCTTATATGTACATAAGTTACATTCCCATACATGACTGTTTTTAAAATTATTTTATATCAAAAGAATATTGCTTCACGCATTAAATTAGTGTTCTTTAGAAGAACAGATTCTTATTTTTCATCTTTACTTATGCGAGCAAAAATGCGAATATTGGCTCGTTTTTGGAGCCAGTCTTGCCGGTTTACGATCGATTTTCTGCGAAACTCGAAGTTCGAAGGTTGGTCCATCTATAGGCCTCTTGCGTACTTTCACAAGCGTAGCTTTTGTTTGTGTTACGCATGTACACCCGGGCTCACGGAATCTGTCGCTGGTGACTTTTTTTAAATGTTATTTTTAAACGTACTAACCAATGATTAATCAATCCTCGTGCTTTCATTAACGAGAGTAGACGTCACCGTAGCTAATGAGGGCATGAGAATTAATTGTTCACTGGTTAGTACGTTTAAAAATAAGGTTTAAAAAAAGTCACCAGCGACAGATTTCGTGAGCACGGGTGTACATATAGAGAATTTTCACCCCAGTGTTTTTCGCCAAGAAACCAGTTTGGCGGCGCTGTTTTCCGTATACATACAATACACATTTATACTTGTGATAGTGTGCATGGGCTCTACGCAAAAGGCGTATAGAACCAGTATCGGGCCAGTCGTTTTGACAGTTGTCGAACGACTCTCGGCGAAACTGCAGTTCCAGTGTCGGGCCGATCGTTTCGCCGCGCCGCGCCGCACGTGCAGAAACGACTCTCAGTGAAACTACAGTTCCAGTGTTGAGCTGTCCGCTGCGCCAGTGTCGAGCTGGTCATTTCGCCGGTAAAAAAATAACTCTCGACAAAACTACAGTTCCATTACTGGCCCTGTCTTCTTGTCAATACTGGTCCAATATTGAGCCAATTGCTAATGTCAAGTATCGGTTATCACGACTGGACCATTGGTTGGCCAAGTAGTAGTACTGGAATGCTGTCAGAAATTCTCAGATGAAAATAATGCGTATGCTAAATGTGCTGGAAGTACCAGATTAGGGTGTTTCGGAAATGTACACCGAACGTGCACGGTATACACAATTTTTAACTCAGGGAGCATATTTTGGGATATGTAGTGTGCCCTGGTGTGCACTGATATACAATAACATGTCACGCGAAATACGAAGACTTCTCGCCGAAGAGTGAAAAATGAATGTCGCTATCGTTCCTGGACGAGCTCCCTATGTACTTGAAGAAACTTCCACCTCAAACCTCGCTCCACCTTTGCACCGAATGCCCAATCGTTGAACCCCAAATAATACCCACCCTTCTATTTTCTGGGGGATCTCTAAGCCTTTACGAAGCATGCACCCACACGGAACAAGATATATAATATACGTATATTTATTATCTATATATCTATAGTATATCTATATCTGCCATAGAGATGTGCTATATATCTTGAAGATATATATCACATGTTTATGATATAGACACGTACTATACGTATATCATACATATAATATCTGTATATTTATTATCTACAGTTTAACCTTGAATTTACGTCTAATATATGTATATTGTACGTCTAGCCTAAAGCAAAAATTTTATTTTCGTATAGATCTTCAGTAGATGTATATATTACGTATGTTTAAGGTACAGCATGGTCCCTTCTTTATACGTATAATATACGTACATTTTTATCTATTTCATGTTAAAAGTTATACGTTCCTGAGATAAAGTATAGGTCATCTATTACAAGTATACTGCATGTATAACTTGTATCCACGTATCACCCAGTCATTTATGTCTACTATATGTATCCTATACGTCTATTTCAAAGAAAATATTTGATTTTCATATAGATACCCGATAGATATTTACATTAATGTGTATTGAAGGTGCAACATTAATCCCTTGCATGTACAATATGTATATCAAATTATAAAAAATTGTATTTGTTTGTATTTGTGTTTGTATGTGTTTGTTTAGCAATATTTATACATATTTCATATGTATACATATTACGTACGCACATTGAAGGTGTAGCATAATAATAGTGAAGGGAGCCGGCAGATCGCAACGACGCGACGAGTTTGCATTAGTGATGGACCCGTGGCGCCACTAGTCAACGGATTGTTGAGTTTCATCGACTATGCCATCTCAGCCGCTATGCCGTCTCAGACCACATTCCCCTAAACATTGTGATTTGGTTCCTACAGTAAGCATCGCAACTGAGCAAAGGTACGTTTGATGAGCATTTTTTAGAATAATTTTCATGTTTATCCGTTCTGTGTGGAACAAACCAAATTTCCTACCGTGCAGTATATAACCTATTATTCTTTAATATTTTGGTTATTAAATATAAACGCTATCCTATTAAACGCTGGCGTTCGTGAATAATAGCTATTAAATTTAATTATTAAGTACCTTAAAAAGACATTACGTGCCATATATGTATACACGAGAATTCGTTTTTTCCTTACATATGCGTATTAACGCGCACATGTTTCGGTCCAATATATACGTATAACATACGTATAATATACGTATAACACGTATAATGCGCACTTCTTCCATACGTTTTTCTAAATTGAACTCTATTTTCTGATATTATTGTAGCCTACAATATTTTACGAAGCTACATCTTTTCAAGCTACTTATCGTGAGACCTTAAAGTTTGATTCGCCTACAACTACCGTAAAGATTTTGTGAACTGGTTTTATTCAATTTTTCGTTTAAAAAATTATTATTTCCCATCGTCAAAAATTATAAAAATCGTCTGTTTATTTCGTAATTATTTCAAATTACCGTACAATTAAAGTCAAACAATTAAATGAATTACAAGCAGAGTACCCTAGCAGCAGAAATATCTAATAGACGTCTGAAAGACATTTTCTAAACGTCTGTTAGATATGCATCTAGAAGATCTTCTAGGCATCAATTATTTAGATACTTCTGCTACTATAGGGCACATCAGAATTTTTTCTGCACAGGTTTACGCAAAATAAATATATGTATAGCAGGACCAGAGAAAACCCATGATCTTGAAATATGCATCGGAAGAGAAAAGAGCTAGAGGAAATATCCCAAAGGCATTTTCGTCGTCTTAAAAGAAAATTGACTATTGAAAAAGAAGACGTCCAAAATATACAAAAGGCAAATCCAAACACCAATGAACTCTACAATAATTCTCATTCCATTACTGCATGCGGAAGTGAAGCAGTATTGGATTACACCCACGATCTATCTACTATGGGAACATATGAGGATGATTTCAACGGCAATGAAGAAGCAGATCCATCTACACTTGTTTCACATAAAACTGTTGATATCAGTGTCGACTTAGAAATTGACAATGAGCGTCCTCGGTCCTTCTGCCTTGAACTTGAAAAAGCCATCGCTACTGACAATGAGAATGAAAATCTTGCGATATCTTCTGTAAATAACGTGCTATCTTTCCAACAACAAATAATTTCGTGGGCATTATCATATAAAATTCCGCATAATGCGTTAACACAGCTACTATCCATCTTGAAATCTCATACATGTTTCGAATCACTTCCAAAACATGCAAAGACCCTTCTGCGAACGCCGCGTAAATCAGAAATCCGAGATGTTCCACCAGGGCAATACTGCCACTTTGGAATTAAACCTGTATTACAAAAGTATCTCCGTGATCGAAAATATAGAAATGTTGATCATGTAATGTTACAAATTGGCGTCGATGGCCTCCCTATTTCGGAATCATCAAGTAATCAACTATGGCCTATACTTTGCTCCATCGTGCCTGAATCTGAAGTGTTCCTCATTGGCTGCTACTTTGGTCCGTCAAAACCGGAAGACCCTAATCTGTATGCGGAAGAATTTATCGAAGAATGCAAAGATTTAATTACAAATGGTTATCAGTATGACAGTAAAGTAATCACACTTTCTTTGCAAAGTATAGTTGGTGATGCCCCCGCCAAATCATTTTTAACGAATACAAAAGGCCACAGTGGCTACGACAGCTGCACAAAGTGCAAAATAAAGGGGCAATATGTGCAGAACCGAGTTTGTTTCCCAGGTACAACATTTGAGAAGAGAGAAGATCCTGATATAACTCAACTAACTGACAGTGATCACTATAAAGGATACTGCAAACTAGCAGAGTTGCCAAATTTTGGACTAGTCACAAACATACCGTTAGATTACATGCACTTAATCTGTGTGGGAGTCGTAAAGAAATTAATTCGCATGTGGTTATCTGGACCATTAAGTATTCGATTGCCTGCCACAGAAGTTCAGCAAATATCGTCAACACTGTTAAATTTCAAAAAGCATATTCCAAGAGAATTTTCACGAAAACCACGAGAACTTTCAACTATTGGTCAATGGAAAGCAACTGAATCGCGACAATTTTTATTGTACACTGGGCCATTTGCTTTGAAAAATCATTTACCGCCGGAGATATATACCAATTTTATTATGCTACATGCTGCAATTCGCATCCTAACGAGTCCAGATTTATATTTGGAAAAAGTCGATTTTGCTGAAAACTTGTTGTATAATTTTGTAAGAACTGCCCAAACATTATACGGAAAACATTTCATCGTGCACAACGTCCATAATTTGTTACATTTGGCTGATGATGTCAGAAAATTTGGAACATTGGATTCATTTAGCGCGTTTAAATACGAAAACTATATGAAGACATTAAAGAAGCTTCTTCGAAAATCTGAACGTCCGTTACAGCAGTTAAGAAATAGATACGCAGAATTTGAGACTTTTGCAGAAGAAAATTACAAATTTGTCCAATCTTCGAAAAACAATACATTGGAAGGAAATCATTTCGATGGACCGCTTTTTAACGATTGTAACAATCCGCAGTATTCGAAAGTCTTATTTGAAGCATTTACTTTGTCCCGAAAAACTCCAAATAACTGCTGCATTTTGAAAGACAATAACGTTATTTTAATATCAAATTTTGCCACGTCATCATCAGGAAATATTTGCGTTATCGGTAAACAATTTCGGAAAAAGAAAAGCCTGTATAAAGAACCTTGTGCATCAAGAATATTTGACTGCTTCAAAGTATCGCAGCTATCAAATCTGCAGAGCAGGCCATTGAGTGAAATAAAAAATAAAGCTATGATATTACCCTATGAACGATACAATGCAGTAATTTCTCTTCTTCACAATGAAAGCCAACATTGAAAATCATCAGTCACAGTACGGCCGTTTACTTGTCCTTCTGTTATAATCTAACCAATAGCTTGTTTATTTTGATATTAACAATTTCTGGCATTCTTCTATTCATTTATATTTTTTCCTTTAATTTCATTACAGATAAAAGGTCAACAACTAACAACATGAGTGCTTCCAGTGATTTAAGATTCTGCGTTTTGGAGTTTGAAGATGGTGTTGAAGTTGTGCCGAAGTCATGGTTCAGCGGAAATAAGCAATGTTTCTTTCCGACGAGTGGATCAAGACAGAAAATTGATAAATTAATTGCTTCTTGCGCAAACCCGAAGCCAACTTGGAATGTTTATGGCATTTTGAGAGTATTTGGAGAATACGGTATAATCAGAATGCTTAAATAGACGGGCCTGAAATGTACAGCGCTTTTAAAAAAAATGTAGTATTTTTTTCGAAAGAATCTTTCCATAATTTAGAAATTTTTAATATCATTATACGGGACAAAAGTTTGTAAGGTTTCGTCATTTTTCGAAATTTGAAATATTCCTGTAATGTTCAAAAAATTGAAAAATAATTTTAATATTTATTTAGAGTTGAAGAACGTTTTTTTCTTCAACTCCATGTAAATTCTCATAGGTTACGTGAATTGATTTTTTTTGTAACAAAACAATACACGATTTCTTTCCAGAAACCTTCTCAGAAGCATCAAAGAAAGCCGATCAAGCACTTTATTCATCCGATTTAAATACAGACACCGAAAACTGTACTTCGAAGCAGAAAAAGATAAAAAGGCGATTAATGAATGTTGCATCTGACAATGAACAAAATAAGGACCTATTAAAAAGTCCTAACGAAAGTAATTATTATATAAAAATAGATTCGGCTCAAAAACATACGCATGTCAATTTTTTGGTTGGAAAGTTACACTGAGAAAAAGCTACCCAACAAAATAATTTTGTCGAGCCAATTCGATAGCCAAAAAAAATTTGCTTGGATTATCCAAATATTTTGCTATGCCACCAAAGTTTTCGTGAAATCATCAAAAGAATTTTGCGATTCCAAAAAAAATATTTTGTTGGCTCGTATTCATCAAAAATATTTTATTAGCCTGACCAAGGGTTCTCTCAGTGTACTTTTAAACACGAGATATTTCATTTTATTACTAATGAGTTATTATCATACAAAAATACTTTTGCCGATAAAAGGGTATTGTATTAATATTAAATAATTATTTGAATATGTTGATCGAGAACCGTCGCAACTTTTTGCCGAGCAAGACGAAACGTCTCTTGCGAAACCAACATTGCCAATTAAACGTAACCGACCATTAGTTGCGTGTTCATTAAACGAAGGTTTGTCATATTTTTTCATTTCATTTATGCTTATTAAGACTGGAAAAAGTAACTATTCATTTAAAAAATTTATTTTTAATAAAAACCCATTGTTGAAAGTGCTGTTCATTTAGTGTTTCTTTCAATTTTTTGACTTTTATTTTTAGTGATCTTATTTAGATATTTATAATTTTTCTTCCACCCTGGAAAAAGTTAAAGAACATATTTTATATAAAACATTGTAAGGACTGATACTTCTAAAAGATATGTCTTAAAATTCTAAATCATTCGTACAGAGGAAAGCATTTAAAAAAGATGGGAAGTCAAAATAGCCCATAGCATATTGTTAAAACTCCAATATATAAGCCTTCATTTTTTATGTAGAACGTCTAAGTGCAATGGAAAACAATGTGGAGCGGATAAACAATAACATTTTGGGCATAAAAATGGATGTCCAGCGCATTCACGGGATAATTTCTAAATTAAAAAGTGTCGATAAAAACGAGGCTCCAAAAAGTAACGTAGCAGCAACAGCAGTTGTGCAACTTTATACTACGTTTCCATTAAAAACGGAAGAACAATTGAGCAATTTGGAGAAGGAGCTTGAAAAACCTGAAAAGGAGGAAGAATTGGTTAGCAATGATCTTCAAAAATTTGATTTTCATGCGTTAACTTCTGAAAACTTTGATACGTTTCGCATCCAGAAAAAACATCAATTTCATAAACTTTACTTCTATTTATTTGGTTTTCTTTTTATCTTTGAAACAGACAGCATTTTTTGATACAATTGGCGGAATTAATCCGGACGAAACAGTTCGAAGGACTCTCATGAAGACGTTTACGAATAAATTGGCTTTGGAGTATTCTTGGCTCGGACGAAAGGGTAAAAAGAAGCTCCACAAATTGAAAATTATCAGTATAATGTATCGTAAGTATATGAAGATCTTGCTATTCCAACCATCTTCCGATTAATTAGTGTATAACGCCAAATATTGCTTCAGGATCTCTTCTCGCACGATGCATTAACATGGACGAACATAAGTTCGAATTTCGGACAAAAGAATGGTTTCGACAAGCCAAAGCTCGTTTTGAGAACGAGAAGAAGGAAAAACAATTGCAACCTCTCGACGAAGAACACGTTGGAAATAAAGAAAATCAAAACGAGGACCAAAATGATGGGATTCGGCAAGTACTGGTCGATCATCATGACAACCAAAATAATAATTTCGATATAGATGAGGCAGCTGAATGAAATCCTCATCATTTTTCGCCTAGCAATAGTGCTACATTTTTTGTTACTGCTAATTTCTATTTTAAGATAAAACTCGACAAGTTCTTGGAATAACGATGCAACTCTGCTGGCATCTTTTTCTTCTTAATTTAGATTGATAACATTGTAATTGCTGCAGGAGCCAAAAAAGAATGGGCACAATTTTTTGAAATGAAAAAGAGTTACATCGTTATTCCTAGGACCAATTGCAATGTAATTGTCGGTAGCAGATTATGGGAAAAATTATTTTTTCCAAGTAAATATTTAGTTTATTTAGTTTTTACAAATGTTTTTCTTCCATGCAAAAATGAAGGCTGATTTATGAAACAAGAAGTACAAGAAAGACTTACTTACAGAGTAACACTATATAATAAATATAAAGAAGTATTAAAGAATTGCTTATTAACAAATAATTCATTTCAATTTGAAGCGTAATGTGAGAAAGTTCCCATATAGTTTAGCATTATTTCTCACAATATATATATTGTTATACGTAGTACGCCTATTATGAGGTAACAATTAGTTATTGTTAAAGAAGCTCGTGATAAATAGTAGCAAGTTAAAAGAAAAGAAATTTCTTTGAAATAAATATTTAGTTTTTGCTTTATTTTTTGCCAAATACTTACAAATTAGTTAAGACAACTTGTGTTCATTTTGTTCAAAAGAAAAAAAAAGAAATATTAAGAAGTTTTCTAGAAAACTTGTTAATAAATAGTTTATTTGATATTCAGCCAAAGCGTAACCTAACTAAGTTTCTATCTAGCTATAATGAGTTTATTATGTGAAAAAAATACCCATTATAACGAACAAATGTGATTCTAAGTATTTATAAGTTTCAAACTTAAAAAACATTACTGTATTTGGTACAATAAATCGAACGATTGAAAGATTAAATGATTTGTTGAATATGCGTTTAAACCACATTTATAGATATCTAATAGATATTTAATTATATAGAATAAATAGCTATTTTATATTTAATATATGTTTATACGTATATATATTTCGTCTACTTTTTCGTCTACTTTTCGTCTACAAAGTATCTAAAAGACGTAATATATACATCTATCAAACATGTAAAATACGTTCGCTATATGTGGAGAAAGCGGAAAATCGTCCTTAAATTTATGTTAAAAATATATCGATGAATATTTAATAGATATTCTGTCATGTTTATGAAATGTTCATTAAATGTACAATGAAAGTATATATTTTGTTCATGGTATATTTACTGGACGTAATGTATATATCTGCTGGATATATAAAATACGTATATTATACGTACATGAAGCGGACATTCGCATATTAAAAATACCTCCCAAATATTTCTGCAGATATCCTGTAGACGTATATACATCTATCGCAAATATCTAATATACGTATATAATACGTATATGTTCCGTGTGGGCAGGAACGCTAAAGTAGGAAGCGTATATTAAGTGTACAATTTCATGCCAGAGGAAGCGTATTTTGGGACATGAGGTGTTCAGACATTTCCTGAACTCTTCAGGTATATGGTCAAAGCGCGCGTTAGTTATCATGTTGACCAGTCATGAAATGATGTGTTGTGAACGGAGAAAGTATTATACATTAGATAATTCACAAGTTGTTGCTACCATGATTACTCGGGCGTACACAGAGAAAAATAACTTGGCTGAAATGATAAAATGCATCTTGTAAAACGAGTTTAGTTGTTCTAATCAAAATAATAGTAAGTTGAACCAAATATTTAGTTATTCTAACTACGTGTTTAGTTATTTTAACATACAGTCTGTGTCAGAAGAACGTGTACGCGATTTTTTTTAAAGTACAAAAGATATTTGTTTGTAACTTTTTTTACATGAAAGCATATCACATTTTACACGGCGCAATTATTTAGTAAGTCGTGTAGTCGCCATCATTTTCGAGTATGGCCTCACACCTTCTGGGCATGCTTTCGACTAGTTTGTCCTGCTTTCCTGTGGTTGCTCGCTTCATCGTAGTCACCGACGTTTTTATACACCTCAAACCGCTCGACTTACTTTGCAACGGAACTTTTTGACTTTTTAATTGCTTTCGCAGCTGCTGAAAAAGATAATTTAGATCCTTTTGGGTATTTGCAAAGGAAAACTGCCTCAAAACACTTCGCGTACTTGGCACTCATTTACTCTTCCACTTCGAGGTCTCGAGCGATACTAAAATGAATCGGTGTTTGTGCCGTAGCCCTCTGACGGTACAATCGCATCCCGAAAGAAAGACAGAGATCTCTTGTACCTACTTAAAAAAATCGTGTACACGTTCTTCTGACACAGACTGTACCTATGTAGTTAGAATAGCCCGAAAATGATCAGTTTAACCAAACAGGTGGAGGATCCATAGTTTACCAAACGGTTTGGTAATGGTCTCCAGGATTTTGGTTACATTGACGAGGTTATTTTTCTCAGTATAAATTCAAGTTAATCGAGCTTTAAAAACTTTAAAATCCGGAAACGATGAACTTCCTAATGACTTCATATAAGCCTATCGAAGCCAACGTCCACTGCGCCCTTCGGTGCACGAATCTCACGAGGAAAGATCAAATACGTATACCCCGTTCAAAGCGCCGCTGACGGACGTACATGTGTAGTAGTACTCGGGTCGAACACGGCGCGGCAGCGAGAGCTGGGACGCGATGTAGCTTCGTCACGGGGAAATGGCCGTGTTCGTCGATGACTTTGCGATTCGATGCATTAGACGGAGCCACGAGATGCGCCAAGACCGCGGGGAGATCATCAAACGACTTCGGCGCCTGGTAGCTCTCTATGTTTGGCTTATAATTCATTGCTCCCTATACTTATATAGGTAGTTCCACCGGAGATCTCGATTGGGCAAGATCCGAGAACTTCTATCAATGATTGAAGCTATAATGGCCAGGGAGGCAACGTATGGGCGAAAGATCACTTGACATGTGAAAGGAACATATATATTTGTATATGGATAGAGACTGGGGCAAATTGCAGCGGGAAGTTGGCCTCTCTTTGCCATTAAAAGTAGCGCAAACTACAGGGGCCAACTTCTTATTGCCTACAATGTATTGTAGTGTGTAGGATCTTCAATCCTTCTCTTCTACATTAACTAATGCCCCCCTCCTCCCGCTCTTCCATTTACCCTAAGGTTTGTTATTTTTGTCTACACGAAGTACGACAACGTAAAAATGTAGAATTCTCTTTCAATTTTGACAACCCTTAAAAATTCTACATACTTTCATATAATACAATTCTACTTACAGTCTGTGTCAGAAGAACGTGTACGCGATTTTTTTTAAAGTACAAGAGATATCTCTGTCTTTCTTTCGGGATGCGATTGTATTGTCAGAGGGCTACGGCACAAACACCGATTCATTTTAGTTAGTATCGCTCGAGACCTCGAAGTGGAAAAGTAAATGCAGAGTGCCAAGTACGCGAAGCGTTTTGAGGCAGTTTTCCTTTGCAAACACCCAAAAGGGGACCTAAATTATCATTGTCGAGCGAGTCGAGCGGTTTGAGGTGTATAAAAACGTCGGTGACTACGATGAAGCGAGCAACCACAGAAAAGCAGGACAAACTAGTCGAAAGTATGCCCAGAAGGTGTGAGGCCATACCCGAAAATGATGGCGATTGAACGACTTACTAAATAATTGCGTCGTGTAAAATGTGATATGTTTTCATGTAAAAAAAGTTACAAACAAATATCTCTTGTACTTTAAAAAAAATCGCGTACACGTTCTTGTGACACAGACTGTACTTGCATACAAACAATGGGAAATTGGTTTGTGCATTTCAGTCGAACTACATACCTACATATGTAGGTATACCTACCTAGTTCTGGCTCGGTTACTCGTATTTGGCGCTCTCATTCCAAATGAGAACATACACTGAGAAAAAAGTAGGTAGGGACGGTAGATTTGACTAAATTAGTTTTCACGGGCAGAGGAACGCAAATTTAGTTACTTGAATTAATAATTTGCTAGACTTGGATACAGATTATTATTGTCAAACAATTTTTAATCATTACAACCAAATTATTTAATTCAAGTAACTATAAATCAGCGTTCCCCCACCCGTAACCGTCAATTTAGTCAAATCTACTATTATTCTTCTGTGTATTCGTAGCAGGCTGCTCGTAACTAATCCCGGCTACTAATTGGAACACAATCCCCGGTTCTAAAATTTGGAACGACCTTTCAAAAGGTACAAATGATGGCTGACGTCGAGTATAAAGGTATAACTATATAGAAGTATATACAGGGTGACATTTTGAAAACTTGCCACCCCAATATCTCAGAAAGTTACAGAGATTTTCTAAAAAAGAAAATACGGTTTCGGCAGTGGAGAGGGGAAACCAAAATGACAATCGGGGACGCACCCCCTCCAACCCCCTTAGGGGTAGCCCCCCCCCCCAACTTTGTAATCTTAAATAGCAACCCCCCATGTGTGATACTGCGTTGGAAAGCTTTTTAAAAATGCTTTACAACAACACCAAATTTTGGTACCTTTCGATGAGTAGTTTTTGCGCAAATCGAGTAAGAAACTGCTAGAAGTAAGTTGTCAATTTATTTATTAAAGGTCACAATTACCTTACAATAAATTTTCGAAACGATTTCCATTGATTTTTTGGACTTTTTAAAATGTTGTTCTTGAAATTTTGCGACATTCTTGCATAATTCTCTGTTTCAGTTGGTTAATGCTTGTTGGTTGAGTTTGAAAAACAACAGATTTCAGATGTCCCCATAAGAAAAAATCGCAGGGAGTAAGATCGGATAATGAAAATCACTTCGAAAATTTATTGTAACATTATTGACCTTTAATAGATAAATTGACAAAACTTACTTCTGGCAGTTTCTTTCTCGATTTGCGCGAAAACTACTCATCGAAAGGTACCAAAATTTGGCGTTGCTGTAAAGCATTTTTAAAGAGCTTTCCAACGCTATATCACACATGGGGGGTTGTTATTTAAGATTACAAAGTTGGGGGGGCTACCCCTAAGGGGGTTGGAGGGAGTGCATCTCCGATTATGTCATTTTGGTTCCCCCTCTCTACTACCGAAACCGTATTTTTCTTTTTTAGAAAATCTCTGTATCTTTCTGAGATATTGGGGTGGCAAGTTTTCAAAATGTCACCCTGTATAAGAGCAGGCCGCGTCGGACATCTGCTTTATATAGGTATAGATCGTTTCGTTTGGATCGCACATGCCTTATAAATTCGGCAGTTAATAGGGGTACTCGAGATCTCTCTCTCTCTCTCTCTCTCTCTCTCTCTCTCTCTCTCCTTTCCCTCTCTCCTCTCTTTCTTTCTCCGGCTGCCATTGAATCAATTTTTTCCTCATTCTCGTAAAATCCCCGTAGGTTTTTATAATTTTCTCTTCCCAAACTCGAAGGGAACCATAAAAGCTGCGGCCCGGCTAGATTTAGCGTCGCGTACATTTTCGTGTAGGCATACCGCGTGGGAGAGGGTCCAGTTTGTGGGTTAAAGGTATAGGGTCGTAGAGCGATCGGCGGGTCGGATCAGAAGGCCGCTCAATGGTTCAAGGGGGTTGGGCAGTGGAAGAAGAGTGGGGCACCCGGGGGAGAGAGCCCCCCATGGCGAAGCGGATTGCCCTCAGCAGGACGCTAAACATCGTCCGATTGAAACAAAACGAACCGACGCGGCGGAACCTGGCCCGAGCTCGACCTTAATTACACCACATTAATTACGCACTACCCGTTCGTCGTCTGCCTGATTTGTGTAAAATCACCGCTCGCAAGGACGCTATATATCGGAACGGTTTGGTGTGGTCTACGGCTATAAAAGGATCTATACGTATTGAAAAGAAGATACCGGCGATGGCTGTGGAACTATTTTTTAGGGTGTTTCGACGCGCGGATATTTGTCTACCTACAGTTTTCACACGCTACCCGTTAGGGTTTTTATTTTGTAGCGGTCGTTATTAACCAAATAGAAAATGCAGCACGAAGGTAATTAATTTGTTGGTACCAATAAGTAAATAGATAATTTATGGTCGATGCGTACATCAGTTTGTTTATATATCTGTGGCTTGGCTTTAAAAGGCTCAAAGTCATAAAATTCACATTTTGGCTAATCTAATTTAAAATAATGCTACAAGTTTGAAGGCGTTTTTAAACTACTACTAAATCTCAGTCTAAAAAATTTTCCCGTGAAATGGTATTAAGTATACTTAAATACACATTGGCCCTTTCTACATTTAAAGGCTCTCTTGAAATACAGTTTGATTATGCACTTTGGCCCAAATCTCGAAAAATTGACATTGTCCCTTTTAGAACCAAGTACAGATATACCTATGTACTTGTATTTCGAGTAAATGTTGTTTATCATCGTATAGGGGAAAGTTGTCCATATCGTACCACCGTCTAAATTGTACTACCAGTAATATTTTATGAAATAGAGATAACAGAGCATTCTCTGTTTCATGGAAAATCTATGGTGACGGTATGATTTTAGGTAGCGATAGTTAATCATAACTAGCACCATTGATTTTCTTAGGGAGTGCTCTGTTATTTCTATTTCATAAAATATCAGCAGTGATACGGTTTAGGTAATGGTACGATACAAGAAACTTTTCTCTACTCCGTTTATTTTCGTCATTTGTCATTTTACGAAAAGATCTTTCGAACAAAAGTTAATCGGTGTCGAGGGGGACGTGTGACACCTACATGCGACGTATTTTTGATAACATGCATTATTTACACTGCAAAATTTGTGTTAAACACAAAACAAACAAACCCGCACCTTGGACCATGTGGAATGAAGACAAAAATGGGCGATGTTTGTGTGGCGGCCATATTAGCTTAAATTTACTCACCTTCAGATAAATAGTGTTATCTGTTAGGTAAACAAACCAGGGGCCCATATTAAGTAGGTACAAAGCCCATATTCGGATCAGTTCCCCCCTATACGTATTTTGATACGTATATTTATTAGGATTTATATGTCCCAAAATTTTACAAAAAAATACACCATTAATAGACGATCCGCTAGCTGTGCGATATTTCGAATAAGATTACGATCAAATCTTACTATTTTTGAGCTCATATCGGTCTTCCTATTTATAGATAGAGATAAGGTAATATAGGTACTCGTATAATCATAAATCATCTCGCTCTAGATAGACGGATGATCTTGCACAATCAATATCTCACGCTGGTTAATTATTTTATCGACGATGAGGTAATAATACGGATGTAGAAGTCCAAACTGGACAAAGCATTGAATTAAAGCGACGTTCAAACGTTTCCACACACAAAGATATTCGATTGATTAAATCGGAGATCCCGTATTGAAATCCTACCTAACTGTAACGATAATTTTTCGCACTCGTCTACGAAACATTTGTTTTCACATTCGCTATCTGCCCAAATATAGCCAACGTTTAAAGTCTGTAAATTGCAGGAAGCTGCGTACCTATAGGTACTGAGAAAAAATATGCTATTGTAGATTCAAATAAATATGCCATTAAATAATCCCAGGAGTAAATTTATTCGATCCAAACGAATATCGATCAGGATAAAAGTGGTATAGGTGCTTACCTAAGGAATTAAAATTATGTAGCAAAATACCTTATTGTTAGAATGTATTCTAAATATATACTCTTTACTCTTGGGGCTTTTATTTAATGGTATATTTATTCGAATCTATAATAGCACATTTTCTCTGAATGTACGTGGACTATTTACTAGAATCTAACAATTTCTATAACAGAAAAATATATATTCGTTAGAACAAGCTATCCCACTAGTACAAAGCTTGAACAAACGTCCCCTTGACGTCCCTTTGCTGAGCTCTTTTGAAGTTCTTTTTGAACGTTTCAGAAAGCTTCAATGAATATCTTCAGGAGAGATACAAATAAAATTCAAGAGAACTTCAGGGAACGTTCCAAAGAGGTAGTATAGCCGTATTTGTGTGACACGAGCTCCCATATAAAGTTGAACTGTGGTCAAATTTGTTACATCAATCGTTCGCAGGTGCAAATAATTCATTATCGAATCGTTCAAGCGAGATCTTCCAAGAAGCGCTCAGCTTGGCTCTCGCGGAGAAAGCGACTATTCAGGATTGTAACTTTATGTTGTTATTCGTAATAGGGCCCATTTTACAAAATGAGACAATTTTTATATGATATGAATAATTATTTTTCTCAGTGTGCATGCAGTCCTGTTGCAAGAAGTTACACTGAGACAAATAATTCTATATGTTCGTATAGAAAACATATTTTCCTGAATTAAATCAATGTTATTAAATTCTAATGTCAGAGTCTTTCCAATTGATCACAAGCTCTACAAATATCTTAAATTATTATGGACATCGTGAGCTTCACCATAGGTGTATGAAAAGAAGTAGCATGTATTACACAGAAGCTCAAAGCAGCGAGGACTTTATCAACGAAGCTAAGCAGTATTCAGCAGGATTAGTATTTGGATGGGTGACCGCGTCGTAGGGTGCATTAGATTCAGAGGTAAAACCTTATTTTATTTTTGATAATATCAATTTAGTAGAAATCGGCGGTGTCACAGAAGAGTTCGGGAGCATTTATGTGTTGTATGGAGTCAGTTAAAGATATCGTCGTTGAAGATGCAATAGCTCGTAACCCACAGTTTTTGCCAAAACAAGATTCGGACGTCTCATAAGACTTGCGGTATAATATGTGTCTGGGATACGAGGCTTATTATTTTTAAAATACAGGATTTATTATAAAACTGTGGCTTACGAGATTTTGCATATACGTAAACAAATATACCGCAAGTCTTATGACGTCCAAATCTCATTTTGGCAAAAACTGTGAGTAACGAGCTATTGCATCTTCAACGCGCGACGATATGCTGCATACAAAATGAGAAAAATTACAAACTTCACTAGAAACTCTCTGGACGACCTCGTGACGTTACAGCCTACAGAGACGTTCCAGGACGTTTATGAGACATTGAAAAATGGGACATAGGAGCGTCATTCGACGTTCGCGAGACATTTCATGGTTGAAACCGGCGACGTCGCAGGAGCATTCGGGAGCTCCCTGTGACATTTAGGGGATGTTCATACGTTATATGTATAACATATCCAAAGAAATAGGAAATCTCGTTTTCGATGTTTTAGAGGATAGATGCCCAAGTGTTAGTTTAATAAATTGAACAAATCTATGCTCTCTCTCTAATGGCCTGTCTTCTTTCAACAAAACATCCGTTTCAAATTAACCAAATAATTCTAGGATGCCCGGGAAAAAGAGTATAAGTCAAAGTCGCCTACCAAAACACTTCTACAATTTTCTTCTACTTTCCTAGAGATACCGTGGGTGGACCAGTTATTGACACTTTTTGGTTAGGGATTCACTTGAATCTACAATTAAATATTATTTTCTGTATCAAAATAATTTGTTTTCTTTATAAAAATAAACTTTAGACTCTTCGGCATCTAACAAACAGTCAAAAATATTCAAAAAATTAATCCAAATAATTAATATTACGTAAATAAATATTTGTCTCGAGTGGATGTGTTTATGACAGGGGCAAAACTGAAGTGGAGTCAAGCCATGTCAAGTCGGACTCGAAATTTCCACTAAATCGCGGATTTCGAAAATAATAACTCTATTACGAAGGGAGTATGGCACTTACGTTACCGTATTAATATTTCGTGAAAATTCCGTTATTTGTTAATGTTATTAACAATCAAACTTTGAAGCGCGATTAAAATGAAAAATCGTTTTCTCTTAAACTACTTTAGACAATTACTTAAAATTTTGCACACTGATAAAGCAATGTTTACACTATCGAATAAATATTTGCTTGAGGTGAAATTGTTTTAAAAAATGAATTTTGCATTAATTTTTTTAAAACAATTGCAATTTTTCATGCGTTCTTCACGCTATAAAAAAATGGAACTTACATAAATTCATGCGGCAAACGTTGGCCTTTTATAATCTGCAAAGAGAACTTTGTACTTTTTCTCCATTCCGGAGATACGAAATTGTTTGTTACGCGGTGCGCTCGTAGATCGCGCGGCGCGCTCCGCTACTGGCGTCCGCGGCATCTTGATGGCCGCGCAAACTTGAGCAAAAACCGTTTGAACTTGCATGAACATGATTTTCCTAGTTTGGCAAACATACACAGTTTTCTTGTCAGTTTGCTGATGGTGCTCGTGCGGTATACTTGCGTAAAAACTATTCGGTGTTTCAATATCATTAAGTGAAAATGGTTCGACCGAAGGAATGTTGTAATCCTTTGAAAAAGAAAGGTCATAATTGTGTTCGTCATAAGTTGTTCCTCGCGCGTTACCGCCAAGTGGAATAAAAAATTCGAAGAATACATTGATCGATATATTTGTCAGATATGTCGTAAAGACATGTATAATGATGTTAAAATTGCTTCAAATGTAGAAAATGAAGACCCAAGCACGAAGTGAGTTTACTAATTACACAGGTTTACAAAAAAAAAAGTCCGGACTATTTGACCATGGTATTCCGAGGTATTTTTGCGTCCTGAATCCGATCCCGAGGTCATCTGAGCCCCATCACGTCAGAAAAATGAGATTTCAAGGTCATTTAGAGGTTAAAATGACCATTTTTTGGAACTGGATCCGGGACAATTTCTCAAGCGACCTGTTGAGTTGGAGGGTAGCTGTTTAGGTCTTGAATACCTTCCAAACATTGGAATGGAGTCCTAAATCTCGACCGGGACTATCACAGAACCACCCCAGTGGATAAAATGTTGCCATGATCGTTGTATCTCGCGGATTACGATCTCCCTGTCAAGGCATCCAATTCCGGCGATCCGTTCACTGTGACAGTGGACCCAGCACTGACCGTAATGGCCTTAGAACCTTGGAGTCATGCTCTGGGTGCTGCTCAGGGCAGTCCCATTTCCTTATTTATTTATTTCGAAATCTCGTTTTTCTGACGTGATGGGGCTCAGATGACCTCGGGATCGGATTCAGGACGCAAAAATACCTCGGAATACCATGGGCCGGTCAAATAGTCCGGACTTTTTTTTTGTTGTAAACCTGTGTTATTTTTATATTTTATTGTATAATTAATTGCTATACTGTAACACCTTCTTTAATAGTGAACCACGAATAAACTTCCAAGTAATTATAACTGTTCACTGTTCAAATCCAATATTTACATTCAGTTAAAAATTCAATTCGTTCCCTGGAAGGTATTACAGTATAGCAATTAATTATCGGTATTAACTATCTTGGGTCTTGGGTGCTTGGGTCTTCATTTTCTACATTTGAAGCAATTTTAACATCATTATACATGTCCTTACGACATATTTGACAAATATATCGATCAATGTATTCTTTGAATTTTTTATTCCACTTGGCAGTAACGCGCGAGGAACAACTTATGACGAACACAATTATGACCTTTCCTTTTCAAAGGATTACAACATTCCTTCGGTCGAAAGATTTTCACTAAATGATATTGAAACACCGAATAGTTTTTAAGCAAGTATACCGCACGAGCACCATCAGCAAACTGACAAGAAAACTGTCTATGTTTGCCAAACTCGGAAAATCATGTTCATGCAAGTTCAAACGGTTTTTGCTCAAGTTTGCGCGGCCATCAAGTTGCCGCGGACGCCAGTAGCGGAGCGCGCCGCGCGATCTACGAGCGCACCGCGTAAAAAACAATTTCGTATCTCCGGAATGGAGAAAAAGTACAAAGTTCTCTTTGCAGATTATAAAAGGCCAACGTTTGCCGCATGAATTGATGTAAGTTTCATTTTTTTATAGCGTGAAGACCGCAAGAAAAATTGCAATTGTTTTAAAAAAATTAATGCAAAATACATTTTTTAAAACAATTTCACCTCAAGCAAATATTTATTCGATAGTGTAAACATTGCTTTATCAGTGTGCAAAATTTCAAGTAATTATCTAAAGTAGTTTAAGAGAAAACGATTTTTCATTTTAATTGCGCTTCAAAGTTTGATTGTTAATAACATTAACAAATAACAGAATTTTCACGAAATATTAATACGGTAACGTAAGTGCCATATTCCCTTCGCAATAGAGTTATTATTTCCGAAATCCGCGATTTAGTGGAAATTTCGAGTCCGACTTGACATGGCTTGACTCAGTGGATGTATTTCTGGCATCAAGTGCGCTAGTTTTTGACAATAGGTCGCGCGTGTTGATTTATCATTATAAATTATTATAAACGATTAAATTTACTTACTAAATAATTAAAATAACTTTTATTTCATATAAAAATATAAATTTGTTTTTTTTTGGCGTAAGATTTTCATTCTCTGACATATAGCTTGTTAATGGCAGCGAATAATTGTGGTAGTAATATTGATCTTATTAATTCAAATTTTCAAGGCTCATTTATTATTTCTTGTTTAATTTCTTTGGCAATGCTCAGTGACTTCTTTGTTATATTTTTCTAGAATTAATAGAAAGTCCTGCCTTCACTGCTGTTAATGCCGCTTATAACTCGATTTCAGTGTAGGTACTTCCCTGTGGTTTTTTTGTGGTGCATTTTACCCCCGAGAGGAAAAAATATACATATTATTTTTTCTTAATTAAAATGAGAGAGCATATGTACTTTCATAGGCAAAATGATTTTAATTGCAAAGTGTTGAATAGGTACTTGAGAAATTAAGTGAGGTTAGGAAATTGACGGGTAAACCGGTGTCACAAATAGGAACATAGCAGCTTATACAGGATACATTATTGACACCCCAATTTTTTTATAAAATAAATTTGTATTAAATTTTTTTATCATTTCAATTAATAAATTAACTTACTATTTTTCTACAAGAATAATTTTTATTTATATTTAATACCTACATTTTGTCAAAATTAAGAGAAAAAACTGAGATCGAATTTTCACACCATTATTGTAGATGGCCGACGCAGGCGAGCTGACACCAGCCCGCACATCCTTGAAAACTTGATTTAATTATATTGGTCTATTGTCAAGCGATGATTTTACGCGAGAAAAGACACAAGATCCTGTAGTATGCGCACAAAATTCTTTTTCTGTGTTTTTAAAACGAAATTTCGCTCAAATTACTGAAAATGCGCCTTACCTGTCAGTAACTAGCGCATTGTCAATAACTAGTCCACCCACGGTATTTGTGTGCTACATGCATTTAACGGTTCTTATGAGAAGTGTTATTTTCATTTTATACATTTTTTCAATAGTTTGTGTTTCAATATAAACAAATAAAGGTGTTTTCTGAGCAATACCATTTTTTGACTTATACTCTTTTTCTCGAGCATCCTAGAATTATTAGGGTAAAAGTGGAATAGATGCCCAATCCCCCCACCCCATCCCTCCCCAAGAAATACAAATTATGGAGTAAAATGCCTTGTCGCTAGAAAGTGAATACATTTTCTTTACTCTTCGGGCTATTTAATGAAATATTTATTCGATTCTAATATAGCACATTTTTTTCTCAATGGACGTCTAGTCCATTTACTAGAATAGTCTATTTACTAGAATGTAACAATTTCTATAATAGGAAAACATAATTTGAACAAAACAAGCTCATATCCAAAGAAATAAGAAATCTCGTTTTCGGTGTTTTGGAGGATAGATGCCCATAAGTGATGGGATAGATGCCTTTATATATAATCGAGGAAATAGATAACCTCTGGGTATCTGACAAGATGAAGAATTCATTTTAGGCGTAAGAAAAACAAATTTCAGTATTAATACACCTAATATCTGACATATATTCTAAAATACAACAATAAAGAAAGTACAATTATGAATAAATAAATAACCAGAATTAATTGAAAGTTCACTGCAAATATATTATTGTTCATTCGATTCTGACTACTTGCCACTCCTTTCGCTAATTGTTCCTTCTTTTTTCAAAAATCATTACAAAATGTGTGAAAAAGCTGTTTTCTATTTTTCACGAGAAAGTAGATAATAATAAAATAATAATAATAATCGGTAGATTTTACACGGCATTATCTTTCGTGACAGCAAGAATATCGATATAACATAGTAGATCGTTAATAAAAAATAGAGGTAGGTATCTATCCTTCGTCGCAAGTACGGCATCTATCCTCCAACGAAAGACTAACGGTGAAATAGTTGCCTCGTCAATAATTATTCCGACATGCTATATTAAAATCACACAGCAGTTATCATTCCTCATCAGTTAATTCTACTGATCCGCAAAAACTACTTTCACGCCGAGTTTCTTCGTCAAATATCCTACAGATGTTATTCTAGCGGAGGCAGTTTCACCTGAAATTAACAACGCACTGTGCTCTCCACTTAAAACTGTTACAAATACAGTAGACTTCCAATAGTCCGGCATCCAACGGTTCGGAATGCCCGATGGTCCGGCACCAGTATCGATTTTCAAACGATCGCGCCTCCGAGCGGTATCGGCAGGCGGAAAAAGAAGAGAAGAAATAAATCAGTTGGGGGGAAGCGGCAGACGCATTAAATAAATTCATAACATTTGCTGGAACAAACTCACGTTGTAATTGTGCAGAACTCATTGATTTGCATATTTTAAGAAATAACTTTTTTAAAAAGAGAGCTGAATCTAGAAAACAAAAAGACATTAGAGATTTTTTAAAATAAATGTCTCATCAGTACATATTATGTACGTACGTGTAAATTTGTAACACATTTAACTGGTTTAATTTGTTATTAGGACATTTCATTGTTGTTATTCAAAATGCAGGAATAAAGGTATGTTTTGGTTTGTATTCGAGTTTAAATGATTATCTCAGCATTTCTGGTAAACAACGTTTACTGTCAAACATCATATTGTAGCTGCATTCACTCTACGACTTATCATTATTTTAATAATAATCGCGGAACACATCTCCTGATAATCCGGCATTTTCGGTAATCCGGCACCGGCCGAGTCCCGAACGTGCCGGATTATCGGTAGTCTACTGTACTTCATTAATACAGGCGATGAGTAAATTTGTCACGTCTATTTTCATGAATATCTAAACTGATGTAACAGAAATACCCCATTGCCTCTTAATCGTGCTAGCGTATTCGAAATAAAGGGGATTGAGCATCTATCTTCCTAAGGCATCTATCCTACTTTAACCCTAGATTAAAATATTATTTGTTCCAGTCAATAATACTTGTATAAATCTAATCGACGTTCATTCGAATCAAATAAATATTCTCCTAAGACTGTCTAATTGCATATTTATTAGAATCTAGCAATTTTATTTCTAGTGTAAAGACAATTAAATTTCTAGTGGCAGATCCATCGACCAACAAACGTCGATGATTATCTACATTTATAATTCTACATTTGATCTAAAGTACAAACGCGAGTCTATACATTGATGAAACAAAATATGTAGTTGAATCAATCAAATGTCGTCAACTAACTCTCCTTTAATTGATAACATTTTGTTAGTTTAACTACATTTTTTTATCAATGTGTTTTCGATTCTCGAGACTAAACCCGAAACCTCTAACTTTGGAAAAATTCGTCCAACTCCCCACTTAAGATAAAACGGGGTGAGTTGACGCATAAGGTTCCCATTACTTACCGTTCATAAAGGATCAATTTCCTGCGCCAACTCATTTCGTTTTAGCATGTACGATTGGTCGAATATATTTCGTTCGGAATGAGACTGAAGATTCGAAAAGGTAGACGGTATTTACGAGAACATATCCCGCGCATTCCTGAAATCTTGGACGATTGCGACAAAAAGTATTCGTCGAAGGTGGTCTGAATTCGTACCGTTTGTCGGCCTCCCCCGAATCCACGAACGCGACGGTTCCAGGCTTCCAGGAAGCGCAGCATTTCGCGCGCTGCACTTTATTCGTCGTATAGCTCAGATCATGCAGGGGAGAACGATTAAACAGTCGCGTCCCTCCCGCATGATCCATAATGAGATCGAATTCTTTACAACAATGAAGGAATGAAGGTTATCATCCTTCCGATGTGACGAAAAAAGCTGGTCGAGGCTAGAACTTAACGTGAGTTTGTATAAGGTGAAGAGAAAAATAAAAGTGCAAGGTAAGTGGATGTAATTAACCCTAGAATGATAATAATCAGTAAAATTTACTCACATCTTTTTAAATAAGTGAGCCAGTAAGAGAGGCACTCGCACGCAGGTACGAGTACCTATATCCACTCCTCGCTCTAATAAAAGAATCGGTTCACTGCTACTTTTCCAGCTATTTCCAAAATATTGCCTTGTAAATAAAATTTACTCGTCATTTTTTTGTATCTCAACAGAGTTAAATATTTACTTTACCGTTCGAGAGTTAAGGATCAATCTCATAGTTGATTTTCTGATCCTCTGGAAAGCCTCCATGTTTTTCTCAAGACTTTATATCCATTCTCTCTCATTACTAGCCGAAGAACATTTCGCTTGTGAACCATGGTTGTTTGAGAAAGAACCACCTTCAAATTGTTACACCTCTGGTATTAGTGTTTTAAATTTCTCTAAAAAAACGTACTTTCACAAAAAGTTTCTGAAATTCTCTAGAATGAAAAAAAAATCGTTGACTACTGGACTATGATCCTTTACCGTGAAAAACAATGATGCAGACGTAATGATTTGATGGCCGCCTTTACCGGAAACACCATAGTTCATATAAGTGCAATAATCTTTATACGGAAGTGATTTTACCCAACTGTGAGCGGATCCTTACGCCGAGAAAGAGACTTGCTTGATTTAAATAAATTTGCCATTCGATAGTTCTAAGAGCATATTTATTTGATTCGAATGAATACCGAATACATTATAATACTATTATTGAATAATAGTATAACATAGAATACTATTATTGTGTATATTGTATTGACCATCAATGATACTTATATAGGTAAATCTAGTCGATTTTTATTCGAATCAAATAAACATGCTCTTATGATTATCGAATAGTTTACACATATTTTGGATAAAGCGAAATTTTCGAGTTTTCCCCTTATTTTACTCAACTTTTTATAGAAATGTAAACTGACAGCCATGAAGTTTGAGAGACTGAGATCATTTACAGCGACTAAAAATACTCCGAAAACCGTTGATTTTATCCGTGAGCTAAAATCATGTTAAACGATGTTATCATTGAATTTTATTAATTATCCTGTCCTTCGCCCGATGTAAGGAATAAAGAATGGGAAGAAACAGAGGTAGAAAAGGTGAAAGAAAAATAGATGCCCAAGCGAATATAATGGTTCGTTAATATAGTCTTACAAATCTGTAAAGACAGAAGAGGGGAGGGGGGGGGGGCGATACAGAGAATGGGAAAGGAAAAATTATGATTCTTTGAATCGTACCTCGGACAACGTGCACACAAACGTGCGTAGCAGTGAATCAATCATGGAATTCTTGGTAAACTCAATTATCCCTTCTTTTCTTTCGAGGCCACGATAAGTTGCGTAGGTACCTACCGAGGTAAAACGCTAGAACACGTTATAGCCACGGTTACATATACGTGGGATCGCGTTACGTGAATATACACGCGGGTAATTACGTGCGAATTGTTAATTGATCACGATGGTATACGACGAATCCAGCTAGTAATTATAGATAGAACGAGCGAAGCTGCCGTGAATATATGTTTTCTGCATTCTGCTTTCTTATTACCTAAGAAGTGCAGTGAATTATTGAATTATAATAGCGAGTTGCATAGTAAACAATCGTGCATGAATGTCATATTTTTAACGCCGGCTGTTAAGTGGGGTCGAAAATTAGTCTGGTTGAGAACTCCTTTGGGTCTCCTTAGAAAGCTTCTTTATAGAGCGGCCTATTATATATGTTTAGATTTTCAGCGATTCTACGAAATAATTAACATGGTGCCAGAGCGCTTATCGTTTCCACAGTGATTCTCAAATGACTTTACCTTTGTCGACTAAAGATACGTTTATCAGGGAAAGTGAAGTACGATGAAAGATGTAAAGTGTTTCACATATTGAGAGTTATTTAAGTTTCTCTTAAACCGCATCTTACTTCGATTTGAAAGAATACATTTTTGATAATTAAAAAAACCGATGTTAATTTATTCAAACAGTTTCCATTCTAAATTTAAATGACAATATTTAGTATACAGAGAGTTGCTGTTACTACATGCACATTCAGAGAAATGAACGAAATATATTTGAAGCAAAAGAAAAGATTACTGGATTTACTGAAATCATAATTTTGAATAGTTTTAAGAAGACGTGGGCCGAATGTGGGCCATTTCGAAAGGCCCCGGAACTTGAGGTCACCGATATTGTTTATTTTTTCGCTTGTAATATTCGATGAGATATAAACATTCCATAAACTATACATTTTTATTGCAAACCGTTCAATCAATAAACGTTATCGAAGTTGTGCTTAACGGCAATACTTTGCGATATTTATCAATTGATTCCTAGACAATTATTAATTATGAAGAGACGATGCTCACATGAAATGTTCATTTCGAATGTACTTTTCAGGAAAAAATGTATTCAAACTGTTTGAATTACTAAAAGACCAAATTTCACGACACCAAATAGACAAATATGTCCTTCCTTAAAAATATCATTTTTTATTTCAGTCCACTTTTCTTCCAAAATTCTAGATGGAATCGTAAGATTTTTAAGCGTAAACTAAAATTGAGCCGAGACATAAGTTATTTATCGGTAAAGACTAGTTAAGTAAGAAATTGAATATATCCTTTCACTTATTTCATTTATTGTGTATCGGTCACACTCATTACAGAGATTCTACATTTGCATTTCATTACGAAATTGTGCGCGATTTCCTTTCGGAGCGATTTCAAATCGCAAAAACAGTTCCGTATACGCTGCACGTCTGATTTGCGTTTTTCTGAATACCAATTATTATTATTTAAATACGAAAATACGAAATTATATCCATTTGCCACCGAGTGTCAACAACACGAAATAAAAAAATAGATGAAAATATTGAATTGAGTGTGGATTATTATCCGTAACAATCCTTAGCCGAAAAAACGCAATGCAGACGTAGATTCTGTGAAAAGTGTCATTGACATAAAATAATAAAAATAAATGGAACAACTGAACTGAATTTGGACTATTTTTGATTATACGCGCTTCTTTAAATACATATTGTCTCAACCCAGTTTCAGCTTACACTTTAGAATCTTGTAATTCCATCTAGATTCTTGGAATAATACCGGACTGAAATAAAAAATGACATTCTTGAGGAAAAAAAACATTTTCCTCACTCATGCCCATTTCGAGGCCTTTTCCAGGGAAAGAGGGAATAGATAAAGGAGGAGAGGGAGTAAATTTATCATTAAAACTAATTATTTTCTCAACTCATTTTCCTTTCAACGAAAAGAATATAATAAAAATTTGACTTAAAATGTACTACCATTTTCACAAATTAAGTTATTTAATATGTTTAGTGGTTTTCAAATAATAATTAATTAATAGAAAACTTGCATGTGTCAGATTTTTTAATACTTTTGGTATTTATGTTCTTTTTAGACCTCAACAGTATTTATAAAAAAGAAAATGATGAGTTATCTTGTTTAAATATTTTGTAATAATTAATTAAAGTTTGACACGTGGCGACCCGTCACGCTGTGGCGGCCTGACGCCAGATGGCGCCGACCCTCTCGGCCCCCGTCTCCTGGCCCCCGGTTCTCGGCTCTCGGTAGTCCAACGACGGTTCAATTACTATATAAGAGGACCACAGAGCGTCTAAGGCAGGAGTCGGCCTAGCCTTACTAACGAGTCCACAGGCCGACTCCGGGTCGAAATGGCGAACTCACTTTTCGTTCGCCACAGACAATTTTTGAACACGATTCTTCGACTACGACACGATTCGGCTCGAAGGACCAAAATGTTCCGGGGCGTGGAAATAGCAGTTTGCTGGGTGTGAAAAATTCACAGATCTCGCAATCCTTGCAACTATCGGGCACGTCAGATTATGTTAGTTTATCATGTTTTAAGAATCATCACCAAAGATCAGCACAATAAAAAATTTTCTAGAGGTCGCTCACGAATTTTGAAAATTCAAGAACAGTGAAAAATCGAATTTTTTTCATTACATTTTTTTTCTTTCTACTTCGAATACAATATACATCTCTAATACTAATCGAATATATAATTACTCTGTTTCGTAACCTTCATTTTCTATATAATCCTCAAACTCAATATCCTCATCACTGTCATAAATCATGTCATCATTTTCAGCTCCGAATTATCCTCCTCCTCCTCCTCCTCCCCTTCCGGAATTCAAAGAAGCTTTAGTCGTTTTTCTGATTACACACTAACAAACTTGAGAAGTAGGTACCTTTATTGATAATAAAAACCTCTCTATTAAGTATATAAAATAGTTTTTTCTCACTCATGCCCATTTCGAGGCCTTTTCCAACCTATTTTTAGACCGTAAGATGGCGTTTTTCCCGCGTGACATCGACCGGGTGTCCGCAGGCTTTCAAAAGATTGTTTAGTCCGAAGTGGGTCCTTTTTCCAAACTGATAAACGCAACGTGAAATACCGAACTGTTTAATACCGTAAAACTTGGTCTTTTATTAATGCATATAGTTTCAATATATTTTTTCCTGAAAGGTGCATTCAAACTTAGAACATTTCATGTGAGCATCATTCTTTCATAATTAAATGCCGTTTCACACGGGACCGATGATCGGCGCTGACGATCGGGAGGGTCCATTGTTTCAAACGTAGCTTTCACACGAATGCGTATCATCGGTCGACCGATTAAAAATGCTCGAGCCATCGGTTAGCCCGTGGCTTGTCCGATCATCGGTTTGTGATGACCGATCGTCAGCGCTGATCATCGGTCCCGTGTGAAACGGCACTAATCGTTGCCTAGGAATCAAGTGATGAAGATTGCCGTCAAGCGTGAGTTCTTTAACATTTATCCATTGAACGGTTTGCAACAAAAATGTATAGTTCATGGAGCCTTTATATCACATTGGATATACTACAGGAGAAAAAAATAAACAAGATCGGTGTCCTCAGTTTCCGGGGCATTTCGAAATGGCGTAACTTGTCCCATACAAACTTGAAATAAAATATCAATACGGTAAATCACCCAGTTATTGGACACCTTGCAGTTATTGGACAGTCTGATTTAAATAAATAAAAACAAGATTCCTAGTTTTTACTTTAATAAATATCATCAAAAACCGTACCTGGCTTATTGATTCTTGACTGTCCAATTACTGGATTGAGTATTTCCAAAAAATAAGAATCCTGTCTAATAACTAAGTTTTTTAACTTTTTCCCAGCTTTTTATTGTCGAAAATTATATTCTTTCCAACTTAAAATGTTAAGTTACTAGAATGTAAAGCCAATATATTTTCAATCTCTCAAAACAAGCCACCACTCATCATATCTCTCTCTCTAGGTAGAAAAATATCTTTTTAACACCATCTCAAATCCTGTAAAATGCTTAAGGGGGTATTACTGTCTAGACGCTTGTTTTTAATGTAATTTTTAGGAATTAATTTTGCGAAAACTATCAAACCTACAGAGTGCCGGGGTTTTTGACGCATAATAAGACATGTTTCAACTAACAATACAAATTTTAATAAAACATTTTATTAGAATCTGTACAAGTTATGCGCTGTTATGCAAATCGTGGCGTGAGACGCTCGTCCAATCGGGCGACCATATTGTGGCGGTCCTAATCGTCTGAGAGAGAAGAACAAATTTTTTTTTTTAATCTATATGAATGTAGTTATCGTCTGAACTAGAACTAAGTAGGTACGAAATTTTTTATCGCAATCGCAGCTGTTTGAAGATTAAAGTTTAATTTTCCCGAAAAATTGTCAACTAAAACATGAGAGCAGAGCTAAAATATTCAAGCTATCGGTATTATTCTAGTTCAGACCATAGGTGAAGGTTCCCTCGAAATGTGTGCAAAACCAGAAGTCAATCGGTCCAATAGTTTTTGAGAAAAACGTGCGCCCGACTTGAAAAATGTCGTTTCGAGAAAAACGCGTTTAAAGTTGATGACTACCTGCTGCGCCCCAACGCACCGCAGCCTTTATAAAGAGGCTTATAAGCCTCTGTAACTATAGGATTTCTACGAATTTCAAATTAGTATTTTTGAGACACATTCTCAAACTCCCAAATTATAAGAAAATGCAAGAAAAAGAAATCGAATTTTTGAAGCGTCTAGACAGTAATACCCCCTTAAGTGTTCAATATAACTGGGTGGTTTACCCTAAGTCGATGTATATATTTCTTTCTTTCGAATATAATTTTTCAATTATCTGGATATACATAGGTATAGTAACATCAACTCTCTATATACTGAATTAATATTAAGTTTATATTTGAAAGAAAAAAATATATTACTCAAATTACTGAAATTTCGATTTTGGACAGTTTTAAGAGCACGCTTACCTAAATGAAATATAATATTTACTTCTATGTATTTGAATAAAAAACTATATACTCCCGGCGTCATGGATTAAATCACGGAAATATCATTTTTAAACACATCGGCCAATGAACAAGTAATTCTGATATGTATATACCTACTCTCTTATTAGCTACGGCGCTGTTTACTTGCCGTAGTTAACGAAAGCATGAGAATTGATTGACCATTGGTTAGTACACTTAAAAATGACATTTTAAAAAGTCATCAATAACAGAATCCGTGACGCCGGAAGCACATGCTATATTTTATTGTTTTCGTCTTTCAAACTGGTCTTATCAACAGTAGCAATCAATGGGGGGGGGGGGGGGGTAACACTTAAATATTTCCACTGCCTTCTCCTAACTGAAAATCTTATTCATTGATTTGATCTCGTTCAAATCAGAAGTTTAAATCATGTCATAAACATTCCATCAAGACCTTCGATTAAAAGATACGATTGCATATCGCGATAAAATGGTGATATACTCTTATCTTTCGAGTGATGTTTTTCATATAAAATCTCTGAATGTGTAATTAAGGGGTGCGGTCCTTCAATTCTGGGGACTTTTGAAAATAGCTCATAGGAATTTTTCAGGTGAGAGTCAGGATGCACCGATACAGTTCAGTGCACGATCCTCATTGGTTAATATTCAATGTCATCCAATAAACATCGAATTCTCACTGAGGAATCACATTCTGCTGGACTAGTATGCCTTGAATAGAATTTAATATTTCTAGAAAGTCAAAAAATCGAAAATGCGTCATGTTAATATCTCTCACGCGTCCCGAAATAACTCTACGCGGATTACAGCTACGACGCTGGAAGAAATTTTCTTGGATTCAGAGAGAGAGAGGGGAGTAATCTAAAGACCGCTAACGCAACCGAGTTTTCTGTAAGTACGCGCGCGAGTAGGTACACAAATAATTCGAATACTGCTCGAAATAATTTCGCCTATCAAATTTTGTTAACCATCATGGATGATAATGGGTATCGCCTACGATTTTCTTAAAAACCGCGCACTCTTTCTCTAGCGGCCTGTTAATATAATAGTTACATATGATTGATTAAAATAGATTTGTATCAATTTTGCCAACACACAATAATGTTAAAAGCCGACCCTTAATATATGTCTTCTATAGGTTGTTCAGCTCAGAAAGTTCGTATAGGGTGTAGCTTAATTTGGTCAATACTTATTCCGCCGACAAATGACAAGACTGCGATAGTCGACAATACAAATATTAATCAATTTGTGTGTTAACCTATTCGAATACTGAAAGAGACCAGCTAAAAATCCATTTTGCTTCCCTCAGTTTCTTTGACATATCTGTACCTCAGAACCAGACTGTGTTAAGTCCATAGTCTTAACATAGGACTTAACACAGTCTGGCTCTGAGGTGCAGATATCACAGTTACAGAAGAGTTATCTAGTATACGATAATAAATTATACTTGCAAAGAAGTACAACCAACCTGTATTCGAGCTTCCGTCAGACCGATCTTCATGGCGAGCTCCTCCCTAGAACAAGAAAGAAAACCAAGACCGTTAGTGAAAGGAGGGCCAAGGACTTTCAAGGTCGTAACATTTATACGCACTAATGGGGCATATCCTGCCACAAAGGATTCTTATCCTCCTTTTCGACAGAATCGTCGCTAACCACATCAATAAAAATCTGTAATTCGTTTCACGGAATGACGTCCATTCGTGCTAAGAGATCAAAGGCCAATTCATCCATAAATTTAAATTCTAGGCTAGGAAAATAAAATTGACGAGATATTTTTTAAAAAATGAAGAGCTTTAAAGACGGACGTTAATCGTGATTTTTGGATCACTAAATGAACGATTCTCAAAATCGAATGATTTGAAAATACATGAAAAAGATTTAATACCCGTCATATATATACGATAAAGTGCTATTTATAATTGAATGTAATGCAAGGATACAAGGTTGTTAAAACGGTTCAATATCTTTAAAGAGATTTGGTTATTCTTCAACTTTTACTTTTCATACTCTGAAAGACAAATTTGCTTCATCGCGAAATAAACGTTTTTATTGAATAATTGAGGGCCTCGGAATAAAAGGGATCTAAGTGACTTTTCTTATATATGGACTTAAGTGCAGATTTAGGTACCTTATGTGAGAAATTTATTTCGTATAAAAAGGTTTCCTGCTTTGAGCTCCATCTATCACATGAAATCACATGCATAGATCCTGAACTTTTTAAGTCCAAATAACCTAAATCTGCACTTAAGTACATATATAAGAAAAGTCACTTGGATCCCTTTTATTCCAAGGCCCTCAATTGAAAGAGCACATTTATTCGATGAGAATGAATATCGACTGAACGCACGTATATATTATTGATTTAATTGAATGTTATTTAGATTAAATCAGTATTCATTCGAATCGAATAAACGGCACATGCGCGGGAAAAGGGGTATAAGTCGAGAAGTTTTTGGAGTCATTGGAAATAAGAACTTCTTTTTTCTTATTTTCAAAATTATGTATCTGACCCCAGAATCAAAGAATAGTCTCATAAAAAAAATGCCACTTCCATGAGACAATTTTTGTATATGTTAATTTGTGATCAATCGCGACACCAACAAACTGTTTTCCTTGCTTTCTCAAAACTAAAGATTTCGACTTATACCCCTTTTCCCACGCATGTGTGCCAAATGTGCTCTTAGAATTATCCAAAAACATGTATAATTCGAACAAGCACATTTTTTTCTCAGTGTTCATATACCGGTCATTCGATGCGTAAAAAGCTGCCTCGAAAAGTAAAGTCTTTCTGAACAAATTATTAAATTCTAAATTTCTCCTCTACCAAATGTCAATAGCTGCGGCAAAATGTACGTAATCACTGATAACGGAGTAGTTATCATTTCGTAAACACAACCATGGGTCGCAATCGCTGAGGGAGTTGTTCGGACGCGAAATTATTGGCGCTTCCTAAAAATGAAATCAGCAATTCCCGCGCGCACGTACAACATCGCGCGATGCTCCCGCACCGAGGTGGCGTGCACGCGCAGGCGCCTCCTAGCGGCGCGGGCGGTGACTGCACGAGCGACCGGCAGGTGAACGCAGATGGTTGGAGTGTGCGCCAGGTTGGGTGTGCGGGGTGCTCTGTGTTGGTAATTCAAATAATTACCGAACAATTACATTATCTAATTAACCTCGGAGGTTGGCCTAGTCGGTAATGGCAGTCACCGTACCACGTTGTGCCGAGAACTAACGCAAGCCGCTGTAGAGAACCACCGCCGGTCCTCCGTGTGATTGTTCCTCGTGGCGCAATCCTGGCTATTATTGTTTAGCGCGTCGCCATCGCTAGCAGTCGACGAACAGGTCCGTCCTTCGCGGAAATTCACAAGGGAAAAAATATTACGACACTCTGCAGCGACTACCCTTCGCCTGCCGCTCTCAATGGCTCTGCGGCTCTTGAGTTCCGGCGCGCTTCGTGTTGTTTCCAAGTTCATTCTCGCGGGTCTCTTAATCCCGAGTAGAAATGTGTCTAGTTCTTCGCTACTTCCATCTAGGCCCTTGGCTGGAAAAACTAGATAGAACTAGATAGAACTGTAGTACAGTGCCTTGCAAGGAACTAGATATACACGAGCTAGATAGTTTACAGTGTATGGTCCCTTGCGAGAAACTAGTGTTCTACAAACTTTTGATAGTACCTACGCACTGTGCAATCTGACTTTTTCACTTCTTTTTTGTTCGGCAATATTAATTTACAGCATAAATTGTTTGCATTTATGAAAAACTATTTTATATAATATAACATAATATATAGTAATAAAAAAGGAGAAGGAAAAGATTTGATCCAGTCAGTATTTTGACGGGCCGAGCTAACACCCGAAACAGTTAGTTATTATAATAAGACTAAATTTGGCGTCGATATGGTTCACCAAATGGCGCGAAAATATAGCGTGAAATCAAAATGCAATAGATGGCCTGTACACGTATTTTTCAATATCATGGATTTCGCTGAAATCAATGCATGGATACTTCATTACTCAACAACTGGAATAAAGATACCAAGGCAGCGTTTCCTGTTACAATTGAGGGGCCTGGAAGTAAAAGGGTTTAAGTGCATTTTTGGTCGGTCTGAAATAATTGACTTTAAAGTTAACTTGAATTAAAAAATTCCAACAATAAGTTTAGAAAACTGTGTAAATATTTTAATAATTGAAGTGCACATAATTGCAGATGAACTTGTCACAGAGTATTACGAATTCCTTGAAGAAGAAAAGGAAAACCTTCAAGAAGGAACATCAAGCAGCCCAAGCAATAATTCCCAATCACGAAGAAAATGCCAAATAAGATTGTAGGTAGGTAATCCGACTGTTCGGGATGCACCAACTATCCAAATATGTGTTTGCGATTTGGCAGAGAAGCGAAATAACTTTTACATGCTATTATTAAGATTTATTACATTTTAAAGATGTTTCAAGTTTATGTGGTTGGAATAATCAATACTTACTTTGGTATTTTTCTTTAAATTTGATTATTTAAGATGATATTGTATTTTTGTTTTTGTTATTTGACATTAAAAGTAGTTGCACTTTTAATTTTGAAGCCTATTCTTGGTGAACCACTCACCCCCACCAATTTTTTCTACTGCGCCATCTCACCCATACTAGGGCGGGTGAGTTGGGGTTTTTGGTATATATTCTTTTGACAAATTTTTTACAAAACTCGATAACACTTTTGGTCGTTCCTTTACAAATTCCTATATTTTATTGTTCGCTCTATCCACATTATCAATTAAGTATTGCTTATCCTACAAATATAGTTTTTGTACCACTTTAAAAAAAGGTGCGCCATCTCTCCCGACTTTACCCTAAGTCTAGTTTCTGCCAAGATACTGTACAGTGAAAACTTTCTAGTTCTATATCTAGTTTTTCCAGTTAAGAGCCTAGATGGAAGTAGGGGAAGAACTAGACATATTTCTACTTGAGATTACTCATACGAACGAGTAGGTATGTGTTTTTATCGATATGACTTACTCTTTTGACCAAAGACCTTTGACTAAAATTGATACAAATTTTCGCACGGAAAAAAATCTGCAATTTTACTGCTTCGTCCAATAGTGCTGAAACTCGAGCTCATTTTTAAGAATCTGTATAGAGGAAACTCTTTTATACACTGTATACGATACAACAGGAAATGAAAATGTCTCCTCTCTGTACACATTCTTGAAAATTATTGAGTCTCAGCGAAACTGGATGAAATAGTAAAAATTACAGCTTATTTTACGTGTGAGTAGACTTACTACGACATGAGAAATAAGTTGCTCGTAACTAATTCTTTCGAGTGGTCCAATCATGTTCAGTTGCATCCAAGTATATACGTCGCAGGCAAATAGTAACTTTAGGCAGATAGTATTTGCCTAGGCAAATAGCTTTTGTGGCTTCGCTCGCTCCGCCGATTCTAACCTAACCTAACCTAACCTAACCTAACACATGGAAATATAAATAAATTAGATTTGGTAAGGTTAGATTAGGTTAAGTTAGGTTAGAATCGGCGGAGCGAGCGAAGCCACAAAAACTATTTGCCTAGGCAAATACTATCTGCCTAAAGTTACTACTTGCCTACGTCATATATTATACATAGGTACATTCGCATAGATGGCACCTCCCTCCAGGAGCCTCTAAGCTCGACGTTTTTTTCCCCTTTTTTTATTCAATTAAAAAAAACAATTTTTGACCACCAAACTGTGTAGCATGAAGCGGGGTTAGTTGGCGCAGAAAGTTGGTCCCTCATTGCCACGGAAAATAATGGAAACGAGAGGCCAACTCCTCTCATTTTATCCTATAAGTAAAGGCGGCAAAACATCAAAAGCTCAAAGAACCCGCGATAGCCGTGAAAATCTTGTATTAGTGTTCTACTGTATTATATCCTACTTATATTTCATTTCTACCGCTATATTACATTCCGCGTCGCAACAGCAATGATTCGATCGATACGAAAGGTGCCCATCTAAGGCTAAGAACATACTGAAGCAGAGAGCAAAGTAGCGATGAGATCGGTAAGCAAAGCGGCGAAAACAAACCTGTACTTTCTTATTGGAACACGCATCTAGTAAATCGCATCACCGCCATGCAACTCACTAGACGCGTGTTCCAATAAGAAAGTACAGGTTTGTTTTCGCTGCTTTGCTCTCCGGTTTCATCGCCGCTGTGCTCTCTGCTTCAGTATGTTCTTAGCCTAAGCATCGTCGTTATTCGAGTCGAAACGTCTGTCGGGAGTATTGAATCGAACGAGAAACGCGAGTAACCCGGACTATACCTATATTTACCGCGTAGAGGCGGGGACAATCGAGGAACTAAATACCTATAAAGGGAGTCCGCGAGCCCCTACACTTTCGACGATCTTCGCTGCCTCATTTTCGGCGAAGCACGTAACGTTCGCGAAGCGACGGCGAGTTGAAAGAAACGCCGGTAGCCGAGCGCGTAACGCGTGTTTAATGCGTGCGTAATGGGTGCTTGATGCGCGTACGGCGTGGCGAGCCAATTACGAATTGGCCACGCTACCGCCGTTCCTCCGAGAGAAGGGGGGAAATGCAGGGGCCTCGGCAAACAATTCTAAAACCTCGAACTGAGATTTTTCGAAGAAGAGGGGGCGATGGAGAAATTTCTCAAATTCTGAGAATACGTCCATCGGCCTACGCAAAGTCATCGATTTGAGCGACAAAAAGTATTTTCGTCACAATAGGTCACGAGGTAGAGCCACTAATTATAAAACGGTTCGAGGAGATGTATAAGACTAATCGAGCGCGGTGCCCGTGGTAAACATATACGCATACATATATAGGGCTGAGGTAACTGTACAATTTCTCGACCAGCCTCTCCGCATAGAAAAGCTCGACCCTGCGGCATCGATGACTTGGAAGGAATCCGCAGTTCTTGGTAAATGATTATTCGAAAGGGATAGGTATCCGAGAAGGTGGGGAGAGAAGAGTTTAATGAGGATTATTTTTTCGAGCAATCCTAGACTGAAAAACAATTCATCTGAATCAACCGAATTTTCGTCCTTCCGCACCGAGAGAATCGGATTCGTTTCAACCAAAAATCGGTGGAGTCTATGGAATTTTTTTGTCGCTCTATAAACAGCTATCGCGATGTAGTTGATTCAAGTAATGATGTTTGTTGATACTGTATTGTCGTTATTATCTATCAACAATAGATAGATACCTATTGTTTTATTGCTCTAAAATGCATCTAGCAAACCGTGCTTGCAGTGAATTTTAGAGTAATAAAATGATTTTTTTCTTTGCACAAATTAGTTTAGTAAACTGAACTAATCTATGCTCTAATGGCCTGTAAAAGTGGAATAGATGCCCTTTCCCCTCCATCCCTTCCCTCCTCAAGAAATACAAATTATGGAGCAAAATACCTTGTCGCTAGAAAGTGAATACATTTTCTTTACTCTTCGGTCTATTTAATGGAATATTTATTCGAATCTACAGTAGCACATTTTTTCTCAGTGGACGTAGTCTATTTACTAGAATGTAAAAATTTCTATAATAGAAAAACATAATTTGAACAAAACAAGCTAATATATACAAAGAAATAAGAAATCTCCTTTTCGGTGTTTTGGAGGATAGATGCCCAATTGATGGGATAGATGCCTTTATATTTAATCAAGGAGATAGATAACCTGGGTATCTGATAAGATGAAGAATTCATTTTAGGCTAAGAAAAACAAATTTCAGGATTAATTCACCTAATATCTGGCATATATTCTAAAATACAACAATAAAGAAAGTACAATTATGAATAAATAAATAACCAGAATTAATTGAAAGTTCACTGCAAAAATATTATTGTTCATTCGATTCTGACGACTTCGCCATTCCTTTCGCTAATTGTTCCTTCTATTTTCAACAGTCATTACAAAATGTGTGAAAAAGCCGTTTTCTATTTTCCATGAGAAAATAGATAATAATAAAAAAAAAATAATAATCGATAGATTTTACACTGCATTATCTTTCGTGACAGCAAGAATATCGATATATTGTAGTAGATCGTTAATAAACTGTTCACGCCTATTTTCACAAATATGTAAACTGATGTAACAGAAATACCCCATTGCCTAAATCGTGCTAGCATATTCGAAATAAAGGGGGGTGGGCTTCTGTCCTCCTGGGGGATTTAGCCCACTTTTATCCTACAAAGAAAGCATGCATTTTGTCGAGCAGCAAAATTAGAGATAAGTTTGCTATTTGAACAAAATAATATCACCAAAATAAATTTACAAGCTCATCGAACAGATCTCAATAAAATTTGTCCTTTTTCATTATATCAACAAAAAAGAAAAAGTCTATTCGAATCAACAAGAATAAAACACAACACTTCTATTTTGCTCTAATGTCTACTTAACAGGTACAGGGCTGTCATAGGTACAGTTTTTCTTGAACCGCATCCATAAAGGCAGACTTCTGTCGAATCGACTGAGGTTTTGTTGATTCGACGAAATGCTGCCTTTACTAGTGATTTTAATTATTTTATAAAATTTTTTCTTTCAATGCAAGACTGGTCCTAGTAGAGTAAACTGGGTCAAGTTAGCAGAGGAAGTTAGCCCCCGTTGTCATGAGAAGTAATATGAACGAGAGCCATCTTTCTCTCCACTGTAATTCGTTTATAAATATTTCTGCATCAGTGACATGTAATATATTTGAATGAGAATGAACCATTGAAATTAATATTGAACTACAATTTCGGGGTCTAATCGTTACACGTTCTTATGACTGACTAATATATTGTATCATAACATTTATGACCACATAATTAATTATACGGACATAGTTTTCGTCGTGAATATAAAACTTCTTTAACGATAAGAGCTATAAAACGTATTTAGAAACCAATTCGTTTACACAAATTTTAACAAATTATTTTAATATATCTTATTCTTTTCGTCACGCAAGATTTATTTTATTTTTTTCATCACCACTCGTACGTATAATAATTATTACTTATTATTATTGTTGCTGTCTATACTCCTGCACTCATTCATATAACGGCCCGTGTAATGGGGACCTGCCATATCAGCCTTTGCAAAGCTTATGAATATGTCAATGATTAAGTTTATACCGGAGATTAAAATGAGGTGAAGTATAGTGGCGAGGTAATATTTTTATCGGTGTAAACGAGAAATTATGAAAAAAATTCTTCTAATATCATCTCACTTCTATTTCACTTTTACCTCAGTATCGGTTTACAGTGGAGATGAACGAGAAGATAAATTAAGGTGAAATAAAAGTGATGATAAGACGTATGAAGGAGGAGGGGGAATTATTTTTACTTCACCTCTCTCTCTATATAATTTTGAAGGTAAGGTGAAACAGTCTCCGCTCACTGGTTAAGTGTTTTATGAAATGGAATTGGCATATAAAAAGTAAAATCCTAATTTATATTCAGAAATGTTAATCCCCTTAATTTTCCTAAAAAAGAGTTTCGCAATACTCACACGACGCAATTCTTTTGCGCAAGGGTAACTTATTCCTCTAAAGTGCCACAATTGCCATAATTTTTGGACTTTTGAAACTTTTTTCCCCAGAGAGAACTATTTTTACATGATATCAGCAGATATCAGAAATAGCGCAAGATATCTGCATTTATAATTAAAATTAAGAAATCTAATTCTTTTCGCTCAGTGTTCAGGTTATCTGTCAATTGGGCTCAGTCTTTCTTTTTCGCGCTTAGCAACGATGCTTATCCGTTAGCCGAGTGAAATACACCTGGTTTCATGTGGTCAACTATGATACGATTAACCCCTTGACATACGAATAAAATGGAATTTGCTACGATGCCGCATGAAATGAATGACGTCTCCCAGATGTCATCGTATGTCAAGGGGTTAAGAATCATGTACACCTGCGGTCAATGATTCTGATCGACCCGTTTTAGGTGACAGTGCTTCAATCGAATCGACCGTAGCTAAAAGATTCGAGCGAATCTTAGTGTTTTGGCATGAAGACTGATTGATGCTTCATGGCAAAACAAGGAGATCCGCTCGTACCGTTCAACTACGGTTCACTCAATGGGCATGTTCACATCTTTTTGTACAGATGTTTAAAGTGCACGAATCGAAAGCTTAGAGTATTGAAGTAATGTAGGTAAAAAATGGGTCATAAAAAAATGTTTATCCATTATTTTTGAGATGTTAAAAAAGGCATTCGTTTTAAAACGTCACACTTTCACCGCCATTTTAACTGACCAATCAGAGTCGGGCAACAGATTCCTCACCCATTTACAAACCTTGCAATGTTGCCGCGTATTCTAACCAAGAATTTACATCAGTGTTATTGATTTGGATTATTGATTTATGTTAAGACCAAGCAGGGACTGTGAATGCGCTCGCAGTCCCGTACATTTCCCGGAATGCCAATTGCCGGACGGTAAGATTTACATTTAACCTCAAAATTTGAGGTTAAATCTCAGTCACAGTCAGATGTAAACATAACTCAGTCTGGCAGTAACGCTAGCGAAGTGGATTGAGTGTTGCCAAATGTACAAATAATGGTTAAAATTACATTTGTTCAAATGCTGATGTTTAATTTTTAATTTTTGAATTCTTTTTTTTGTATAATATCGATTTATAAACAATAAGTTGCAGCTGTACTTAAAACGCTAGCATGAAAACAATAATTTTAAATATTTGATCAACACAACTTGGCAACACTACAAGTCCTCACGGCGCAAGTACCAGTAGCTTCAGTGGCGTCACTAAGGATTTCGTTTGAATTTAAGTCAAACTTTAAAAATAAAAAAAAAAGAAATTAGTGCTTAGAAAAAACAAACAAATACAACTTATTAATAAGCACAAGAAGTATTAACGAATGAGCAAAAAAAAAATCGTGAACATGCCCATTGAAGTACCGTCACCCAAAAGGGGTCGATCAGAGTCATTGGCCTATATTCGTTTCCTTTCAGTCGAAAGTTTCGTCTTGATTTTACCTCACATCAATGCATACGCTATAAACGCTTTGATTTTATCTCACCTCTTCCACTGCTTCGCTCTTTCCGTTTACATCCGAAATACCTAATAATTTCACCTCAGTTTGAACACCTCACCTCTACCTCTATTTCACCTCCGGAGTAAACATGGCCAGTGTTAAGGAAATGAAGGGATCCGTCCGGACCTAGTAGTTAGGCCATGTCGAGAAACTTCTAACCGTGGAAGCCCTAATGAGATCTGTTTGGAACTCAATCTGAATTATTGAGCCGCCACTAGGACATTTTTGTCACACTCAAAGATATGAATGCCTTTCTTGGGACCGCTAAGTTGATAAAGATTCTAGCATCTACTTTCGTCGTATTGTTCAATTCGGAATACATTACTGAAACGTAAAAACCTGCAGGTGGGAAAAAACGGCGAAACGAAACGATCTGCCAAAGAAAAAGAAGCAATCGGGCGCAAGAGCCCGTTCCTTGGCGGCTTTCCGCGGTGCGTGGCACGGGATAGCGTTTAACGACCATACTCCGCTGCCGTTAAAAAAAACTGACGCCAATACTCGTGCCAATACGAAACGCTCCCGGGTCGAAGCGTTCCTCCTGATTGGCCGACGTGCCGTGGTAGCTCCAGTTACTCCGCTTATCTAAATTAGATCTTAAAAGCTCGTAAAGTAAATGGTTACGACCGTACGAGTATTTTGCGTATACCGACGCACGACGCGACGCCCTCTTCGTATGCAAAGACGTGTGTATACGAAGGCGCATATCAACGAATCACGAACGAAGCAGCCGTGATCGGTCTATCGTAGCCGCCGCGTTCAGACGAGGAGGTGATATCGCACGATCGGAATAGCCATTTATAGAGGAGCGGATAACGACTGTCACCACGCACGTGTACGAATCGATTCGCATTATGGCGCAATTTCGAAGTTAAACATCTTCTCCCGGGTCGAATATTTTGACCTGTTCAATTCTGAATAGACCTACTCGTATATTAAAGCCGGGTTCTCACTAGTCAATGTCATTGATCAATTTCGTTGAATTTAGGCCATTGAAAGAAAATAGATTAATATGAACACAGCCGTTCAATGATATTGTTCAATGAAAATGCCTTTAGCCAGGTTCTCACTAGTCAACTTTATTGATCAATTTCGTTGAATCTAGGCCATTGAAAGAAAATAGATTAATATGAACATCCTTTCAACGATATTGTTCTATGAAAATGCCTTTCAGTGAAAGTGAAAAGCATTTCTACTTTTGGTTGAAACGAAATTGACTCAATGACATTGAACAGTGATTGCCCGTGAGAACAGGCGTTCAGTTGCGTTGATCGGCAAGTACAACGGTGCCTCGCCCCTGTTCTCCAATTTCAGGAGCCTCACGGGAGGATGTAGTCAACCGTTTGTGTTTGTTGTGAAAAATGTCAAATTTTAAGTGGAGGGATAACCATATCTCAAAGTTTCTGGAATTATACCAGAAAGAACAATGCATATGGAATATGTACTAAAAGTGAGGAATATAAAAATTTAACACAGTATGCGGGAAAAAAGTTATGAAAAAATATGTTCCGGAATGGAAATAGAAGCTCTGACTATTAACGATATAAAGAATAAAATTAAAAGTATCCGGGCATCGTATAAAATTGAACTAAATAAAATTCTAAAAGCTAATAAATGTGGCGCAGGAACAGGCGATCTGTATCAACCCAAAATGTTTTGTTTTGCACAAGCAGATATAGTATTTTTTTCTGTATCAATGGTGACACTTTCTGAAGAAGTTCTTCAAATTTTTCTTCAGTCATTCTTAAATGGTTTCTGTATGTCTCCAAGTCATCTCTAGCCAATTCCACTAACAGTTTCACTGATGCACCTTCATGTCTCCGTTTTGCAATCCATGGCCTCACCCACCAACGACGAGATTTTCTTTTTCTCTCCGGTTTCTGATAACTTTTCTCAGATATTCACACATAATAAGGACTCTGCAGAGCGCACAACTTCGTTCCTTGCAGCCATCTTTAAAACTGTCACATTCTAGACTGAATATTCAATGTCCTTGAATGATGTGAACGAATTTTGCTTTCAATTCTATGTTCAGTCGCATAGTTTCTATGACATTGATCAATGAAGTTGTTCAATAACATTGATCAATGAAATTGATGAATTGACTGATTGAATTGAGAGAACCCGCCTATAAGATCTGTTTAAAACTAAGTAGACATGGTGAAGTCTAGGAAGGAACACACACACACCTGATTTGTCCTGATATGTAAATATGGCCTTCACTGTTCTTAATAAGTTGGACATATTCTTTCGCGCTAGTCGATGTCCTAGCACGTGCTGTTTAAATCTTTTTCGTATAATTTGAAATTCATAGATAATCAATTAAATATTCTGAACGGAAAATTATTTATAGGTAGCCTTGAATTGAAAGGAAAGGGGGGGGGGGGCGGGAATGTATGAGCAATTTTATTAATTCCTCTCTCTATAATGTTGAAAAACATTTTTGAGATGTAAACGATTTTTTAAATTGCAACAAAGAAATGTCCTAAAGGATTTTTAAATAATGAAGAGAGTGAAAGGGATGAACAGGATAGTCCAAGTAGTTGGATGACGGAAAAGGAGGAGAGGGAGTACATTTATTATTAAAACTAATTATTCATGTATTTTAACAATCAACATCGACTAAAAAAGAGGAGGAAGGCATAATAAATAAATAAAAAGTAAAAAATATATACCTACACATTTTGTAAATTAATAAAATATAGATAAATAAAATTAAAATTTAATTTTCTTCATTGAAAGAGGAATTATTATAGCGGAAAGGGGAAGGAGTGGGGAACATGATGTTCCTATTTTCTCAACTCATTTTCCTTTCAACGAAAAGAATATAATAAAAATTTGACTTAAAATTTACTACCATTTTCACAAATTAAGTTATTTAATATGTTTAGTGGTTTTCAAATAATAATTAATTAATAGAAAACTTGCATGTGTCAGATTTTTTAATACTTTTGGTATTTATGTTCTTTTTAGACCTCAACAGTATTTATAAAAAAGAAAATGATGAGTTATCTTGTTTAAATATTTTGTGATAATTAATTAAAGTTTGACACGTGGCGACCCGTCACGCTGTGGCGGCCTGACGCCAGATGGCGCCGACCCTCTCGGCCCCCGGCTCCTGGCCCCCAGCTCTCGGCTCTCGGTAGTCCAACGACGGTTCAATTACTATATAAGAGGACCACAGAGCGTCTAAGGCAGGAGTCGGCCTAGCCTTACTGACGAGTCCACAGGCCGACTCCGGGTCGAAATGGCGAACTCACTTTTCGTTCGCCACACAAACAATTTTTTAACACGATTCTTTGACTACGACACGATTCGGCTCGAAGGACCAAAATGTTCCGGGGCGTGGAAATAGCAGTTTGCTGGGTGTGAAAAATTCACAGATCTCGCAATCCTTGCAACTATCGGAGACATTGAAAATGATACGAAAAATATATAAATGATATTGTTATTAACTATGTATTACAATGCAAAAAAAGATACATAATCATGTACCAAGGGTGGGGGAAACAAAATTCAGAATGTCTTCTTAGACCTGGTTAGTACCGTCGAAAGAGAATGCGATAGGATAATAACAGCTTTCCCAGGTCTATTATAACAAATCCGTGCTAGTCCTGTATACGTCTGATATTCACCGTAACTAAGTTATCAGAGGACAAGCAAGATTTACTTTTTACATTATGAGAATATTTTCCTAAGACCTAATTCATTCCTTTTAGACCTGCAAACGTTAATTCTTAGCAGGGCTTATCGGTTCAAAATATTCGACCCGGGCTTCATTCCTTCAAGTAATACGAGTAATATCAATGATGAAGAAATATTAAAATTGTTATAACGACTATTCTAAAGAATAACACACATTTTTATCGTCACCTGTATAAATGTCTAAATGTGGGATACGACCTATTAGAACTAAGGTATCAATATGCATATATGTATATTGCTTGTATAATCATGATTTCTCGCGAGTGTTCGTTATTTTGTACTTTTTACTCTAATAGGGGAGATCGGCGTAAGTTGTCACAGGATATTGGCCCCTCGTTGTCACGGAAAATAATAGAAACGAGGGACCAATTTCCTGGGGCAAATCTTAAGCATTGCGGAACTTACGAAACGTTCTCGTGTTTGATATTAAAATTCTTGCAAAATGTGACAACTTTTGAATTTCTTCTTACTTCGTATTTATCAACCGATAACGTTTGTGTAAATATTGTAGGTGTAACCCAAGGCTGGTTGACACGGGAAGTTGGCCCCTCAATGCCATGAAAAGTAACGAGAACAAAGGGCCAACTTTGCGAGTCAACTTGCTGCGGTTTCTCCTAAAATGTAACTAGTATCTAGCAAAAAGTAATGAACATTTCATAAGAACAATCAGTATAGAGTATTAAGCATTACGAAACTCACGAAGCGTTCTCGTGTTTGATATATTAACATTTTTGCAAAATGTGGTAGTTTTCGAACTTTCTCCTTTCTTAATATCCATCAATCGTTAACGTACATGTAAATATTGCATGAGGAATGACCAAAAGCCGATTGACATGCAAGATTGGCTTCTCGTTGCCATGGAAAGTAATAGGAGCGAGGGTCCGTCTTCGTATTGTTAACTTGTCCCGATATGTGCATAAACTCTATGTGTGAATACCTAATTACATAATAAATATTTATTCAGCATCCTGCGAATGTTAAACGTCAGCGAGAAAAACCCAAACACCCATAATGTGTGTGTGTGTGACACGCGTGAAATTCTTTTTATTTTCGAGCTCTTCCCCTATACCAGTAATTCTTTGACACTGGAATGATAATGTACATACAGTCAGAGGCAAAAGTGAGTACATACCCCAGAATTTCGAAAGAAAAATGTATTTAAGAAAACTACACACATAACGAGGAAGAGTTTATAAACATTAAATATAAGTACATATGTTGTTACACAAAAACCTGCTAATACTCTGACTCTCTAAGATATTTGGATAGAAAAGAGGTGAAAAATATGGCGAACAAAAAATTCTGAGTTTTATCCCAAAAATCTTCTGAGCACCGTCAAACACGAGGTGGTTCCGTAATGGTTTAGGGTGCAATGGCAGCCTCTGCATGGGGTGGGGCAGTTGGTTTTTATTGACAGAATAATGGACAAAACAGAATATTTGGTTATTCTAAAAGCCAATTTACAGCCCAGTATTGTTAAAACAGGTTTACAGGGGTCATGGCTATTTCAACAAGATTATGACCGCAAACATACTGCCCGTGCGGTCAAGCAATGGCTGTTATACAATACACCGAAACAACTGTATACTCCACCTAGTCCCCAGATCTCAATCCTGCATCCCGCATCCTGCATCCCGCATCCTGCATCCCGCATTACTTTATGCATGGGATACAATTTCGCCTGCTGTTACACAAGACCTAATTAATTCTATGCCCAGACGATTAAGAGCTGTCCTCAAGGCCAATGGTGGGCCAACAAAAAATATTAATTAACATCATCGATACTATCGATGTACTGTAACGTGCCAATTACTCTAATATCGTGTACTGACTTTTGCCCCTACTTTATAGCTCTGTTATAAGATATTAATTTATAAATCGATATGTAGTCCATTTATGTAGAAACGATTATTAGCAGGTTTTTGTGTAACAACATATGTACTTATATTTAATGTTTACTAGACCATTTGCACGCGCAAGCGCGCGCCTAAAACGTATTTCATAACGACATTTACATTTACTTCAATACTAATTTTATCAAATTGAATTTCCCCGCTTTAACTATCGAATACTATATCGATATCGATTATCAACTAACTAATGGGGATAGGTGACCACGACTTTCGATTATCGATATCGATTGTCAACTAACCAATGGGGATAGGTGACCACGACTTTCGATTATATCGCGTTGGATTTTATTAGATAGGATAATAAACTCTTCCTCGTTATGTAGTTTTTATTAAATACATTTTTCTTTCGATTTCTGGGGTGTGTACTCACTTTTGCCTCTGACTGTACACGCCTATTTGCATTTATATTGCCTTTTCAGCTACAAGTGCGTAAGGTCGCAGTTGGTCAAGCTTCTCTTCGATCTTACGGTCAAGTGATGCACGTTTTACACAGAAAGAAGGTTACGACTTATGAGCATTAGCAACTATCTCGAACCTCGAGACACAGACTTTGAATCATCGATAAGACGGGACAAGTCTTGACCCCGTAAAAAAGGGTGGTCCCCTCGTCTCCGAGACGTGTCTCCATAACTCCAATTTTTCAAGGCGCTCGATTAGCCACCGGGCTACACGACATTAACCACGACGAGAAGAAGACCAGGTATCTATGGTACTTACACTTGCGCGATAACTTTCCAGGTTTGGGGTCGTAAAGTAAACGCAGGGGAGGACCGGGACAAGTAGACAAGAAGAAGTTGGCCTCTTGTTGCTATGGAAAGTAATGGAAACGGGAGTCAACTTCATGTGTCAATATGCTCCAGTCTCCCTTACGGCTGAATGACTGAGGACCGGTTTATTCACCTCTTGTTAAATTTATCTGAAAGGTAATTTCTATGGAAACAATTGTCAGCACAATTGTATCCAAGGTAATTATCTGCTGGGTAAATTTAACTGATGCACTTGTGTGCATCTACATACAATATAGATTAGGCACATGTTGAACCGACTACGTTTGTCCAGGCTCGGCAGCCCGACGTTGGTCGAATGTCAGGGAGTATAAGACGACGATGTTAATTGTTTCGACATTAAGGGCCAACATTGGGCTAAAGTTAGCTGCTAACGTTGGAGCCCGTTGTCGTTTCAACTGTTCAGTCGATGTCGGCTCAACTTTTATACCAACATTGGTACGACCTTGGATCGATCGTGTTATTCGACGTGAGTAGCGAAATCCGATGAGCCGAGTCTCACATTGCCGCGTGCAGCACACTTACAGTGGATCTTTAAAATCAATTTTTAGGAAAAACGAAACCCTATATGAAAAAATATCGTCTCGCATTTTCCCGACTTATTTTAAATCGAGAAATCACTTCCGCGCTCAGTTGTATTTTAATTTCTAACACACCCTTGCATAAAGTGCACGTAAGTATAGGTATACGAGCGAAACACCGTTCGCGCGAGTTTTCTCGCCGTTAATTGCAAAAATCTACAGCTCGGCCAAATAATTGAGCCCATTACGAGCGATTACACCGCTATTAGTTACCCGCCGAGCGTTGCGGGAAAAAAATCCAAATAGATCGCGCTTCGCGACCCAATGCAGCCGAGTCTCGCGCAACGGCACGACGTGACGGCGAACACTGTTGCGCAGCGGGAAGGCACGATAGGCGTGCGCCGTAAGTCGAAGCAGCTCAAATTTGCATACCTACTGAGGTGGTCGCAGTGATAAAAAACAATAATTGACGAGGCTACGGCATGATATTTTCGCGGAGGACAATTTTTAACGCGAACGGCTTCATAGACGAATACGCGACGTTGACCTGGCGAAAATAAGGGACTCAATTTGAAATAAGTTCTACTCTTAAACACTTTGAGCTTATATTTTTCTTCTTTTTATGGCTTTTCCTATGACACATCTCGCGCAAAGTGCTACGTTACACATATTAATTAGCTGTTGTTAATACTGCTAAATAGTGGGACCAAATATAAGTACGCACAAATTTATAAATATACATAAGTAGGTCAGACCGAGGCAAGTTGACCCCTCGAACTCAATACTTTCCATGATAACGAAAGGCCAACTTCCAATGTGAACATATTCTGATCTCCCTATTACTTATTCTTCCGTTAATAAACATACGGAGTATTTGATATAGATACTCACTTTCACGAGAAATTACCCAACATCGCGTGTAATAGGTTCTCGTATAGATATCAACAGATACATATTTTATAGATATTGCATAATATTTTATAGAGATATATCTATTATACACGCATATCTTGACCGTGCATTGGAAGGAGAAACCGATGTAAGTCGATTCACGAAGTTGGCCCCTCATTCCCATTGCTTTCTACGACAAAGAGGGGCCAACTCTCCGCGTCAATTTGCCCCGATCGCCCCTACATTGTTTACGCGTCGTCGCTCAGTCTCGCCCGAAAGACAAGGATCGCCGTCGCGGGACCACTTTCGGCAGACTCGCACACGAAGGACGTCGGGAGATGCGTTATACGAGAGAGGAAGGATCGCACCACGAAGCGCGCCGGGAATGTGGTAAAGTTATCGGGAATTAGTCGGGACTAGGACAAACTAATAGGTGGGTGAGTACACGGTATCTGGATTCCGTTAGTCGGTCCGTGACCACGGCGGGTAGAGGTCCGGACGCCTCCTCTATCGTCTAGACCTCCAGGAGCCCACAGAATCGACCGTCCCATTCCCCGAGAGATATCGACTGGTGCTCGCAGGATGGACGTAATATATGTATAGGCAGCGTGTGTGAGTGTGACGGTCACTGGCGCGAATGTAATGGGGACGCGCGCCAGTGCTTGCGATAAGCCGAGAACGAGGAACTAAAACTATTTTCCTCGCGAAACACTTTTTTGAGACGAACGAATAGCATTTTTAATTAAACATTTCTACATGTACGAAGTTGTTTGAATTGAAAACTTTTCTCAATAGGTATTGATAAACAAGGCTGAAAATGTGAGAAAAGATGTACCTAAGTTAGGGGTTGATTTTGCGACGATTGATTTATTTTCGCTGACGCGAATAGAGGTTCTCATCTGAACTTCGTTACCGTAGCGTATCAATTATTTAAAAATTAGCTACTATTGGGGGATTGACCTTTCCGAATATCGACTACTATTTCGATCGTGATGACATACCGATTCGAAGAGCTTAATAATTTGTATTAAGACTGTAAACACTTGCGCGTAGTAGGTATGTATTAAATCCACTAATCGTCCGCTAATTTTACTCAGAATTCCGATTCAAATAGTGTGTGATCGACTCAATAATTTCTACAGAACATTAACTCTCGTTAAATTTCTCCCCTCTCTAAACATATACCTATAGCTATATTCATAAAGTTAATTCTATGCTCCCACCAAGTGTTCGCTAGCGTAAAGCAAGAGGATCGGTATTTAGCCAACCCAACGGCGTCGATCGGTGGGAGTATAGCACTCAATGCACACTTAATGAGGGGCCAACTTGAAGGGGACTATTACCACCTTTTCCCCTATATATATAATTTGTTATACAATGAGACCTACTTCTACATCTCGTACTGCGTACGTGTACCATATTTGATCGAAGCTCTGACAATAAAAGATATTTGGTTCTTTAGTATACAAGGATTACACTATTATTCTTAATACTACTTCCTATTTCCGTTTGAGTGTTACACCCAGAGAAAAGTTTAGGTATTTGAATACGAACCTATTAGTAATATTTATTCACGGTGATTAAGGAATTTATTTATTAAGAGCAAACCGAAGCAAACTTCAAGAAGTAAATAAATGTTGAACGATGTACACAGATACCTATTACAGTAGTTTCATTCGGTTCTGCAGCTAATTTTTTTTTATTGTAAATTTGAAAAATTTAGAGAAAATTATTTACCTCGTGTTTTTTCATTTTTCATTTTTGGGCTCATTTAAGCTAGAAAACGATATTTAAAAATGCAGCACGCGTCATATAGTATAGTATTAAGTCTATGTGGAATATTCCAAACAGTACGGGAATCTATGAGAAAAAGAGCGGAGGCATGTGTAAGGGTTGGAAGAGGTCACTTTCAGCAGTTTTTGTAACGTTGTTTTGTTATCTTTATTATTTAAGTTTTTCTTATTGTAATAAATCATTGCTACAAAAACCGTGTTATCCCAGCTTTAATTTAAAAAAAATTGTTATTTCATCTAGCGAATTACAGAAAATCATGTTTTATTTTTTTTCTCGATAACGGTGGCAGATACGAAAAAACTACAAGAGACCAAAAGGTTTGTAAACAAACCAGAACATTTATTTTGTATTTTAGAATCTACCAGAGGCGCCCCGCAAAAAAGTTCAGGAGGAGAAAAAGGGGCATGACCCCTGAAAAAATAACCCCCTGTAGATTTTCACAACCATTTTACATGCCCAATTATATAAGCCGTACAGCATAATCTACATTCCAAATTTGAGCTAAATATCTTAAAAACTGCATGAGCTATAAAGAAAAACTAAAAATTTTTTGAAATTTCAACACCCTGTAGATCAGTAACGAAGCTTTTACGGGCCTATGTTTATGTGAACTTTTAGTCATGAAATAAGCCAAAGAATTACCTCCTTCCGTTTGTACATGATATTTAGGGACACCCTGTATTTATATAGCTTCGTATTGAGATAAATTTTTCTCTGAGTATGTACTTTCCGCGACTGGAGGTAATAATTCACACCCATATGAGGTTTTGAAAAGTAAATTCTTTCGTAATTAATTTGTCCCTCTTGCTCACCGATCTAGCATTATCAAACATCGACGGAAAAAAACTCACCTCGTGAAGACGTCGGGATAGTGCGTCCTCGAGAAGGCCTTCTCGAGCTCCTCCAGCTGGAAGCTAGTGAAGGTGGTACGGTATCTGCGCTGCTTCCTCTTCGGCGCGAAGTCGTCAGCCTCGGCTTCGCTCTCGGGACTAGCCGGAGCCGCCCTAGGATGCGCGCTCTCTTCCTCGGGCCTCATCTCCTCCGTGGAAATTCCCATCCGGGAGGAGCGGGGCGTCGTCGAGGACGATTGCTGCTGCTGCTGCTGCTGCTGAGCCTGACTCGTCGGGGAGGTCCCCACCTGAGTCAGGATCAAGCTCGAGGTACTGGAGTTGTTTACCGGGCTCGTACGCGAGACGCAGGCTTCGCTGCTGTCTCGCACTGAGTTCTCTGCAAAGCGAAAAGATCGGGCGTTTTGAAAAATCGCGTTGGGTCTACTACATAGATATCCGTCGTTTATAAATATTCATAACGTTAAATTAGTTCTATATTAAGCGGGTGAGATTTTACTGAGTCGTGAAACCCTTTCTTCGCCTTAACGAAAATTGTACCGGGGCGGATGGGTAGGTAATTATGGATACGATAATTTTGCTCTCCAATGCCGCGAGATGTTTACTTGCATTATGTTTACGTACATATCGTCGTATAGTTTCAAACTTATATTTAAATCGCTATTATCTCGCTACCTACGAACTTTTAGGCCATCTTTGTGTAATACTTTTTTGAAGATTACATTTTTATCTACAAAAAAAAGTACTATATCAGTATAGTAGTACACAAGTTCACAGGTAATGAAATAATAGTGATTTAAATGTGGCTACTAAATTTGAAATTAGACGATAAATACGTACATATGTATGTACTTATGTCTGCCATACATGTACAGCCTGATCTTAATCGAATTCTCTGGCTTCGGATAAGGACAACTAGTGACAACCCGGTATTGCATCTCCTTTTTTTACCGCCCTTCTCGAACACGCGGCGAGATAAGAAGCGGGAGGCTGTCAGTGCTGCACTCACTGACGAGCAGGTGTCGCCGGTGCGATATGAGAAACCCTCCACAACAACGCCATTTCGACACTGAGAGAGCGGACCAATAAAATCACCAAAAACGAGTGAGCGTCTGGGGATGGGACTTCGTGGAAGGCTGACCAATAGCTGTCGTGGAATGTGATGAAAAAAATATCTAGATACGTAGGTACCTATATATATTTAGAGGAAGTAGAGTAAAACGGGATGAATTTCAGATACACAGAGTGAGCGCATTCTTTAGTAGCATGACAATCGACTGGGTCAACGCGGGCGCGCGTCTCTACTTCTCACGCGCCCGCACGTGCCATTCCTTTCGTCTCGACCTTGTGTGCGCGTTGTATAAGCGATTCTCCGTCTACCGTGGCTGGAACACGTTTTCGCGAAACGATTCGCGCGCTATGCGTTCGCATAGATGATCGATGATGGGTGACTACGGGGATCGACGCTGCTGTAACGCACAAAACAGGCGTCCTCTCACACCCGTTGCATCTTTTCATTATTATTAATCCTTTCTCAAGTTACTACTCGTGCTACTCGTATGTATTTACACTGAGGAAAATTGGTGGTAAAATCAACCATAACCGCAAGGTTGAATTTTCCTGATCACTATACTACCCTATTTTTAAGATTAACCAGACTATGAATGCAGTCGAAATAACTTTGTTGTGGAGTTATAGTAACAATAAGGTTATATTTTATGAGAGCTACGCATCGTGGTTAAATTAAATACAAGAGTAGATCAATAATACCTATTACTGCATGGTAGTGTCAATTATAGGTAGGTATAAAAAAAAAAGCGTGGGGACATTTATCAACCATGCTATAGGTTGACCTGATTGCAGTAATCCCGATCTCTTGTGACTATAACCAGGATCTCACTCCTTAGAACAATTATGAAATCATGGTCGCCGCCAAAATAAACTGCGATTGCTAATTAAATTATGGTTCTTTCAATCAATTTTTCTCTGAGTATAATTCAATTTATAGGGGAGATCGTGGAACGATCTTTTATTAATTCAAGGTGATCCAGAGACGAAATACATCAACTAGACAATCTTCGGGGTATTTGGATAAGATCGGGATATTTTAAAAATACCGCATCGTGAACCGTAAACAACATATTTATTATGTATATGAGAAATCAAGATAAGTTGAGAGAGAAAATTGGCCTCTCATTGCCATGAAAAGTAATGGGAATGAGGAGCCAACGTCCCTTGTTCGCTTGCTCCAATCTCTCCTACACTAAAATCTGGATTCTCTCTCTCTCTCTCTCTCTCTCTCTCTCTCTGCAACACCTCGATTCTATGTGCATTCCCTACTTTTCTACCCCTATATCGGCTTCTAGCAGCGAGGAAAACCGAAATATGGACGTCACACGGTAGAGGCATCACGCTTCTATGCTCGACTCTAGTCGCACGCCGATACTAATCAGCGTAAAGTGTACATGTATTCCTACCATTTACTACTAGCCACGCTTTTGGACGTAAACTGTCTCATATGGCAGTCCTCCCCGCAGGTCGCCTCTAGAATCCAAGTTATACCGTATGTTGATGGATACTGATAGGTACCTATTCAAAGGACCAGTTATGATTTTGAATTTTTTGAAATATTCAAAATAATCATTTCGAGATTACTTAAAAAAAGACTTTAGAGCACTACAAACGGTTTTTTAACAATGTGTTATCCAAAATAAGATTTTTTCTTCGATTGGTTAAGGTTCCAAAAAAAAAAGTTATTGTGGCAACCACAAATTTTGTTTCACAACTATTCGAATTTGCTAATCATGCATCATTTCACGTAGTTGTTATAAATATTTCATATTTAACGAAAAGAAAAAATAGTTGTGACCACTATAATAAACTAAAAAATAGTTTCCATGACTACATTATTCTTTCCGTACGATGTAGTTATTCTTGTGGAAAAAGCCTATCTAGGCCCCCTAGCTAGGGGTACGTCATATACATATTTTCATAATACTTTGGCCCCATACATGAATATTGTCAGGGCTTCCGCAACAGCAAATCACTCTATCAGTGGCCTAACTTTAGTGCTTAGTTCGACATCTGAGACAATTCTGTAAAGACTTTACATTAGGTAAAATCTAATTTGGTTTTAACTATAAGATTTGGCTGAAAATACACACTCCTTCTACGGTCTATATGGACCCGAGATATAAAAGTATGCAATACGAATATGTCTAATTAGATCTTATCGGAGCATTTTGCTTTCTTCTAAGCCAGGGCCATGAAATATTTTCTTTACTAGGAAGAGAAAACAATTCTGGCAACTATTTTTGTGACAACTACTCACGAGCTTAACAATCGGTACCTACTAGTTTTTTTTAATAGTCCCGAGAACAATTTTTCTAAATCCGGCAACTAAACAATGGCATTTATGACAACTATACAAACTGGTACCAAGCATGAATAGTATTGTTAGCAAAATAGTTTCTACAATTATTCTCTTAATTCTACACGGAAAGAAAAAATCAGGAAAAATTACCGTGCTTGGCACTGTAATCGTGGTGCAAGCGGCACTTTCTGGGATTTTTCTTGGTTAACGAAGGAAAAATTCACAGTTACACTGGAATAATTACTGTACATGCTAGAATGTTTACTGCACTGCAGAACAAAAATTCTTGAACAGCACAGTAAAATTTCCGTGACTTAGAAATTTTCTCGTGCTGCGAAATACTTTTTCTTGATTTTCTGTTAAATATTATGAGAAAATGAAGAAATTGTCGGGTGCTAGAGAGAGAGCACCGTAATTTTTCCGGTGCTGTCGTAGAAAATCATTGCCGATTGTTGCCGAATGGCCATTCGGGCTTGTTCGTTTGCCCCGCTACGCGAGACAGGGCCGTGTCTAACGAGGGGCCATTTCGTGCCACGCACGAATGCGCGCACGAAGGCGCACTAGCTATGGGGTGCCAAAAGGCCTCATCATCTAGAAGCGGCCCTGACCCGAGAGTAAAGAGAAAGTATCTAACCTTGAGAGAGATACCTACCCTTTGCCGAGGGTACGTCTGAGGCAGGAAGGCGTACGAGAGGCAGTTCGTTTCCAGACTTTTAGCGAGACAGTCGCTAACAGCGCGCTACTCCAAGACAGCTCCGCTAGTCTTTTTCATTTCCCTGTATTTTCAACAAACTACATCCTTAACGATTTGCGAAATGTAGTCTAACCGCGGCCTACCTACACCTCTCTCTTTTTCCTGTTTCTACTTCTAAGATGTCTCTTAGCAGCCTCTCCTTGTTAGTAAGAACAACGCATGCGCACTAGTCTTTCCTTTTCACAGAAATTTTACCGTGCCAGAGAGAGTACCAGAATTTTTCAGGTCATGCGCACCAGATTTTTTCTTGGCCTGGACGATTGCACCACGATTCAGGGACAGCACGGTAATTTTTCTTGAACTTTCCCTAGAAAATTTCTGGATTTTTTCTTTCCGTGTAGTAACGAAGAATGGAATGGCGACGACTATAAAAGCTAGTGTCGATTGCTACCAAACTTAAATAGTCGTCACGACTATGTGTACGTTCAATTCTCTCGCAGTGTTCACAATATCACATCCCTTATATATGTACGTATATACGGACGACTGAGTAGTGTCCACCGTGTGCGCGCGCGAGTCCACTTCTCACCCTAATTACGCGATATTGCCCCGAGGCGGTTTTCGAGCGATTTCGCGAAGAGGCAGGGAAGAATTCCCGAGTGCGTGCGTGCGTGCGTGCATGCGTGCGCGGGCCTCGCGCGAGGTAACTATACGCGGGTATGCATACGGTACACGTATAACCCATAAACGAGGCGAATGGAGCGCGAGTGGGTATCCGTGTAATATAAAAATGAGAGAGTTTTAATCGAGCCAATTTATCTGAAATAAGCTCCGCAGGGTCGTGGCGTAATGCGAGCAGACCTAGGGATTTTTTCGCGTGCAACATACGCGCTCGCGGTAGGAACGCGTGGTCGGTACGAGGGTGTAGGTAGCCCTTCGTCGCGGCTATAATGGCATTAATGGGGCTCATCCCGCCGCCATTTTCAGCGTTCGTTCGGTTCGTTATTAACTGAAAATTACCGAAACCAAAATCTAATTCGCGTAAACACTGTAATTTCAACGGCGTCGGCTGTGGCGGCGGCGGCGGCGGCGGCGGCAGCAGCGGCAGTGGCAGTGGCGGCGCGGCAGGAGCACAGCGGCAACTTACTCGTCATTCCCGCGGGACGTACCGCAGAAGGACATGCCGATCTCGCATGCGGAGCCGTATCTGCTAATGGAGAGACCGCAGTGTCGGTTGATGCACTTTTCGCATCTCGATTTTTTCACTTCTTCCCGCGCCGTCCACCGAAAGAGAGAGAGAATATAGGTAATAAGAGAGAGAGAATCTTAAACTGGTGCCTTTCGGCAGCGTAATACGTAATCACGGATTCAACGGGGAAGAAAAAAAGGTTATAAATTAGTATTATGAAAGGATAGTGGTTAATATTATATTGTAATTCGCGAGTGTATTGATGATGACTCGATCGTTTTGAGTAATAAAAGAAGTTTATACGAATGTACGAGACTTGAAATAAAAATTACTCATGTGGGGAAATACATATGTCAGGGATATCCTGATTGGATTCCTATCGGGCCTTGATTCGATTTTACGGATATTTCATGAACTAATGGCGCCACCTCCGCAGCAGGGGACTCCCGATAAGATCCCTAACGGGTCCAGACGTGGCTCTAACTTTTCCGATAGGAATCTTGTAGTGTATAAACGTATCATTTCCAGATCATCTCCATACAATTCCTCATAGGAATCCTGCAGAATTCCCAAACAAATTTCTATACGGATCATGGAAAGAAAGCCTCGCAAAGTGATCCTCGTCTGCAGATTCTAGTACGAGAAACGAGATATAGGTACTACACACAGATTCTAGTTGAAACAGGTGAATGACGAATAATATACCTACGCTTGAATATTTCTTTCATTCCACTCTTGAAGAATTACAGGTATTTACTAATAAATGTACGTGCATAAATACACGAAATCGTAATAGGAGATGCGCGAATGCGAGCAAGAGCGCGTGAGCGCGCTTTTGTCGGCTGCTCCAGCTGGGCGAGGAGTTCACTAAAGGACGAAGAATGTGCGACGGAGACACCCTCACGCGTTCGCTTGGGTTAATCGACGTTCTCACTCGCACTCATGCTTCGCCTATCTACGGTTTCGAACACAATGATCCATTGACCCCTTATTGGCAATTCGGACTATGCTTGGTGTATTTCGTCCAACGTATCAGCTTGAATATTTTTCTGTCGTGACACTCTCGGCTTGAAAAACGGCCGACCACCGGAGACGCTCGCCGTTTGATCTATGCGGCGCAACGCGGTTGCGCAATTATTTCCTTATGCACGATGTGCTGCGATCGCGCGATTTATAGTCATCCAAATTAGCTCACCGTAATAAACTAATTAGCCGACTCATCGCGGCCCCAGGGACAGCGCGAACGATCGGGCGAAGTAAATCTACCTCGAGGCCGAAGAAACGACGGTATATAATACTTTCGTCATCATACTTGCAAATTCGCCGGTCGATGGAGGGGCGCGAACGTCGCGCGACAGGATCTTTCTCGCTGTGGTCGTAACCGTCGCGTCGTGTCGCGTCGTGTCGCGGCTATCTGGCAATACTGTATTTTCATGATTTCTTTTTCTTTTTTTCATTCTGTACATCGTTCCAATACCGGAACACTACGTAAAAATAATTTCGGACGTTCCTTTTTGGCGTAAGAAATTAATGAAAATTCGACGAACAATTCGATAGTGGTTCATAATCGATACAAGGCGTATAACATTGTTGAAAATAGTGGCTAATATATAAGCGGACATACTGTGTCGGTGCGCGAGGCTATAGAGCCGAGTGTAGAAGTGTGTGTCGCAGAGCACGAGTCGTCCCCGCTTCACGATTTATGTACCGAGTGATCGGGACCGAAAATCGCGTTTTTATTAGCCATCTCGCTCACGAGGTGGGGCGCTTTTATGATCGATTCGTCGAAAACTCACACGATCGAAAACGATATACGTTTACGAGTTATGCGAGATCGGCATTTATTAATTACAAGCCCACTGTCAACGCGCGTAACGTCCAATTAAAATGCTAATGCGTTATAATTCCCAGCGCCAATCTGGCGGAACGCCGCTGCGCGAAGAACGATAGAGCCCGGTGATATTATGCAACGGGCACGCTTGACGAGTTAGTGGTGATCTATAATTTACCGAGAAGCGTGTACGTACAATATAGTACATATATACAGGTGCGAGTAAGCGGTGGCAATACATTGTAGCCATCGTGTAATCGGGCAGGATCAACTGTTCAGCTCGGAATGCAAACTGCAGATTAAGGTTTCTCGAGCGGTACAGGGGCTTTTTCACTGCTAAAAGTTATTCCACTGAAGTGGAGTACAGTAAAGGTTGATTCTCACTATACGTTCCGTTTCCGTTCCGTTTACATAAAATATTATGACATGAAAATAAGTGTAGGTATACACACTTTCCGTTCCGTTTAGATACCGTTTCCGAACACTTCCGTTCAGTTTAAACGCAAACGTATTTTTGACGGACAGACTGAAACGTGTCGGAAGCGGTAAGGATAGTGGGAACAGAGTCTTTGCGAGTCAGTTACATATTGTTTGGCGGACAGCGCGTTTGCTTTTAGTTTTTAAATATGAATGACGAGAAACTGATTGAACTGGTGAGGCAAAATCCTATCCCTGAAGGAGTGCTAACGATACATTACTCGCAGGATCGACTTTCCTCAACAGCTACCGTTTCTTCGTCATTATAGGGGAGCGAGAGCTCACAATGATCTCGCGCGTTCTAGATCTCTCTCGACTTCTATTCGTCCATATAATGTAACATATTCTCCATCAATATTTCTTTTTTTTAACATTTCATGCACCCGAAATCGTCGTTTTTTTCTTTTTAAGCAAGCTTTTTCATCTAATGTAATAGCAGCTATGACTAGGTTTTCATCGGACCATAATTTAACACTATTGCATACAGCACCCACTATTTTGATGGAAAGGAAACTGAACACTAGCGGAAAAATGTGAACAGACTAGAATTTTACTGAACCCTACCTACCTATATGGAACGGTTATGGAACGGAAACGGAACGTATAGTGAGAATCAACCTTAACACTCTAAAGTATGTTCTTCGTGCGATGTGGCAACAACGTTTGACGTACAGTAGTATCTGTGAGTTCAAAAATGGAGCCCAAAACATCTGGTTATGTTGTAACGTCATGCAACGTTGCCATATTGACTTATCAAAGGTTAAATTTATAAAGAACAATTAATAAAAAAATAACAGGCTTCTTAATGAACGTGAAAATTGGTATAGATGATTTTAGTTCATTAAACTTGCTGTTCAAACAATTTCAGAATTTTTTCACTATTTTTCTCAGAAATATCGCGGTTCGTTAGCTATAACCCATAAGAACACATGTTATTTTGTTATTCAAAAATCTTTGCAACGAGCTTCTTAAAAGACTTAAAAATTTAATTGAATTTTTTTTTTTACTTCAATCTATCGAATGCAATCATTTTCAAGCATTTCTCACTATTTTTAGTATAACGCTCGAGAATCCTTAAAGCTCCGTTAGTGCATTTTTTTTGGTTCACGGAGTTATAGACGTTTAAAGTCACTCGACTGGACTGTCGCATTAATAGTATAGGTTTCAGCTGGGTTGTTCTGACAATTTTCTTATTGTGAAAGTTCAGTTTCTTATTTATCAAACTGACTAGCTCATGAATCGATTCTATACTGAGAGAAATAATTACTACCTATCGCCAACAGAATTCGTTCTTAATTTAAAAACATGATATAATTATATCTAAAGGTTCAAGCCATGGTTTTCTTCATACAAGAAAAAGTAGGTATTTAATAGCCTCGAGAGTAATTGCTTTTTCGCGCAGGGAAAATTTCTCATCCCGACGAAGGTATTCTGGAATCAAGAATGTATATCTGTACCCCAGGATAAAAGTGTATCAAGTCCACTTTTTACGAAAATGGGATTTTTGCAGCATTACGCTGAGTATTATGTCCACTTTAGTATGCAAAACCGTTTTATGTACCACCTATGATACCAAAGGAAATAGAATAATTATAACTGTATCAAGTCACACCATCTGCCGGGATAAAACAATATTAGCATTAGTAAAACACTTTTCCCAAGAACTGTTATTTTGGACTTAATACACTTTTATCCTCGGGTACAGATATGCTTCAAACAAAAATCTATATTCTTAATTTACAATTCTGAAGATCATAATATGCTCTTGGTTCAAGGAATATTTTTTTGACACTAGCAATTATTTCTCTCAATGTATTGAAATAAACCGTTGACACTGTAGAAATTACAGTGAAACCTCTCTAAAGTAGCGACTTTCCTGCCTCCACTCTAATTTTTCACAGCGAGGAGTAACGAAGTTGGAAGAACTCACGGCAGTAGGACGTTTCTGTGCTCGGCGTCAGCCTCCTACACCAATACTATCCAACATGAGGAGTGTACGTGTATCCCTACCACTTATCAGCCACGCCTTTGGACGCAATTTTCGTAAAAGAGCGGACCTCTCGTGAGTGACTACTTTACAGAGGTTTCACTGTACGTAGAAAATTAATCGCATAGGGTAAAGTCGGTAAATACGCCCCACATTTCAAAAAAAAATCATAATTCGAGGAATTTGAAACAAACTTTACTTTAAAAAACAACAAAAATGTGGTAGGACATTACACTTCTTTAAAAAAAATAAAAATACGACAAAAATTATCAAATAGCTTCTACAAAAAATAAAAAACCATTCACGTCAAATGGGGCGTATTTCCCCCTGGGGTGGGTAATACGCCCCGGATGGTAGTGGAATACGCCCCATATATACTTAATCGCCTTCTGCAGATAAATTTTTGGCACAAACATCACAAACTGTGCCATGGGAGGTGCACGTTTCATGTAGCCATCCACGACATGCTGTGCATTGAATCCAGTCCACTTTGGACTTCGTGGTGTAATAGTGGTCTCGACACATTTGACGCAAATATCTTCCGCCTCGTCAGAGAGTTCGTCCGACGATTCCAAAGGTAGACACATCTCAGAATTTGATGACGACTCCGAATTTTGACTCTTCTGGCCTTTTTCTGCATTCCCTGTACATCTTTTATGATTGGCTGGCTCTAGATGGGGCGTATTTCCAAAACCGGGGGGAAATACGCCACACCGTTTAAATCTCCACACGCTACAGGTGCTAACAATCTACATGTTTCAGTTTTTAGTTTAATAAACGTACTTTCTGACGCTGTACTTGAAACTTACAAAATACACAATCACAACTCAATAATTTGGTATCTATAAACTTACGAGCAAATTTGTAGTACTAAAAGACACCAAATTATTCACAAAACAAATTTTATTTCCACAACGCTAGCTGAAATCTTAATAAGTGCGCGAGTTCTCTGGTAAGATACAGACATTCGACTGATGACTACCGCCTTAGCGACATATACAGACGCATAATGTAGTTTCCATGTACTGGGGCGTGTTTCCCCTTGGGGCGTATTTACCGTCTTTACCCTATTTCAAATATATTTGTTACTCGAGTCATTTTAACATCTTGAAACAATGTAAATTCATGCAGATACATTTTTTTATGGATTATTTTAAAATTCATAAGGGGCCATCCATATATTACGTAAGACGTTTTTGGCCTCTTTTTGACCCCCCCCCCCCCCTCCCCCCAGTGTAAGATACTTGTACACACAGTTTACACTGTATTTACATGCAGTGTAAGAAACATTCACACCCCCCTCCCCCTCAAACGTCTTACGTAATATATGGATGACCCCTAAAGAGATTTAGAAGTTTACAAACTTTTTTTGGGAGAAGTGAGTGATTAGGTACATAGTAGAACATTTTCTATTCCAGGTGAAACATATCTAATTTTTATGTTATAATTAATAAAATTTCTGCTATATTGAATGGAGAATATTTGATTAAACTGATCTGTTGTATCAAATCCACTGATCACTCAATGTTAACATTAAAATCAACTCTTTTTATACTTATTTCACATAACAAACCGAATCGATTGATTTCAACGTAACAATTAATCGGACCTTCCGAAACAAATTTTTCTACCATGCATATAGAAAATTCAAAATCACTTCGCACCGAATCGAAGTATCTAATATTTTCCTAGCAACAAAGCAATGCATCGAATTACACTACACTGGAGGATATTTACACACATTTAACGTGCTCTAATATCGTCCGGATGTCCATAGATCTTTTCATCGTAATGCCCGCGTGCCCATAAAGTTCTCCGCCTTCTTCTTTTATCTTCTCCTTCGGATGGCTTTAGGTGCTTACATATGTATAAGACATCTACACTAAAGAGATTACCACACGTACGAGCGCTACGACCGTCCAAAGCTACACCTATACGAACATTACGCATACATAGTAGTCATCCATCTGGCAGACACGTAGCCGTGGCAAGAGGAAGGAGATGTAGAGAGTGATGGGGGGGGGGGGGGGGGGTAGGGGAGGGAAAGAGAGAAGGGGTAAGAGATACGCGCGGAGGCGTTTTGTTTTACACTTTGTATCCCCTTTACGACCCGTTGATTGCCTTATTATTAGCGGAGAAAGTAGCAGCTAACGACTCCCAAACCAATTAAAAGTACAAGCAGTCGTATCGTCGGCACATCTAATAACATCGTGTAACGCCCAGCGATCGTTTCTCGTTCAGTAGACCATCGAGGCGACGTGATTTTCATTCGAGCGACGGCGAACGAGCGTCGCGCGACTTCAACACTGTACTGCTTTTATCGCCGAGCCGCTCGCGAGTCCGAGCGGCTGATCGCTTGACCGCATCGAGATCGAAATTTATGAATATTTTGCTCGGTGGAAAATGAGACTCCTTGGTAATACATATATATTACAGCGTATAATCTTGACGTATACTTATATATGCGTATATAAGAGCGTTATCTCGTGAACCGCCCGTGTTTGGATTGAAATTAATCCGGGCATTGTCCGGTAGCCAACAGGTTAGCAGTGGCACGTACAGTTTAATTACGGGCTGACGGTTAAGGCACGAACAATTTCTATGGAGCCGGTGCGCCCGATCGACCGCGGCCCTCGGATAAATCCAATCATAAATTGCCTGTCGGCGATGACCGGCCGCGCACAGACGTGCTGCGTTGCTATTGACTGTGGCAATTTGTAAACGATCGTTAAAAGATCCTGAATCGTGGGAGATAAATCACGCTGATACACCTTTGACTGCACGCATTAGCACCGCGGCATCTCGAACCACATATAAGTACGTTCTCTGTATAAGTACGGTGCAGCACATTAAGAAGGTATTTATCGTAATGAAGTATTTTGTGAAGAAAAGCGAACATAAATGAAAAAAGAAAAAAGAGAAACGAACATCCTAGAAGTAACAATTTGACACGTTGTTCTCCTTATAAGACCTGGCGTTCACGAATGCGCTTTGACACTAGACGTGGACTCTGCCGAACACGCTAACCAATAGCGGTTCGGTTGAGCCGCTCTCTGCTTGCGCCTCACCGTACCCGATAGCTCTCCATCCAAAGATCGCGGCGGATTGGTTCGCGCATTCGGCAGAGTACACGTCCAATTTCACGGTGGGTTCGTTAACGCTCGGTATAATTGCTTAAGATTAAGTAAAGCAGGAAATGATAATACAAATGATGTGAAGTATAACACGAAAGGGTAATTTAAGTTTTAATTTCAATTGTAAATATGTCGTTGATGCTTTATACAGTCCTAATATAGTTAGCGAAAATACTTCAAGAAAAATATTTTCTTAAATAATGCTCCGTTGAAGATTGAATCGCGTGATTTCTCACTCACGAAGAAAAACACAGGATAATATGTGTACCTATTACATGAGTAATTTGATCGAATCAGTCGTTTAGTATGTAAGTCAGCCGTGAGAGATTACACGTGTTTCTAGAATGTACCAACTGTATCGGAAATGAGGGAGTGCAAAAACGTTCGTAAAAACATGCAAAACGTGCAAAACGTGGAATAAGAATGTGATAGATATATTATTCTGTTAATTTGCCAAATCGATTAAGTAACTGTTATGATTAATTTCTTAATCAGAGGATGTAATAGGTACTTTAAATACAACTGTAATTTGGACTTTTTAACGTTTTTTCATAGAAAATAATTTAAATCGAAATTAAATAAACCGAAAAAAATAATTTACCGATTTTTAAGTAATCGCAGACATTAATAGTGCCAAGAACATACAGGGTATTTCGCCCAGGACAGTCATGACGGATGTGACCTAATTTTCCTATACTTGTTACGCCGATCAATGATAGATTGATGGCATAAGTGTTGAGTGACAGTCAGAACTTGATTGTCAGTCAGTATAATATAAGATATGCCGTCAATGCATCATTGACCGGCGAGACAAGTCTGGGCAAATTAGGCCACACCCGCCATGACTGTTCTGAGCGGAACACCCTGTATACAGGGTGTTCGGAAAAAACACCGACACAGAAATAGGGGTGATAGGTTACGTCATTACAAGTATTTTGATATAAGGGACCTATACCCGCAAGCGTCCCCTTCTGGAGATATCAACTTTTCAAGTTTATAACGACCGAGGTTGATCAAAGTAGAATAATAAGAAACGTATCAAGATGGTAACGAATATTTAATTTTACGAGATACAAAAACAATGTACTACAGCAAATGCTCAAAATGACGGCCACCCATGTCCATGCAACATCGGAAACGATTCTGGATAGATGTGCCACTGCGCAAACTGCTTGCGGAACAGATAACCGCTTGGCTCAAGTCCTTGTACTTTTCGAAGATGATGCGGATACAAGGAGTTTTCATTTGTTTTTCAATTGTACAGGTAGACAAAAAACTCAATATTATTCTACTTTGATCAACCTCGGTCGTTATAAACTTGAAAAGTTGATATCTCCAGAAGGGGGCGCTTGCGGGTATAGGTCCTTTATATCAAAATACTTGTAATGACGTAACCTATCACCCCTATTTCTGTGCCGGTGTTTTTTCCGAACACCCTGTATATTTAAGTCAAACATATTGTCGTTAAATCAAGTATATGTTCATCGAATCAAATGTAGATTCGTTCAATTCAATGAACATACACTTGTCTTAAATAAATATGTTCTTGGCACTATTCATGTCGACGGTCACTTGGCTCGGTAAATTATTTTTTTCAATGTACTTATAACAGTTTCTCGCTGATTCTATATACCTAGAGTAAAGTGGGGGAATCTGCCGCGCTGGGTAATACGCCGCAGAGTTTGATAGTTTCTTTCAAAGCCAACAGTTGGCATCAATGGTCCTATTAACATGTTAGTGTGAGACAGTAACCACGCGTGAATTATTTACAAATCAAATTTATTAGTTTTTTTTAGTGAATAACGTCCGTGTAACGGTAAATACCGTTTAAAAAATTTCTTATGTTAAGTTACATAGATATAGTGGTGAAGGAAATTTTAAGTAGATTTGATCAATTTTAATAACAGTATGCCAAAATATTGTTCATGACCTTATTTTTTGTGGCGGAATACTCAGTTATACGTATCTTAAAGAAGTGTTTTGATTTTTATTTTGATAAAGTTTATTGTGGGGTAACATGCGTCATCATTTTTGACTGCGACATAATTACCCCAAGTAGAGGTGTACCTATTACTCATTTTTGCGTTTGTTTTAGATGCCTCGAACTTAATGAATACATTTTGTTTTTAATCTCATAAAATAATTTAATTTTTACGAAAATAGCACGTTGCCATATTACCCAGGATAGCGGGTAATATGGCAATAGTGTATCACTGAACATTTTTGCTTGTAATATTTTTTTCTGGGGAAGTTTGGCAACGGGCGGCTCACGACACATACCTATAATAAATACGTGTAAGCTCTAAGGTGCTGTAATCATATTTCAGCTAGGAGCGTCAGTCATTAGAATGTGAATCTTTATATTTTAAGTTGCTATATTCCCCCACTTTACCCTACATGATGAGGTTAACATATCTTTTTTCGTAAATTTGTTACAAATCCTTGAAAGCTTTACACGCATACTTAGTATCTAAAGTGCCAATCTCATTCTCTTTTCCCTTTAGCTTTTTGATGAAATCGAATACACTGATAACCGGAAATATTTTTTTATAATCTAAATTAATAAATATGGTCAGATCATCGCAAAAGAATCTTCAATATGCATAATAAATTTCACTGGTAAGAACACTGATTGTGAGACGAATCTACTATATGGGTTTTTATAATGCTCCGGATAGGTACTCATGGTTTTAACCGTCTGACCACTGGTACATTTACTTTAGTACCTCTAACCATTTTTTTCCATCGGTGTAGTACCTACATATATAACGACAATATATCTCGACAGAGAGCGGCTCCATGCTCCAAAGTAATCCTTTCACTACTTCAGATCGGTATGGTCCAGCTGTTCCACGGTAAAACACAGCATGTGACAAATCGATTTGATTCTTAATTTACGTTTTCGGCTATAAGAAGTAGAAGTCGATACAATTTGTCGTATATTATTTTTTATCGTAGAACGGCCGAGTTTTCACCGTTTATGGTATCCTAAGCTTGATCATTTCGTAGTTATCTACAGTCTTTGCAGGTAGCTTTCTATAATCGGGTTTTTGAACATCAATAAGCGAGGAATTTAGTTTAATAAAAATGAACTTTCGTTTCCTGGCAAGGAGTGTCCAAATTCGGACACGTGCTTATCACTATGAGAATAAGAAAAGAAACTATAAAGGCAAATATGTACAATTTGCTAGAAGTTTGACGATGCGAAGATGCATTTAGATATTTGTACTATTAGAATATTTTTTAGACAACTCGAGCGGTCTTATCCGAGATTCCGAAAGAAATGCTAAAGCTTTATATATCTTATTATTAAGTGTTTATGCATCTATTCCGAAACAAGGGCGTGAACTCTGCCAAGCGAGCAAACCAATAATAATCGTAGATAGAGAGCCATCGGGTACGGTGAAGCGCGAGCAGGAAGCGCGGTTCGATCGACCCGCTATCGGTTCGCGCGTTCGGTAATCCACGCCCAATTTGGGAGCACATTTGCAAACAGCAGATATAGAAATCCTGTGTATACCTAATAAGAGTTTACAATTAGTTATAGCCCTCGGTGTAACGTTCAGACGCTAGTCATGGCTCATTCAGATTCTGACAATTTATTTCTGCTGGATGTACTTAGTACAAATTACAACAGAAAAAACTATACAACGTAATAAGCATAGAGGAAAGAGTGCCCTGACATAAGGATAGTTCCTAATATGGAGTAGTTAACTTTTGAGCAAGTATTAGTTCCAACGTCTATTTTGTACATTGCATACTAATCACCGACTTGCCAGAAAGCGCCCATTCTCTTTTTCGAACAAACATGTTCTGTTTTGACGTTTGAGGTTATAATAATTTTGTGTTGTAAGGACACAAGGAAGTTTTCTAATCGTGTTGCATTTTGGATGTTTAAGGAGACTTAGAGGTGAGTTTTTTAAGTTTTAATAATATCACTCTATATAAAATTTTGCGTAGTTTATGGAAATGATTTTGTTTTTTAAAAGAACACAACATTTTTTGCAAAAAGTCGCCCCTCCTAAAAATCTAATTTGCTCCTAATATGGGGTACCTATCAATTCCTAATTTTGGGTACCCCAAAGGCGAAGAATGGATGATGTGTCAAGGCTGCTTCATGTGGAATCACGTTGAATGTGCTGGTTGTGAAAAAAGCCGGTATATTTGTGACTTTTGCGCTAGTAAATAGATTTGTTTTGTCTTCTTCTTAGGTACGTACATTTTTTGGTTCATAAGAAAAAAATCTTTTATTAGATGTAGCTTTTATATTTCATTTCCATAAATAAATAGCTCTTATACAAGAAACCCAAAATAATTTTAGTTATTTTCAAATTTTACATGTTAACATAGTATACCTCATATTAGGATAACGTATGCTCCTAATATATGGGATAGTGAAACTTTTTTTCAATGCTGCATATTTTCTTCTGCATTTTTTTAAAAACCTGTTTCTTCTTATTAAATGCTTAAAAAGTGTTTAAGGAAACGCAACATTTAGAAATGTGTTTAAAAGTCACTAGATTTTTGTATTACCTATAGTGTTTTTTAAAAAAGTACCCCATATTTGGACACTTTCCTCTGTAGGTACAGAACATTACCACACATATGTGGCAAAGTATAACGCTAACAGCACGCGTTATAAAAATCGCGATGCGTGCCCGCATTACTAGATCGCCTGATAAAATAACGAAAATTATCGAGTGGAGGATCTGGGCGCAGAGAGCTATGGTGCGGTATACCATGACTGCGGGTAATTACGAAGCGCAGGTGAAACGCTGAAAACTATAAAACGGAAGGAGAAATACGTTGCCGGTGACGAAGTCTTGACTTACCGTTAGAAACTTGGATACATGTGACTTTTCGAATACCCCTATAATTGTTCGAAATTGCTCATCGTCAAATGGGGTTGGGACATGAAAATTTGTATTCACACATATAGAAAAATAGTTCATGTCTAAATTGATACTTCTATAAGAGGAATACAAAAAGGAAGTGACGTAGCATATGCTCATCAGTACCATATACAAAAACTCTGTTGCCTCCGGATAATGTTGACATTTTTGTTAGGTACTCATATTAGAGTCCCATTTTTTATATAGAACATAGAGTGTAGGTATTAATAAATGACTATGCGTGAAAGTGTATTTTAATCAATAAGAAATCGTGTAGATATGAAGAAATATAGTTTCAAATTGTTTATATGATCGAGGGAGCCCGTTCATTATTTTGAATGGTACGCGCGCGCGCGGGCCTGAATTTAGCAAGTACAACAGATGGAGCGTCTGCTCTCCACGTGCGATTGCGGCGTCACAATAAGCTAGGTTAAGGGCCTTTTAGACGATCAACTAGGTTGGTCAACTTTTTTGTCAATTTGCCGTGTTGAACGTCTGTAGGCAGGTTGGTAGTTGACAATTCAAGAGCTAACAATAAAGTTGACAACAGAGTTGACAACCAATTTGATCGTCTATAGGGCCCTTTAGACTACCGAATCCGCGATTGGACGATACAACCACTTTCCAACGGAAAGCTGTAACGTACCACGTGTTCGACCAATCGTAATGCGTCTATAGCCGTGTTTGAAATTAAGCACTTCAAATTGAAATTGGACGCTTGGAAGTAACGATTTTCTAAATTGAAAAATCAATTTTCACCGAAAGATTGATGAACATGGGATGTATTCGCATGATTAGTTCAACATTTTTTTCCAAATCTCGCAACCTCATTGTAATACATAATGAACAATTCGAGAGATATGACTGGTACTTCCGGCGTCACGGATCATGTCACCGGTGACTTTTCAAAATGTCATTTTTAAACGTACTAATCAATGAATAATCAGTTTTCATGCTTTTATCAACCAGGGCAAACGCCGTCGTAGCTAACAACACAGCATGATAATTAATTGTTCATTGGTTAGTATGTTTAAAAATGACATTTTAAAAAGTCACCAGCGACAGACTTCGTAACGCCATGAGTACGAAGATGCCGAGGAACCGGGAACAAATGCATGCGTACATCGAGTTCTTCTTCCCCTCGCGAGTAAAACGTCCCTTATAAGGATTAAACGTCTCGATCGCGAGTCATCCTCCACGGCGACGCGGTTATCGCGACCAGCGATGGAATCATCATTCGCTTCTGGTCGCCGACTACCTACACGTTATACCAAGCCCGCGATGACGACGTCCGCTGGAGGAGCAAACGGTTCGCCGGTTAGCCGAAGTCGTCCTTGCCGCGATTCCGAGAACGACTAGCGAGCTGCCGTACTGCGGCAGTGGGTTTTTGTCCGGAACGCTAGCCGGGCCTTAAGTACGATCGCAATTATCCACGGCAGGTAATTACCTACAATGTCACTATTAATTACTAAATTACATTGCGAACGTACCTATGCGGGCATAACGCGCGGTACACGTGGCCGTGCGTGTACACGCGGCACTTGGGAGTGTACAATGGCGCAGAAAAATTCTCACCGCTCGCATTCGCCGGGAATCCGTCCGATTGACGCGCAGAGCGCCACGGAGAGGATCCGCGCGGGAACGACGTTCGCGTTGTATTGGAATACATTACGTATCGGAGTCGAGGTTGCGCGCGCCATTGGATGACCGTACGCCAATGGCATTTGCTCCGGGCTGCGCGCCAAAGTCTGGCCCAGTCTCTACAATGTATTCTCCCGTCGACGCCACTCTTTCGAGAACTCCAAATACGAGCGGATCGCGGCGGCTGTGATAGCGACGTACATAATATGTAGATGGATATGTACGTGAAATCTACAGCCACCGACGACCGCGTACAACCTACACATACCATAGTTGTTTTTGAACCACCAAAAATTCTTCGGCAAGCGATACCCACATTTTTCAGGGGGACTGTATTCGTACACGTGTTACGCACGCGGGCATTCGCGCGCGGGAGCAGTCGGCGAAGCGGAGGCAACGAGCAACGCCGCTTCTTGATTTATGGCTGGTAATTACCATTTTTTCTCGTCGGCGTAATTGTTAATAATCGATCGTAATTGTTATGCCTTTTTAATCGCATTATCGCGACGCGCTTGCGCAACGGAAAAGTCGTGGCGGCGGAAACTGCGCGCGTGTGTTCGTGCGACGGGATTCCACGTACGTACGCGTACACGAGAGTATGCGAGATACCTCGCGCAGCGACGAACGACGGAGGAGGGGGAGGAGACGCTTAATACCACCGGGAGAGAGGAGGTGCACCCGTTTCGCGCATAATCGTCGATCGATACCAATATACGCGGACGCGATCGGCTGCTTCACGTGCGGAGGTATAGGCTCGTATAATCGAAAATAGAGCAAGACACGGGGTCCGCGCTAATTTTACCTTGCGCTCCCTCGGGATCGACCTCGCGGTCCGGTAGGATGTCGGGTATTAACTTTTTTTCCCTTCTTTCTGCCTTCCCGGCCCTCGCCCCCCACCCCTCCTCTCTCCGCGCCTCGTCGATCCACGGAGCTATCCTTTGGCCGAATTCGTTTTTTGTCTTTCCCGCGCGATCACTAGTTTCGTGGTTGCGCCGCTGTGTCGAAATCTTTTCGACCTGCGATACGCGGAAAGGATGCCCCGTGTTTTCATGCTTTTATTACGAGAAGTAAAATAGATTGTATTTTTATATTGTAGTAAATACGATCGCATAATCTCTCGTATCAAAAACGTGTAGGTACTGTAAGACAAATTTGTATTTTTAATATAATGTTATATAAAGTTTTTTCCCCAAGACATGTAATTTTGAAAATTAATATACCTACCCCCTGGCGAAACTTGTAATAAATACTTGTCGAACTTTATATACAATTACACATAACATTGAATATAAATTTCATAACAGGATATCTTAATTTTCATAATCTCTCTCTTATTGGATAAGATCTTTATATACAATCACCTACATCAAGTTTAATGCAATCTTTTTTTATAGTGTGGGACTTTTTTATAGCTTGGTTCTCTCCGTGATTGAGGGATTTGGAGTCAAACTTGATTTAAGAATAAAAATATCTAATGAAATTCTAAGATTTTGAAGTTAAACGTCATTGATTTCTTGAATTTTGACTGTGGAACGGAGACTTAAACGACGTTATCCAACCGACGCGCTGGAACGACTATGGAGAGACGAAGAATTCATAGGACGTGTAAGAAAAAAACTAACGATTGCTCTGCAATGTCAACGTGAATGCTTTCCATTTAGAACGCAAGTACCTCTATATAGATAAGTTTCCGTTACAGTTGTCAGTCAAATATCGGGGCTCGATAGAAAAAACGAACGGCTCAGTTTTATGGCAACTTGCGTTAATTAAATGAAAAGCATTCGATATGTATCGGGCGGGCAGCATCCAATAAAAGTGCATTGGAAGGGTCAGTTTGTGATACCACGCAAGGAGCAGATGATTTCACGGTTGCGCTCTAACACCGTCACTTTCTCTCGTAAATTCACAATCTGCTGGAAGGTTTCATCCAACGTACCTAAATGTATGGTAAAGTTAATAGATAATTTTACTACAAAAAAACAAGATCCATATCCAGCTAGGCTAATGTACATAAATTGTAAAACAACTCTAGTTAGTATAGCTTTTAATATATGTAAGAAAAATTTGTATTTTTAGTACAATTTTATATAAAGCTTTTTTCCAATAGGTACCTATATTTCGTTGTGCAGCGATTTTGTGGGAAAAAATCCTACTCAAAATATATGTGTGTTATTCACTCACGAAAATCGCGAAGGAATCGAAGGGAAAATTGAATACCGTTATACACTTTAAGCGAAATTAAGATTTTTGGGTATTTACCATAAATCGGGTTGCATTGTGTCACGTATCCCATCTAGTACTATCAAACGAAACTTATTTTCACGGCTATACGGTTATCTTTTACGAGAGATCGTATAATTCTGATTCCATGTAATCAGGAGCTTTTTACGATAAATCCATCTACGAAGCTGTCATAGCGTTTTCGATTGACTAGTTTCGGAATGCTCTGAGTTCCATTTCTCCTGTTTTCGACCAATAATATTACAGGAAATTGAAATTCTCTTACGATAAAACGTCTTCCCATGATATTGACAAATGATATGCTTGGAATTCGATGAATATTCTTGGTCTGAATCAAGAAATTGTGTAAAGTGTACTTGGAGATTTTCGCTTTCTAGAAATATCCTATTGATCGAAATCAAGGGAAAGGGCACTCCGAGCATTCTGAGACTAGACGATCGAAAATACAATGACAGTTTCGTAGATGGATACATCGCGAAAAAGCTCCTGATTACATGGAATCCGAATGACACGATTTCTCGTAAAAGATAACCGTATGGTTGTGGAAATAAGTTGTTGGAAAGTACGAGGTGGGATACGTGACACAATATTGTTTGAAATATTACGGCTTTCAATTTTCCCTTCGACAAAAACGCTGCATTGCAATTTATAAATGTTCGCCCAGTATCGATGACAATTGGTCTGTATGCGTGAAAGTCTTTAGATATGATGATAACATGTAAATTACAGCAATGAAGACGTAAGGGTTTATGTCCGAGACATTCATGCTAACCTATATTTTCCTCAAAACCTGGAAAGAGAGCCCTTAAGGGGGGGGGGGGGGCAGGGTCTAACGCGTGGAAAATAACTCTATTTTTACGAATTTTTTTAGAGCTACTGTTGAAGCAGATATATTCTAATGTTTCGCATGTTACAAAGCATCATTCGAACAACATTTTGTCATTTTTTTGTAGAAAAATATTGAGAAATAAGCCGGTGACGAAGCATTTTCGAGGACGCCTTTTAGAAAAGATGATTTGCGGTGGACACTATATTTCAGCGTAGAATTATCTCAAATCAAAAAATCAAAGCAATTTAGTTAAAACAGATGTTTTTCTAGACCCCAATCGCAGTTTTCAAAAAAATTTTTTTTCCATTTTAAAATTTCTGGTGGTTGAAGTAAAAATTGCGATTTTGCACGAAAAAATCTGTCATTTTGTTGCTGTAAAACCCCCTTAATGTAACAAAAACAGAAAAAGAAAAACGTAGAGGTCTGGTATTTTATATGTAGAAAGAGTGTATACAAAATTTGAAAAGAATCGGTGCAGTAGTTTTTAAATGACGATGTCCACGGACTTTTAAAACTTGGTTTCGAGGAACAAGCGTTTAAAGCGCCGAGTTCTTGCCGCTCCGCAGTATTAGAGGAGCGGAGACTTAAAGGTCTATGACTGAGAGTTTTGCTCCGATTGACTTGAAATTTTGACACAACATTCTTTATATGTTTTACTATAAGAGAAGGCAATAAAAAATGGATTATTAGACCCCCCCCCCCTCCCCTTAAGAACTTATTCTTTGAAATTCGTGCGGCAAAATGAACGTAGGCTTTAAAACAATCGATTATCGTAATTCACACGAACATCGTGACGATCATATGCTCCTAAATCTATCTGGGGATAAGAAATTCACAGAATTGTCACAACGCTGAATCATCCCGACTAGAAATTCAAATCAGGTTCTCCTCAGGACCAAATCAGATTTTCCCGAGTTCATGCCCATGCCCTGATATGTTTACCTGATCAGGGCCCGATGAAGGATGTAACGCGATTTCCTTCTCATGACCCGATCACGCTTGTCAGATCAGGCCCTGATACGATATAAATACTAAATCCTAGAATCATGTTATGTCGGTATCTTGAAGTACGATAATTTACTTTGTCATAAACTGAACAACTATTGGGATGGTCGATATCCGAGATAATCACTAATATTTTTTAAAAAAGCATGATTTACAAGATATTTACATTGGGACAATTTAAACAGCATGCGCAAAATGAATTTTTCGTTCGAATAATATGGTGCAGAGGGTAAATTAAAAAATTGCCATAAGGCAGCTGGTAATAAATAGACTCAAGATAATGTTTGGCATTGCATGCGGTGCACGATATAATTTCAAATACAAATATCACATGTCACATATTAAACTTCTTTCAAATCTGTCAAGTAGAATTTAATCGATTTCAAATATCTCAAAATGAATTTTAGTCAAAGCCAGTTTGAATTTTTTTGAATCTGTTAATCGCTCAAAAAGACTACAAAAAGTTTTGAAGTGAATTAATTTTAATATTTATTATCCTCCATTTGTGTGTGTGTGGAGGATACGTAAGCGTCCGTCGATAAAATAACGTGTAATTACAATATTAAAATGTGAGGGAATCATGATATGCGATTTATCCTCAAGGGCCGTCTCGGGTATGCCTTATTCAGGTAAGCCTCTTATCAGGAGGGGTTCTCTCTGATCAGGGACATTTGAGGTATGCCTTGTTCAGGCAAGTTTTACTGCTTCCTGATCAGGGCTTGCTTGGGTATACCTTGTTCAGGGGAGCCTGACCTTATCCTGATCAGGCCCTTACGGGAAATCAGGTATGCCCGGGTAGATTTCTAGTCGGGATCCTCAACGAGGAACTCGAGACGATTCTCGCCATTTCCGCCCCACGATGATTTCAGGGCGGAACGCGATAAAATTACGACAGACAAAGGCGAACGAACCGCGCCATTCGATTTACGTATTTCCGGCGCGATCGCTATAGTTTCGCGATGCCGGAGATTCCGCCAATTTCCTCGGACCTCCAAGATCTGGTCTCACGCGCGCGCGCACGGCAGCGATATATATAGGTATGCGAAGGCGAACGATTCTGCCGTTTCGCACTTTCAGCGCGGAATTCTAATTAAGGAGATCGGCCGCGTGGATAGGCCGCGGGAGCGCGCTGCGGCCGACGGGGGGTTATTAGACTTTCCTCCCGGGGGCAGCGGCGGCAGGCTACAATTATTATTCAATTTCCGTAACTACACGCTTATCTCGAACCCGATGTCACAACGCGTGCGCCGCTACTCGCTAGAAGGGAACTTAAATTGCGAGGGTCACAATTAAAGCCCATTAGCGGGATCCTGGCGTGACGGCGACATTGTCCGAGCAATCCCGACGAATCCGTAACGACGCCTTGACATTCTTGCGCGCACCGCGCGGCTTCCCTTCCGCTCGCTCGTCCTCGGATGGAGGCCGAAGATCGTTCTCCTCTTTCTTCTACGCAAGTACCTATCGTGGTACGCGCTCTTTCGTTCGTCGCGCTTCGCGGCGAATCTACGAGAGACCGGTGCGAGATAGTGCGAGAAGTGGGTCCCTCGATCTCACTATTTCATACGGCAACGAGGGGCCAACTTCTTGTACAATCGATACCATTCTACCTTACCCATAATGTGCAGAAGAGAGATCGAAGCAAGTTGGTACTTGAAGTTGGCACCTCGTTGTCCCATGGCAATAAAGTAACGACACCCCGAGGGGCCAACTTTCCATATCAACTTGCACCACTCTTCCTCGGTCTTCTTTACCGACAGAATGCGCGCAAATCCATGCCTTTTCACCGATGCCCAGAAACCGTAGAATTTCCGCCGGACCGGCCCGAATCCACTTGAAACGGATCCGTTCGCTGCGACTCCCGTCGTCGTAGTAGGTATAACTCGAGAGAGCTGCACGCGCTCTCGATGCACCTCTACAACCGGATGCCTCATCCGTGACCCGGATTCATTCGAATCCATTTTCACGATACTCACAGCCCCGCGCGGACCCTCGAGCCGCCGCGTGTGCTTATTGCAACTTTTCTCTCTCTCTCTCTCTCTCTCTCTCTCTCTCTCTCTCTCTCTCTCTCTCTCTCTCTCTCTCTCTCTCTCTCTCTCTCTCTCTCTCTCTCTCTCTCTCTCTCTCTCTCTCTCTCTCTCTCTCTCTCCCCCTCTCTCCCTCTCTCCCTCTCTCCCTCTCTCCCTCTCTCCCTCTCTCCCTCTCTCCCTCTCTCCCTCTCTCCCTCTCTCCCTCTCTCCCTCTCCCTCTCTCCCTCTCTCTCTCCCTCCCTCTCTCTCTCTCTCTCTCTCTCTCTCTCTCCTTTCGCCCCTTCACTCCCCTCGCCGTATCTCCCACTCCTCGGACTCTATCTTTTCTTCTTCTTCTTCTTCTTCTTCTTCGTCGTCTTCCTGGAAGCGGGGAGGATTAACCCGTCACACAGATTCGGAGGGCCTCCCATTTACTGTCCCATCACTGAAGCGCCGCCCGAACGCCCGAGTCGCGTCGCGCGGTGTCGGGTTCTCAGAGTTTCACGGTGGTTTCGGTGGCGCCCCACACTATCGGGCTTGTAGTAATGTGCTTGCCTTGTCTCGATTAATCCGAGTCTCCGAGCCACTCTCACTCGCTACGGTAGTTTCCGAAGAGTCGACTCGTCGATTCTTATCGTCATATCTTCCCCTCATTTTCACCCTCTCGGCATCTCGCTATTTTTTATTGTTATCTACATTAAGAAAAAAAAATGTGCTTCACTGAAGTAAATATGTTTTTGGATAGTCCTAAACGCACATTTATTCGATTTAAATGAATACTTACCGGTTTAATCCGAATAATATTCAATTAAATCAGTAATATTTATATACGTTCAATCAATATTTCTTCGAATCGAATAAATACGTTCTCAGGACTATACAAAAATACGTTTACTTCGATCAAGCAAATTTTTTTCTCAGTGCAGATATTCGGCAAATTTACATCGAAATATTAACGAAAGTGCGTACACATGTGTACTGGGTCTCTGAGGACCCGTTAGCGGTGGGCCCCAGTCTATATGGACTTATCATTGTTACGGGGGAATACCACATGTGGAAGATGTATATACTGGGTTTATTATGTTTTTTTACAGAGTCCACCGCTGGACCTGCAACATAGCAAATATAATGTCTGTAATTTGTGGAACTATAGACGATGAGCGTCACCGTTGATTGGTCGTGGTGGGTAGGAGAGATTAAGCATGATTAGCAATTGTAGTGATAAAACTCTTAATCTGAGGTAAGTGCTCCTGATTTCAACCAGAAATAGAGTGAAATCTGATAAGAATTAGGCGTACTTACCCGAGTTTAAGAGTTTCATCATTACAGTTAGGTACCAGTCCTGCTTAACCTCTCCTACCCACCACGGCCAATCAATAGTGACGCTCATCGTCTATAGCTCCACAAATCGTAGACGTTATATTTTCTATGTTGCAGATTCAGTGGTGGACCCTGTATATCGGCTTCTATTGGTCGATATATCGAATAAAGAAATTGGACTTGCATAAATATAGATACGTATCGATCGTTTGCCGCAACAATGACATAACTCAAAAATTACCAATATAGTTTTTCCACACTGTATATTCTTACACAGTTGTAATAATTCGAAATTTTAAAGGGTCAGTTCCTCTGATTTCTCTATGAAGCCGTCATGTTTTTCACTAGATTTATTAAGTTATCTCATTCCGAAATAGAAAATATTTCACTTATGAACCATTGTTTTTATTTTTTCCACAAACGAGCCGTTCGAGTTGTGTTACACATGATCTTAGTTTTTTAAAGATTGTATTCTCGTACTATAGTAGGTATATATCATTAAGGGGGGAAACATTTCTAAAAAAAAATAAGACCACATGTAACAATTCGAGGGTTTTCTTTGTGGGAGAAAGCCATGGGTTATAAAGAAAATGTTATTTATTTCGGAATTAGAGGACTTAAGAAATTAAGGGAAAAACATGGCAGTTTCATATTCAGATCGAAAGGAACTGACCCCCTTTAAACCTCAACGAGAAGCTCGACAAAAGTCTGCGGAATCCTACCGATCCGCTTTGGAATTACGTCCGTTGAACAACACTTTGCTTAGGCTAAAACGGGGTGAGTTGGCCCACAAAGTTGCTGCATGCTGCTCATTTGCCACAATAATAATATCATTCAATAACTGCCAAAATAGCTTCTCAAATTTTTGCAAAATTATAATAATTCTAAACTTCAAACTTCTTTTCGGAGAAATGGCCAATTTTTAGTTATACCTATGTGTTGCAGAAAACGAACGATAAATACTATACCTACATACGTACCTACATCATATGGAGGAAGAAAAAAAATCACGACAAAGTCGGCATGTACGATCGAGAGCGTGACCGCAGCGTGGACACGCGTTCGAATCCCCTCCAGGGCAAGTGAGAAGAAGAATTATTGTAACGTAAGCTAATAAAAAACCCCTCACCCTCACCCTCTCACACGACAGTCCCGCGGGTTTAGTAGTGTTTCGACGGTCATCTCCCGCTCTCTCTCTCTCTCTCTCTCTCCCTCTCTCGACGTCTCGGCCATTCGCCTCCTTCTCGATGAGACGGGTGGGGGATCAGCTGATGCTATCGACGATGGCGAATGTCGTCGTTTACAAATAAGGGTCCACGGTGCGACATCCCGAAGGATCGAAAGCCTCTTAGAGATCGTATCTGGGACCGGCACTCGCTTCCGAAGCGCGTGCCGACGACCGATCTCGAAGCTGTTCTCTCCTCCCGTCTCCATTAGCGCCGCGCGCGCACGAGTCGAGAGAGCAGTTCCCTCTACCTCTGACGCAGTCCTTTTCTTTCTTTCTCTCGTCAGTTGCATTCTCGTGCAACTCGTTCCCTCTGACGAAAGCTTGAAGGTATATCTATACTTATACGCTTTGTTATCTGCGTTTTTGCGTGCGCCCAAAACGCGCCCACATCATTTAGGGTAAAGTCGGGAGAGATGGCGCAGCGTGTGAGACGGCTCAGTCAAATAATTTCTTTGTCTGCGTGACAACACTGACTCAGTTGGCGACACAGATGATTAGTGCGTATGTGCGGTAAGTGTGTGTTACCGAACGGCTGTTTTTCTCATCAGAAGATAAAATAAATATAACTGTAGGTGTAGGTATATTGTATTGGCCCTGATTATTTTTCTGGGTAATAATAATTAGGCATCCACAGTCAGTTATTATTCTGATTTGAATATATTTGGTTTGGTTATTTCACTTCATAAACTTGTAAATATTGTTCCTAACCTCAAATTTCGTTCCGTGCTTCATGTACAAGAAAGACGATGACTGCAACATCTAACCCAACGAAGTCGGGTGAGTTGGCGCAAGCCGTCTAATCCGACTGTTCGGGATGCACCAACTATCCAAATAGCTATGTGTTTGCGATGTGGCAGAAAAGCGAAATAACTTTTACATGCTATTATTAAGATTTATTACATTTTAAAGATGTTTTAAGTTTATGTGCGGTTGGAATAATCAATACTTACTTTGGTATTTTTCTTTAAATTTGATTATTTAAGATGATTTTGTATTTTTGTTTTTGTTATTTAGCATTAAAAGTAGTTGCACTTTTAATTTTGAAGCCTATTCTTGGTGAACCACTCACCCCCACTAATTTTTTCTACTGCGCCATCTCAACCATAAGTACTAGGGCGGGTGAGTTGGGGTTTTTGGTATATTTTCTTTTGACAAATTTTTTACAAAACTCGATAACACTTTTGGTCGTTCCTTTACAAATTCCTATATTTTATTATTCCCTCTATCCACATTATCAATTAAGTATTGCTTATCCTACAAATATAGTTTTTGTACCACTTTAAAAAAAAGGTGCGTCATCTCTCTCCCGACTTTACCCTAAATGGGAGCGTTTCGGACGCAGAGTTTCAACGCGCGCGAAAGTGTAGACGATATAGGGTAAAATATAATGAGATGAGTTGGCGCAGGAAGTTGACCCCTCATTGCCACGGAAAATAGTGGAAACGAGGGGCCGACTTCCTGGGCTAATTTACCCCATTTTACTTTAAGTGAAACGTACTTCGACGGACGCAAGTCCATAGCGGATCGGTAGAATCCCGCTGTCTTTCGTCGAGCTTTAAATTTCTCGATATCGATCCGTGATACGAATGAAACGGTACAAATGGTCTATATCAGAGCCTCTAAAGTTATCGATATAGCCATGGTATTAGCATATCGTAAATATGAAACTGGAAGAAAAATATTTTTAAATTAATTTAACTTAATTTTCACTAGGTAATAATCAGGTCAAACAAGCCCAAGAATCACTACACGTCTGACGTTTCGGTTCCTCTTCGAACCCTCTTCAGAGACGTAATGACCGAAAATTAAGTTAAGTTAAGTTAAATTAATTTTAAACTACTACGGGCACAACAGAAGTAAATATTTTCTTAAGAAGAAAAATATTTTGTGTAGTTCTCTCTTGGCGTGAGAATTAATCTACCGAGTCTCCCGATCACCGCGCATTTTTACGCAAGCGAGCGATCCTCGATGCACTTCAAGCTCTTTCGCTGAATTTTATAGTCCGACGCCATATGAAAAAGTCTAGAATGCACGCGGACGACTCGAGACGATATTCGGCGTATAAAATAAATAATTGGCTATCATTCCCATCCCACCCTGGAAGACGGGACGCCGCAATCCTTCCTCTCGTGTTTTCTTTGTATACACGCTTCAGCTCGTCACCGGCGATTCCCGGTAACTCGATCCGAATGCGGGAAAGTGTTTCTCCGTCTAATCTCCGTTTACCCTCTCGAGGAGAGCGAAAAAGGCGCCCCTTTTTTCGCGCGCTGCCTCGCCGAGTCGATTCCGTGTAATCGGTACCGCGCGCGCGCGCGATACCTTCATCGACGGTGGGCCGAATGCCTGCAGCGCCGAAATAGAAAAAAAAGAGAGACGTCTCTTCCGGAATTCCGATACTCGGTGACGCGCGCGCCGCTCGCGACGCTCGCCCGAACGATAGTGAGCTCGAGCTTCTTCAGTGATTCGCGCGGTTGCAAGGCTCACGTCCCGCCGTAATAACAGTCGGGCGCAGGTGTCCAGCCGTATACCGTATGTCCGTCTTTGTACTGGCCAGTTTGAAAGTTACCTTCGGATAGGCTTGGTCGGTACTCGAGTCATTTAATACGGTAGAAGTCGAGTCGGCAGTTAGAGTTGATGTCAATTCGGGAGATCGAGGCGTCTAACCTCGAAATTGTGAATTTGTGAATAATGGAAATTACGAAAATAATTATAATTATGGTATAAATGTCTCGATTACCGACCAAGCCTATCCGAAGGTAACTTTCAAACTGGCCAGTACAGAGACGGACATACGGTACATCGCACGGCAATGTAGGCGCGTGCGAACTTAATCTTGTCCGTACCATGTAAGATCTCTCGTTGTGGAATTGGAATAATAGCGAGCCATCGGATACGCCGACGGGTGAGCGTCGTAGGATCTCGACCAACTCGCTAATGGTCCGTGCGTTCAGTAAGCCCACACCCACTTTCGCGGCAGAACCGCGAACACACGATACAGTATACATTCGAGGAAGCTTAACATAGTCGATATGCCGTAGTATACTCTAGGCCATACGCTATTGGTTGCCAACCCGAGGCTGCGATAGGATTGCTTCCAAAGACTTCCCGCCGTGCCCGACGATAGTTTCTAAAAAAAATCGCCAAGTCCTAATAGCCGGACATACGTAGAAAAATCAAACAATAGTTAGGCTCATCTGCGTTTAGAAATGAAAACGTACCGATTATCGTCTCAAAAATAAGTCACGCAGTAATAGTCGCAGAAAGGCAGAAAGGCAGAACATTTCAATTTTAAATTTACATATCGAAACTCAATAGTTTTTTGTTATTTCAATAATTGAGGCGATTATTTGAAAAACAACACTTGTTCATATTTTTCGAGATTCGACCTTATGCCAAATTAACACAGGTGATACCATGCCGCACCCTGTACGAGCTTATGCATAAACTGTGCTTTTTTTCTACTTTCAACAAGTAAGAAACGTGCTTACCACATTATCCCAGAAATACGCAAGCTAGACAGTTTTTATGCATTTCTCAAAACGTCTAGGTATGGATATGTGTTGTTTTTCAAATAATCGCCTCAATTATATGCTACGATGCTCGACACCATTTCCATACGAGTCCTTCGCCATGTTTTTCAATCTGCTAGATGTTTAGGACTTAGGGATTTTCTACAGAAATCTGTGACTGACGGATATATCTACTGGAAATCATTAAAATCAATCATAGAACATTCTTATGTTAGCAAACAATAGCGCGTACACTCTAGACTATACTACGATATATCGCCTACATTGTTAGAAGTGTTTTTGATTTCACCAATACGACGCTATACGGATGTGCAGAGAATTCAAAAATACATTCTTAATTTTAATAAGCAAACTTTGAATTCACTACAAAACTTTTAAAATCACAAATTCGTTTTGATTTCCAAGCACATATCAGGAAATAAAAAACTCGTACTTTTATTTAATCACTGTCTCTTTAAATAGGCAACGTTCACTCTAAATTCTTCTAACATCGTGTTTGTATTTTACAACAGCGTTTGAAAAAAATAATACACATATTTGGTTTTAAAACATGGATGGGAAAAACCTAAAATGTCTCTTTTGAATTCACAATACATTATGATGTTTCAATAGCGTCGTCGGTTCAGTTTGCGTCTACGTGTGATATAATAATGATGTTTTAAACAGTACAAATTGTACCGAATTATTCCATATATAATGAATGATTAATATTATCATAATCGCTACTGCTTTGAAAAAGAAAGTATCAAATTATTTTATAAAATTTAGTGAGAAGAACCTTCGAGAGCAGTCACTGTCATGTTTGGTTTCTATACAGGGTGTTCGGAAAAAACACCGACACAGAAATAGGGGTGATAGGTTACGTCATTACAAGTATTTTGATATAAGGGACCTATACCCGCAAGCGCGCCCCCTTCTGGAGATATCAACTTTTCAAGTTTATAACGACCGAGGTTGATCAAAGTAGAATAATAAGAAACGTATCAAGATGGTAACGAATATTTAATTTTACGAGATACAAAAACAATGTACTACAGCAAATGCTTAAAATGACGGCCACCCATGTCCATGCAACATCGGAAACGATTCTGGATAGATGTGCCACTGCGCAAACTGCTTGCGGAAAGGATAACCGCTTGGCTCAAGTCCTTGTACTTTTCGAAGATGATGCGGATACAAGGAGTTTTCATTTGTTTTTCAATTGTACAGGTAGACAAAAAACTCAATATTATTCTACTTTGATCAACCTCGGTCGTTATAAACTTGAAAAGTTGATATCTCCAAAAGGGGGCGCTTGCGGGTATAGGTCCCTTATATCAAAATACTTGTAATGACGTAACCTATCACCCCTATTTCTGTGTCGGTGTTTTTTCCGAACACCCTGTATATGACTGGAGTCGACCAACACCAATATTGAAGAGTCGGTGGCTCAATTGACGACTTACTTTGTGTGCACATTTCTGTATAATTATAGTTTCAAATTTACAATGTTATATAGAACAATACATTTCTGATAAACCTCGGTTAGTCGTATAGGTCTAATTCGTCATTTCACTAGCTATTACGTACATACGAAACTCCTTCGAGCAATTATCTATTAAAAATTACGAACCGTAATTGATATTCCTATACCTAACTAAGCGCACAAACGATCGAGTTAGTACGAACGATCAAACATGAGTGATTCATTTTCTTACTAATTATGCATTTAAATCGAGCTGAATAAAACAAAATACAAATACTAAAGATTAATGAAAGCCCACTAATAATAATTTGGTAGATTGGAATTAGTAGTTGTCCGCCGACAAAGGGGTCGTTTTTATAACTCCTAAATTAGTCAGCTCTTTTAATACCTGATGTACCTATACACAGTATTAATAGTAGATATATGTATATGTGTGTCCAGAGATTAGAGATGATGAATTTCCATGATATTTCCATGATTTTTCCAGACAAGACCTCTGTACCTATTTATCCACGATTGGAAGGTTCGTTCAAAATTTTCTGTTTAAATAAAAATACTTTTTGTATCAGTGGTAACTTTAAAAAAGTTTATAAACATAATCATTGCTTTTCTATTTCAGTACCTACACATATAAAATATATTTTATTAAATGTCTTAATATTGAAAAAAAATACCGTTCAAAAACGTCCATGAAAATTTGATCAATTCATTTTTTAAGTACCCACATGCCGCCGTTGCGTAGCCGCGCTCGTCGCGCGAGTAAAAACCCAAACTCCCGGAATCACCTGTAGCCCGCGCGCTCGACACAAAACGCCCTTGCATGTTCAAACTCAATTAGGAATCAACCACGCTATATACCTGTACGAAACCTCGTTTCCCTTTCAGACCGCATGTCAGGGCCGCGCGCGGATGAACGAACGGACGGACGGACGGACGGACGGCCGGCCGGACGGGGGCGCGTACCTATGCTGCGGGCGCAGGGAAGAGATCTTAAAACTATCGCGCGGGATGCACCGGGAGTCATCGCTAATGGGAGAGCGCAGCTGTCCGGAGGTAAGGTTGAGCGATGAACCCTGAACCCGCTCCGACTGCTAGACCCTCCCCGATTATAATTAACAGAAATAACCGAGCCATCGGAAGGAGGGATCCGCGTGCGCGAGAATGAGAGAGATAGAGAAAAAGGGAGGTGAGAGGAGGGGGAGAGAGGAGGGGGAGAGGAGAGGAGGGAAAGGAGAACAGGGCTGAAGTGGTCTACGACCTCTAAAATAGGGAAATAAGTGATTCTACGAGCACAAAAAATGATAAAGAAGTGACTAAAATAAAATGTATTTTTGATTTATAAGAGGAAATTAGTTTTTTATTGAAGTTTAACTAATTTTTAAGGAACAAATAAGTATCACAATTATATGTTTATGATTTCAGAATTCTATTTACCTATCTAAAAGAAAATTTAAACATTACATTTACTTTTTTCTGGGTAATTTTAATGACTAATTGTTATGCCATTCGATGACCTTTAATATAGGTAATACGTTGAACGAGTTACATTTTCGACAGGATAGACAAAACGCTTGGTCGCACGTATCCATATACCGGGTGTTCACGCCAAGGCTTCGAGACTGGGTGGAACTTAATTCAAATGTGGATACATATGTCGCATACGTGGATCAATAGTGGTCCTGCCGTCAGTATGTCCATCTAATGACCGATAACCGAACTGCATAGATAGTGAGGCGCCGAAATTATTGACGTCTAATCGAGCAATACAACCTGTCAATAAAATTTCAATATAACCTGTACCTGCTCAATGACTCAGTGATTGTTTATGTTCCCCAAATACGTACACGCTGCAAAGTTATAATGAGTGACTTCTCAGGAGGGAAAACGAATTAATTTTGGATATTCCTAAATATAAGAACATCCATTTCCACATTACCCTGGAAGTACGCGTTCACAACACTCTACTTCCAGAGTCACATGGAAATGGGTATCCTTACCTTTAGGTTAGAATTATCCAAAAGCAATTCATCTTCGTCACACACACACACTCCTGAAGTCACTCGTTAACTTCACGGCAGGTGCTTATTTGGAGAACACAAACAACCATTGACTCATTGAACAGATACAGGTTATGATTTTGATGGGAAACTTCTTTCCTGATAGTAGTGAAATCGCGCGAAATGGAACGAAATAGCGTCACATTCCCACTCCAGCACGGTCGCTACACTCATGCACTGCACAGCCGACATGTGCAATTGAGAGAGAGGAGGGTTTTGCGTGCTTTGTCGCTCCGAAATATAATATTATGTTGCCTTTGCTCGACAGAGTTTTTCTTGTGTTTTAAGTGTTCAATTGGTTTGTGTTTTATGTGTTGCATTGTTTTTTATTTAAATAACTATAAATTCAGGTTATTTTAGTCGCTTTAATTTATTTTAAAAAAGGGAGAAAAATATTCAGAGTACCTACATCTTGTTTAGGTTACGTTAATATTTATATCATGACCACCCTAACTCTTTGGACCACCCTGTATCTGCTAATGTAGATCAATACCAGTCAAAAACACTGAAGACTGCAGAAGATTTTTAAGTTGCTGGAGGATCACAATTCCAAAAATACTACAAACATTTTGACAGCTAATATGGACATGTAGCAGAGATTGATGAAATGTGTGCTGCTCGATGTGTTTTGGACAATGATCAAACGATTTTAATGATAGATATTTATATTTCATCAAATCAAGCAATTCCCAACATCATCCAATTCTACTGGCTTATACTGCAGATGGTGCACATTTACTTTACAATAATTACGACAAAATTCCAATGCTATTAGGTGGAGTCTTCAATGTTAACTTCGCTTCGAAGGAAGCCAACCTTTGGTTGACTTTTTACGTCATAAGTTAAATTTGAAAATGAACACTGATCCAGAAATATCTACTACGAGATTTGGGACTACAATTGATTCCGTGTTTTCACGATATTTAGAACAATTAAAATCAGTGGTTTATGTATCATATTTCAGTTACCACAAAACCTATTGTTTCCCTTATAAATTCTGAAGAAATAAACAACACTGAATAAAATTTCATGGTATTACTATTGTTCATTACTTGTTTTGTTTTCTTTTCTACCCATCAGTATCGAAGTTTCACCTCTTTCGCGCGTTGCGGCCACGTATTTTTTTTTGTTATATTGAGATTTATTGACAGGTTGCAATGTTCGATTAGACGTCGATAATTTCAGCGCCATGAGATCTATGCAGTTCGATTGCCGATCAATAGATGGCTGTACTGACGGCAGGGCCACTATATTAGTCCGCGTATGCGGCACATTTGAATTAAGCTCCACCCAGTCTCGGAGCCTGGGCGTGAACACCCGATATATGAACATCAATCAGCACCAGCTAGAGATTGTCATTTGGATGTACATATGTACATATGTACATAGTACTATAGCATTGCGAAAATAATGCACATGCGAAATTTTAACTATTTTTATGCTCTTTACCGAAAAAATGACTTTTTCGATTGACCTATGTAGAATTGTCGCTATTATGTAACTTTTAAGATCACAAATGAAATGTCAAAATATCAAAATTGGGGGTTAAAGTGACTTTTGATGAAAAAAGTGACCAAGTCACTAAAAAGTAACCAATTTCAAACCCTAGGAAAAAAAGAAAGAGAGATGGAGAAGGGTGAGAGGGGCAGAGGGCGAGAGACCCCACCTGTGGCATCGGCGCGTCGACAAATACTTACGACTTTCCTGATCGGAAGTGCGTTAGACGGCATTGCGCGTCCTGTATGAAAAGACGAAGAGGATGGAGGGGATATCGTACTCGCGAGATGATCGCGAAGCGGGCGCAACCCGCGGCACGTTCGAGTTTCTCATTTACCGCGAGAGAGAGAGCCGATACGAGGGAAACCGAGGGAAATGGAGAAGAGATCGGGAGAAGACGCGCGCGCGCGCGAGAGAGAGAGAGAGAGAGAGAGAGAGAGAGAGCGAGTGGTGGCCAAGGCGCACGGGATAGGGGAAGAGAGCAGGGCTCCGGGTAGGGGTTGTCATTAACTAGGAGCTACGCTCGAGATAACCACTACCTGCCACCACCGCGGGGCTAATTTTCCTCGCTCTCCACCGGTCGCTCGCGCTCATTACAAAAAGCATACGAACCGTTCGAGCTGCTGGCTATTTATTTCCGAATGGTGCATATCACTTTTCGTAATGGGTTCGCAAAATTAAAAGTAGTCTCCATCTCTCTCGCTCGCTCTTCCTCCTTCTCCTCTTCGTACATCTCCGCTCGCCGTCGTATCGACTCGTGTGTCGATGCTTAGTTCAAAGCTTCATTACGATACTCCGGCGCAACGTTCGCGTCTGCGAGAGATGTGGCGTCTCTATACATCTCGTGATCGACTGGCGAAGCGGGCGCGGATATATAAATCTGCCTTTATTCTTTCACCCGAGGCATCGTGCCGCAGTTCTCGGCTCTGCCGTATAACAGCTCTGTGTCTCTCTCGATGGAGCAGCCGGCGTCCGACGTAATTACACAAAATTGCATTACCTACGAGCTAATTAGCGTCCGCACGCTCGAGTAATTTGCCGCGGCGTGCGAGCGAGAGGGGGAAAAACTTCCGTTTTTGCTTTGGCCTCTTGCGCGCCCCGCGCTGTAACTCAACGGAAATGCTCGACGAAAGAGGAAAGTGGCGCGCCCCTCTCGCGGCTGACCGATAGCTCGGTCAGGTATGTATGTAGATATATGCGTACCTATATATACGTAGGTATACGACATACACGCACAGTGTCCGTCCGGAAAACGGTCGCTGTTTAGCTCTCATCGTAATTGTCCGTCGTGTTCTGTTTTGAATTCTACTCGGTATAAGCTCCCATTTGATACACTATATATTTTCTTGCCACTTTTCACCTTATGTAGGGGAATCGAGGCAAGTTGATAAAGGAAGTTGGCCCCCCGTTTCCGTGGGAAGAAATGGGAATGAGGGGCCAACTTCTCCGTACCAACTCGACCGAATCTCGGAGAGGCGGGCGAAGAATGTAATTGCCCGTTGGACTTCGACCGAAGAAGGTCCTAGTAGAGAGTTGTGGAATTTGGACCAGCGCCTAGGTTGAACAACCCCTGCATACCTATAGAACGGTAGGAATATTTCTTGTTCATTGGTTAGATGCATCGTATTCTTAGACATCGAGATGGATGGCGCACCTTTTTCGTTATTGCATAATCTCTTGTTACTATAACCAGAACTTCATTGCTTAGAACTGTAGAATTATGATTTACATCAAAATATCGATCATTTCTGATTACGGCCCTTCTAACCAAATTTTTCTCCCAGTGTAATCGGGGTAAATATTTTCGTGGCAATTATTCAAGCTTCAAGATCAGCATTAGATTTTATAGTTATCCAAATCATAGTTTTCAGTTTAGGTAACTAAGCAGTAGTTGATACGACTATTTTGGCGCCAATTATTTGGGTTTGGTGGGCACTAGTTTTTTATAGTTGCCGCAACAATTTTGTCAGTTCCGCTAATTGTAAGTAAAATGTACAAATTGCGACAGCTATGAAAACTGGTGCAGATCACCAAACTCGAATTGTCGTTACGGTGTCGCGGTGTAACTTAGGGCCGGTTGTATAAACGCGGTGAACTGTAGTTCGGCTCGATCCACAGTTCAAGCTGCACTACAGTTCACCGCGTTTATACAACCGGCCCTTTGTATTTGGCGGAAAGGAAAGGCGGTTCAACGTTTGACCCGCCCCCTACCCCATCATTGGCTGGCGCCGTTACACCCGGTAATACGATCATTAAATTAACACTCCCCGTACGTATCATTTTACTTTCCCTCTCTTACTCTTTCCCATGATACCCGAACACGCGCAAATTGTCGTCCGCTATTCGTTCGCGTGAAAGACCGATGGATGATTAGCGAACTTGACTGTTACGTCGGTAGCGAACAGACGAACCCGGATCCACGAGGAACGCGCGTCCGTAGCGGTCCCAACGCACCTCGGGATTAGGCCCGCTGCACACGTCCGTCTTTTAACCGTGCGGTACCGCTGCGGCGCCGGAATTGCGGTTGGTGATATCAGTCCCGGTGCACACGTCGTTGCGGTGCCGCTGCGTTGCCGCAGCAATTCAATGCACTCTATAGACGGGAAAGTACTGAGAAGCCGGAGGTGCGTGTGCGGTATCGTTGCGTTGTCGTGGGGAACTGCGGCGAAAGACTGCCGCAAGAGGAACGCACGGCGCCGCAACGTCACCGGAGGTGTGTGTGCAGCGCTACACACAATCTATCTATGGTATCACCGACCGCAATTCCGGCGCCGCAGCGGTACCGCACGGTTAAAAGACGGACGTGTGCAGCGGGCCTTATTCAGTACACCGCGTACCACGCTATCGTGAGATTAATTACGACGTAAGGACACGGCCATTCCAAGCAATTAAGTATTCCGTGTAAGCGTGTATACGATAGAGAGTATCTCCGATCGACAGAGAGAGAGAGAGAGAGAGAGAGAGAGAGAGAGAGAGAGAGGGAGAGAGAGAGAGGGAGAGAGAGAGAGGGAGAGAGAGAGAGAGAGAGAGAGAGAGGGAGAGAGAGAGAGAGAGAGGGAGAGAGAGAGAGAGAGAGAGAGAGAGAGAGAGAGAGAGAGAGAGAGAGAGAGAGAGAGAGAGAGAGAGAGAGAGAGAGAGAGAGAGAGAGAGAGAGAGAGAGAGAGAGAGAGAGAGAGAGAGAGAGAGAGAGAGAGAGAGAGAGAGAGAGAGAGAGAGAGAGAGAGAGAGAGAGAGAGAGAGAGAGAGAGAGAGAGAGAGAGAGAGAGAGAGAGAGAGAGAGAGAGAGAGAGAGAGAGAGAGAGAGAGAGAGAGAGAGAGAGAGAGAGAGAGAGAGAGAGAGAGAGAGAGAGAGAGAGAGAGAGAGAGAGAGAGAGAGAGAGAGAGAGAGAGAGACGACGACCCGCATATTCCGCATGACGCGATCCCGCAGTACGTAGGTATGTGCACTTATGTATAGGTACACGTACCGATTGCAACCGCGCGTCGCAAACTGCAGGGTATACCTTTCGAGCGATGTGGTTACACGTGCACCTACTTACAAACCCACATTGGCCGAGTTAGCAGTGACTGAGAAGCTTTCATAGTCATTTTTAAAGTTATATTGTATAAAACGAGTCTAGTCTTGGTTTTGTTCTTCCATATTATGTGATTGAGATAGAAGAGGGAAGGGAGGGGGTTTGCGTTCGTCATCTTTTTTCCTTTACTAAGTCGTACGATAGTTATGTTTGTTTGCAGTTATTCGATATAATATTATAAAAGCTTAACTTTTTCGTAATAGGGGAGATCGAGATAAGTTACCGTCCTACTTCAGTCACAAAGCGTCTGGATGATCAAACGTTTTAATGTATAGGAAAATCAGTACAAGTTGATGGGAAGTTGACCTCTCGTTGCCATGGAAAGTAGGGGAAACGAGGGACCAACTTTTCACAACAACTTGCCCCGGTCTCTCCTACCTACTCTTACCCCGATCGCTTATATTACACTGCCTAAACCCACACCCAACGTGCACGTTGTAGCGAACGCGCGCGATCTCCGGAACGTGAAATTACAATGTTGGTGGCTCACATTTTAAGCCGATAACACATTTTGCAACAACGAACGTATAAGAGGCAACTCTCAGGTAATACTTAAGGTCGTACCGTATAAGGTCGTAGACATTATCAAGGGCTTATAGGCATTCTAGTACATAAATATATGTAATTATACGTCATATCGTGATGAGAATCTTGGAGCCCCCTCCCCCGCCACCTAAAAATGCTCGACAAAATTGGCGATCCTCCATCTACCGGCTCCTCACTGCAACCGCGCCGCGGCTCGTTGCGTTCTCTCTTCGACGCGAAGACCGCGAAGTTTGCCGAACCGAGACGATCGCGGCCGAATGTCCCTGAAAAAGATCGTCGCGTCGTTCGCCTTTAATAACGCGCGGAAGAATTTGGTTGGATACGTTTTACAAGTTTGCCCGAAAAAAGAAGTCTTCCGTCCGAGCGTGTAGGCCTACCGGTACATACAGCGCGCCTACGGAGCGCGGATCAATCCGAAGAGAAGAGAGGGCGTTTGGCAAATAAAGCGAAAATCAAGACTCGGGGTCCCGCGGCAAAAAGTTGATTATCCGTGCATGAACTGGATTTCCGTGGCGAAGAAGGAGCACTACGGAGAGGAGCACCTGTCCTCCGCGCGTGAGGCCCAACAGCGCTCGCTCGGAGACCCACGCGGCGAGCGAAGCGCTCTCCTAATATCGTGGTGGGGTCACTCCATTGTCCGCGCGTTACACAGAGTCCGCGCGCTCTCTTTTACGTAACGCGGCACAATGGGCCTGCCGATTAACGCCATTAATCGCAGCAAGTCGCGCGAAACCGTGCGCGACAACGCACGGTCGTCGGAGCGTGGGTCGAGGTAATTTGTTTTTTTTTTCTTCCCTAAGCATTTCTCCAGTGAAAATCCGACTAATTCGCGATTACTTCGTGCGTGGAGAATTTTCAAGCGTGACGGAGAGAGCGAGGCACCGCGCGAACATTCGCGCGTTTTATGGACGAATAACCGCAAGTCTCGCATGAGAGGAAAATCATTCTTTTTTTTTCTGTTCTGCGGTAGATACACAACATCCGCGATTATGAATACAGCGCGTGCAAACCTTACAAGATATTAGGATTTTCGAGTCCAAATTTAAGAAGGTTGTCCGAAAAAATTGAACGCGGTACGTGATATCTCGGCAACTTTGACAAGCGAGAGCGGGGCAAGTTGACACAAAAAGTTGGCCCCTCGTGCCCATTGCTTTCCACGATAATAAGGGGCCACTTTCTCGCGGCAACACTGTTTAGCCGGTGTACACACCCAAAAGACGCTTGAAGTCTTCGTCGGTACTTTTAGTAGGTACCATAAATCGTCTTTCAATGTTAATATAGTTGAAGAAATCGGAGCAAGTTGATACGAGAAGTTGGCCCCCCGCTTCCATTATACTTTCCATGTCAAAGACTGGCCAACATCCCGTATTAACTTACCCCGCTCTCTACTAGTCCGAAAACGAGAGGTTCTGGAGACAACTTTTACTCGAACATCGTGCAAAAAGACAATACAACGTATCCACAATTTAGCCTAGCAAATAACAGATTTAATGTAGGGGAGAGTGTTGGACTTTGGGTCATTTTTTGGTTTTTCCCTTTTTTTATTATTATTATTACGATTTTGTAAGAATTAAGCGATGCAAGGGATACTACAACTATTTTTCTATCTTGACTTGTTATGTTTTATTTTTGCCACAAATAGTTTAGCTGAAAATGTGAATTTAATGAAATATTACAATGTGACCCAAGGTACAACGCGGTCGTGTACCTTAGACCACCATATGTTGTACCTCGGGTCAGTAATAAAATGAATAAGAATACATCGATAGTGACTCGCCAGCAGCTCCGGGAGCTTGGTTGGGAGGTTCTTTTGCATCCACCTTATAGTTCGGACCTGGCACCAAATGATTACCACCTGTTCCTGTCTATGGCGAATGATTTTGCTGGTGAAAAATTCGTCTCAAGAGAAGCTTGTGAAAATCGACTGTTCCAGTTTTTTGCCAATAGGGACGAGGGTTTCTATAAGAGAGGCATAATGGCATTACCTTCAAAATGGCAGCAAGTTATTGAACAAAACGATGCACATTTGACCTAAATCGGATCATTCTAACTGTGGCGAAAAGGATGTGGTCGCCATCTAATCGGCGGAGCGTTTCGTCCCGGAGTCGGCCTGTGGACTACTCAGTAAGGCTAGACCACGCTCTATGGTCCTCGGTGAGAGACGGGCAGTTGCGGTCGTATATAGAAACTTGCCCGTTGTTGGACCACTAACGAGAAACCGAGAGCCGTGAGTCGGAGGGTCGGCGCCACCTAGCGGCAGGGCGCCGAAGCGCGACGGGTCGCCACACTAACTATGCTAAATAAAGCCTTCAATTTCATGCAAAAATAATGGATTTCTTTTTATTACACCTAATATAATTGGTTACCATCTGGTGAGTAGGAGCAAGACTATAAATTCATTTAAATGAACAACTAAGTACCTATGTGCAGACCGTTAGAGCAGGGAGCCAAGTGACCCAAGGTAAAAGCAGGTCCGAGGTGCAACACTCTCCTCTAAGTTCACATACTCGCGTAGATATACCGGATTAATTAGGAACAAACGAGGAAGAACATGCTCGTTCGTTAATTTCGTTACTTCGGTTCCAAACAGTTCCCGCTCTCCCGAAGCGCTCGCACGTCACGGCTCGTGCGTTCACGTGACTCTCTTTTATCGAGCAACTAATGTTCGTCGCGCGATGACAATACCACGAATTCCTTTCGCCCCCATCCTCCTAAACACGCCATCTCTCTCGCGGCTATACGTCGGTCCTTCGTCCCGATTCCTACCACGACTAAGCGAAACGCCAGCCATTTCTGGCTGGTTTTTGGAGTTATCCGAATTTATCTAAATGTCATGGTAAATTATGGAAAATTAGGGTCGGCCAGCGAGACGCGCCAGTGCGTAATTCGTGCGCGTGGAACGCTAGCGTAAATAACGATGCGTACTTATATCTACGGATTTGCACGTCGCGATAGTTATTGAAATGACAGAGCTGCGAGCGTTGGCTACGATATCTTTGATCTACGCGTGTATTACCTACGGTGGTCATTTGACGGAGTCGGGAATATTTTGATTCCGACCTCCTGAATTGATTCCACCTGGGGGAAAAAAGAGCGACGTGTGAACGTACACGCTCGATCGAATAAAGTTAACTATAATGTCCCCGTATGCTTTGGATAACGTTACTTCGAAAGGTCGCTACCCCTTTGAAATTATACGGGGTATTTGTTTCAATACGCGTTAGTATAACGGGTTGCATATCTGTTGGTGTACCCGTTCGCTGTGAGATCCTGTAATTTCGTGGTAATACCGATAGCCAAGATTCGATTCAAATGAAACCATCAGTCTGAGAAATATCGGTAATCTCATTAGTGGTTAGAGTAACAAATGCTCCGATATAATTTCAATACTTGTTTGCGTTTTCTCGAATCGTCAGTGAAATAAACGTAAGCAGTACCATTATTTGGTTCGGATCTTTGGTGCCGGTATTACCATGAAATTATACACTGAAAAAAAAGAATAAATTTTAATCCTAAAGAGTGAGGTTAAGTAAGTATTGAAATTTGTATCAAACACAAATGTGTCTTGAATGTCATACAATCTCTCCTTGAAGGTCATATATGACCTTTATAAAAGCGCGTCGCATGGGTCGTGGATTTCTGTAAGATATGAGCTTTAATATTAAGAAACAATCGAAATATTAGATACGAAGTTATTACTTGGAGTTAAGATAAATACGTGTCCTTTAGAATTAAGAGTGTAATTTCGTAAATTTAATATAGGTACGCTCGTGTATCGTGTCTGAAAATTGAGGAAACTTTCAACAGTGCAAATACGGAACGATAATCCCCTCCCCCATCTTTCCGTTTAAAAGCTTAAAAGACAAAAACTTAAATGGAGTCGAACTAATTAGCTAACTAACTAATTTACAACCGGGTGTCCGCGTTTTTCGTCCCTGTATGGACAGGAAGTGACGACATGGCGGCTCGATTCGCAATTTCACAGACAGGGTGTTCCTTCCACGCCGAAAGGGCTCGGAGCAAGACTGGTGGGCCGTAAACTCATAAACGGTAGTTCGAAACCGGAAGTGATGCAGTTGGTAAGTGGCAGTTATCGATAGCTGGTAGTTACTACCTCCGCCCCGAGTCGGCAACGCCGAACCCCTCGAACGGACGAGGGCCTACCCCCGCAAATAACAGGGCGGTTGGCGTCGGTAAAAATTTTAGAGCCCCTCTTTCTCTCTCTCACTCTCTCGGCTTTCCCTCTCCACCCATTTGGTCTCCGTCCTCACTTCACCTTTCGTCAACGCGCTAATTCGTTCCTCTCTTTTCTACTCTCGCTGTCTCTTGGAACGTACCTATGTGATCACTTGTCCCGCTTAGCAAGCACTTGAACGTCCTTCCATTATATGTAGACATGGAACATCGTAGCACGTCCTAAGGGGAAGTTGGCTCCTCGTTTTCATTATTTTTCATTGCAACGAAGGGCCAACTTCATGCTGGAATGTACCCCAGTCTTGCCTACATCGTTTACTTATTAATTATTGTTACACGATTGTCTGACGAATTTCGCGTAAAATTTGTAATAATACAGAAACTTGGAATTCTCATATCTTTTTTTCAATTAAGAATAGGGGAGACCGGGGAGGGTTGATACAGGAAGTTGGCTTCTTGATCGCATTATTTTCCATGTCAACGAAGGGCCAACTTCATATAAGAACCTTCCCCCGCCGCCCCTACAGTCAATGAAAGACGGGCGACATATCAGGCGAGTAGAAATTGATGTAGGGTAGTCCAAGGCGAATTGTGGATCATAGATACTTTTTTCTCAAATCGTGTTGAAAATGAGCATTTCGATCGTTCGTATTACTTCGTTCCTCGTCAATGAACTCAGATCTTATATCTTATATCTCTGCGAATAACCACGGACGGCTGTCGATATACAGACTTTACTTTACAAACCAATGTGTCTCTCTGAGACCCACTCTTGCATTAGCCCCTTCTGTGTAAAGATAGACTACTCTACAAAAAAGAATACACTTCCTAATAGTACACCTCCCAATAGTACACCTTCCAATAATAAATCTCCCAATAGTCCATGGACTTGCATACTTCCCAATGTTAGCCCACACCCCACTCCCAAAAGAATCTCTCAATATTCCGCTACCTTACCACGCGTTCATGTATGTTGAAGTGCACAACACCTCAAGGATGCATGCAAATTATCACCGATTTGGTAAAGGGAAGATAACGGGAAATTAGGGAAAGCGTTTAAGAAGGGGATGGACTATCTCGAGGCGACCGAGTACCTACGGCGATATGGACTATCGGGGGGATTGTCTGTATACAGGGTCTTTCGCTCAGAATAGTAATAATCAACGTAGCCTCATTTGTCAATATTTATCCTACCGACCAATCAACGGGACAATAGTTAATCGACCCTGCTCCTCTGAGTTCAGCTGACAATCGGGTGGAATAGAGAGAAGTAGAGTGATTGGTTAAATAACTTGTCCCGTTAATCCTTCATTGGACGGTAGGATAAGTATTGACAAATTAGGCCACGCCGATAATTACTATCCTGAGCGAAAGAACCTGTAAAATCGCAAAGTGCAACGTCGAGTCGCGCGATGCAGCATGGCTTGTCGTGAATGGACCTTTATAGTTTCCGCGACGGAGCGTAGCTATCTCGCATATTTACGGCGACCAATGTCTACTGCCAACTGGAAAGTCGACGTTGAGCTTTCACGCGTGACAATTTCGTTCTTTCCTGCACCGGTGAATCGCTGATATTTCCACAAGACAACGTGACGTCTCTCGCAATCGTGCGAGATGCCTAACTGGAGGTATTATTTTCTTTTGACATTTTCCTACGATTAAAGTTGCATAACGAAATTGTGGCTTTCTGTAACTGCGGTACGAACGCCGGATAATATGTTTTGGCCGACTCAAAAAGTACGGAAGCACGAAATAAGTTGACACGCGAAGTTGGCCCCGCGTTGCCATGGAAACTAGCAGGTACGAGGGGCCAACTTTCCGCGTCAATTTGCCCTAATAAGCAAGCGTGGTATCAAGATCCAGACGAAAAGAGAGAGACAGAGAGCAATGACGCGAGTACCGTATCGCACTCACGGATCACTTTTCGAAACTGACCTACCCTAACTACATACATATTTCTAGTTGCCAGTACATGCCATAAAAAGCAAATGAAATACGACTCAAACTACCTACATATACATCTACCTACCTACTTTTGTCTAAGTGTATAAGGAATAGGTACTATTATAGGGTTTGTAATCTAGAAATGTAATGCTTACACTCTCGGGACTCTCCTATCAGGAACGTTAGGGGCATGTCTAGACTAGACGGGGATCCTATCAGACTTTCCCGTTATAACGAGTGGCGCCATTAGTTTACGAACCGTCCGCAAAATCTAATTCAAAGTCTAATAGAGACTCGATCCGTATATCCATCATAAGGAAATGTAACATTTCTTGTAACCAATTGCCGCGTCTTGTAAGTTAAAATTGACGGAGCTTTCATGTCGCTAAACATAATATGTGTATTTAATATCTACGAATGCACTCGCTTTGATCATCACTCCTCGCTCTCTTCTCTCGCTCCTTCCTTCCTTCTCCCTCCCTTTCTCCGTCCCCTCTCTCTTGCCCCCCCCCCCTTCTCATCCTTTCTCTTTCTAACGCGAGAAGAAATCCTCGAGCCACGATAGTTTGTTACGCCACTGCAGTTGCTACCGACTTACTTCGGGCCCACCGTGCGGAGTCAACCGAGGAGTTCCAAGACCGGAAATGTCTCACGATAAGGAAACGTTTTAGTCTCGTTTCGGATACTTCCCAGGTGTTCTATCGGAAGGGGAAGGGGGAAGAGGCAGTCGTGTTCCGAGGAACTAGGCTTTTAACGCGTAACCGTTAATTTTCAGCGTCTTCCGTCTCTATACCTATATGTATACCTACCCGTTTCCAACTTCATCGCGGCCAAAAGAGACGTTCGTACTGCAGTTTCTCGAACAATCTCCAGTCCGGTGGTGTGTACCTATAGGCGTACCCATCGGTAAGTAGGTAGATTACCTACTGCGTGGGGGAAGGACAAATCGGGACACCTCGGGGATCTTCAGGATGCTTTTAGCCGGTGGAGGAACGAGTTATTTATCGTTGCTATCTCGTCCCGCGAGCGCGGTCGGATCGAGCCGAGTGGGACGAGAAGCTCTCAATCCTCCTCTTATTAAAACCTGCCCCCCTCCTCCCTATCGGAACCTATACGCCGCGGCGTACGGCACTTCTGGTACAGTCGGTCTTAGAAGCTTTTTCGTTCGTGTCGGGGATGCGCGCAGCGCATGCGTCGTCGGCGCGTTCCTTTCGTAATCACGCGCGAATACATTTTCTTCTTTCCGCGACACGGATGGCAACTGTCGTTGCGTTTCAAGCGAAGGAATATTTTATCGTAGTTGTGAAACAGCTAGAGATGTGACAAAAATGACCCGCGCGAGAGATAATATAATTTTACAAAAACCGCAATTTGCATTCGTTACCACGTTAAGAGATTTGCTCCATCAAAAGACTGCAGGCTATTTTTCTTTGGGTGTAGGACTGACGAAATTTTTTCCCGGAAAAAAAATGCGAATTTTTCTGGAAATCCCGAAGGAACGGTTGACGCGATGAGTCGGATTTTCTCTTCTGGACAGTTCTTTCGCGACATAAGTATTATTTCGAGAATAATTACAATTATTTTCTGCGCGTATGGAGTAAAATTGAAAGTTCATAACTAAATGAACATTTCACGATAGATTTTGTTTAGCGTAATTTTGGAGGGGGGTCATCACCAGGTATCCACCATATCAATCTCAATACGGCAACAATGTACGTTGAGCTAGCGAGATGTTTTGCAAGTCGATTCGAAATGATAATTTACCGACAGACCGACGATAAACTTATCGCGTCGACTATACAGTTGCCACCGCGGCTGCTAGTTTGAACATTTCTACGATACCGAATCTATCCAGGTCGATGATATTTATGAATTGCTCTTCCAATGCGAGCATATCGCGGCGTTTTCAGTCGTAGGCAAAGACAGAGAGGAGCCTCGCTCCTCGAACAAGGTGCGCGTTGAGATAGAGAGAAAATGCGTGACTTCGCGACTGCCGCTGCAGGCGTCGAGATCGACGTGTTTTGGATACTCGGAAGTTTAACTGCGAGCAATGACTATACTGCAGCCATTACGCTAATGGGACGGCCGACCGACCGGGTCTCTATCAGCATCCGAGAAGACAAGAAGAACCGAGCGAACGCGAGAGAGCGAGAGACTACTAAAAGACCGAGCACGTACCTGCCGGAGAACACATTACTCATAATCTCTCCGCGGTCGGATTGGGAGAGTACCGAAACGCCCGTACGCGCCCTCGCGCGAACGGGATTCCCTGAAATTTCTCACTTGGAAAGCTTATTTCGTCGCCGCGCCGCCTCGCAGCGCGGTTATCGCCGCGACATTTGCAATGTTAATTCGCGCGCGCACGAGGCGCCGAGGGGACGTACCTACACGTATTATACATCAATACATAGGTACGTATGAGCGTGTCGCGTTCATCGGGACGCGAGGAGACGCGCGGAAGCATTTGCCTTTCGTAGCATTTGCCAAAGAGATGACGAACTTAACCCGCATACGGTCCTCTGGCCTATAGCGTTCAATATTGATCAACTGTGATTATGTATTTAACACGTTGACTGCCATGTTGGTCCCATGGGACCAACAAGTAATGTGCCTAAACCGGCCGCGTTGGTCCCATGGGACCAACGCAGGTAAGGACGCCTTCCAGACCGTTGATTCAAATTTGACTGTATTTTGCTATAGGTATGGGAAGGGACCAACATGATGATGTTTCTTTTGTTCTGAACTTTATTTGAACTTCTGAACTTTTCTTTTTAACTTTATTTTGTTCAATTTTTTCGAAAATTATTTTGCCGAAAATTAAATCCACATGAATTATTGCGTTTTCTAAGTCAAAATACATTATAATTTATCATTGGCCTGTGGGGACTATTTTTGAAAAATATGGCTGGCAATCAACGTGTTAAAGATAACTTTCTGAAGCTTGTAGACATTGTTTTTCTTTAAAACAACAAATTTTTACGATTAATCAGTTTGGACGGCTACAAGAAACTGCAGTACACTAAAGACCTTTGGGTCACATATGACCCATACTAGTCTAAAATGCATATTTTACTCGTAGATTTCATTTTATAAAATGTCCTGACATCATAATCTACCTTTTGAATGACCGTTCTAAAAAATTAAGACTCCTGTAAGCGTCTATGTAATATTTCCATTTTCAAGTTTCTGAGCGCTTTCCAATCACCGTCAAGTCAAAAGGCGTGTGCCGCATAGAGACAGTGTGATGGGTTCATACACGCTCTGCTCGCTTCTATAAAAAAAAAACTAATAAAATTTAAAGTTTTAGCGATATTAAGAGTTACTTAACAGTTTAACAATACATATTGAAGGAGCTAAATAAATTTTATTAATCATCAGTAGATACATTTCTTTTTTATTTGCGACTGGGTCATATTTGACCCGAAGTTCTCAAGTGTACAGTCAAAATGAGGGTCGTATCAGGGCTAAGGATCTAGTGATAGTTGGATTCACTAGGATAGCTGCCATGATTTTTTCCTAGATTCTAGATCCATTCTCATGTCCAGATGAAGAATACTTCATTGATAAACCACGGTTTTTCTGATAAAGGAGACCTTCAACTTGTTTCGCCTGGTCTTAGCTTCGTTAATAAATGTTTCTTCAATCAAACATAACTTTACGAAAAGTCTGTAACACCCCCCGAAAAGACCAAATCACTAATTATTGGAATACAATGATTTAATGCGAAAAATGAAGATCACGTGTAACAATTTGATGTTTCCTTTTACTGGAAATATCATAGATCATTAATTAAATCATATTTCTTTTTGGAAATGAGAATGGATTTAAATTTCCAATAATACCAGTTGATGTTCACACATTATCCTATAGACTCTGAATGTAAGGAGTAGGGGAGACCGGGGTTTAAGTTGATATATGAAGTTGGCCCCTCGTTGCCATTGCTTTCCATGGAAACGGAGGGCCATCTTTTTGTATCAACTTGCCCCGGTCTCCCCTATGCGTAAAATATGGCGACTTTACCAACTATGATAGGATCCTTAGGGCAACTAGGAAATGGTTATCACAGACAACCCTCACAATAATTCGTACTCCAGTCCTAGACAAATCTCTCAATAGTCCACTATGTCGATCAACATTTGCGCATGTGCGTTGCGTAATAGTGAAGGCAAGTTAAAGTTGGCAGATGAAGTTGGCCTCTCATTTCTATTACTTTCCATGATAACGAGGGGTCAACTTCCCGTTGACACGTGCTCCAAGCTCCTTTACTACAACAGCGCATGCGTAGTAGGAGCGACCGAAGTGTGAACGTTGACGCGTGAAGTTGGCTCCTCGTTGCCATGGAAAATAATGGAAACGAAAGGCCAACTTCCTATTGCAACTTGCCCGATCTCCTTTACTGTAAGAGCACATTTGCAGTAGGGGAGACCGAAGCGTGAAGTTGGCCCCTCCTCGTTGCCATAGAAAGTAATGGGAGCAAGGGACCAACTTTCTGTTGCAATGTGCCCCGAAGTGAGGGGAAACGTTTAAGGAGGGCTGGATTTCAGAAGTTAGTCGGTTTCGATGATACAGACTATTGTCTGTACATGATCGATCGAGTGAACTGCGCATAAACGATTTCCAGTTATCTATTTTTAACTATTATTTAGATCGGTTGAAGATCATTTGGGAAAAAAGTACCTAGGGGTGATAGGAGACAATCATAATAGGAAGATGGTTTCTTGTTGCCGGGGAAAGGGTATACCTACACTGAGAGTGAAAAGTGTAGTCAATTTGACTAAATCGGTGGTTACGAGTGGGGGAATCAAGTTACTTGGATTAATAATTGACTCGAATGGACCACAGCCTGTTTCCCTCGAACAGCCGTTAATAATGATTATAACCATTAATTATTGGAGCAACTAATTCTGCATTCTCCCACCCGTATAAGCGCAGATTTAATTCGATATATCGGTGGCTTAGGCGCAATAGGTCGTACACACACAAAAAACACGTTATTGCGTTTTTAACGCCATTTGATTGTAACCCTCAAAAGTATGTCCTCTTACAATACATCATAAGCCTTATCTCCATTTAAAACGCTCTCTAATTTATTATTTCAAAAGGTCGTATGCCCAGCGAATATTGTCACTGTGAAGTTTTTTGCGTCTCCTGTAAAATTTACTGTTTCGGGGATACGACCTATTGCGCCTAAGCCATCGATATATGTACCATTTTTTTCCTCAGTGTAATGGGAATGATGGCTCAACTTTCTGCATCCAGCTTATCCTGGTCTTCTGTACTTTTGACTATCAACTCTAACGAAGTTTTCGAGCCTCTAAAAAATCAGACAAAATTAAATAGACAAGACCGAGACGAGTTGGCACTGGAAGTTGGCCCCCCGTTGCCATGAAAAGTAATGAGAACGAGGAGCCAGCTTTCTCTGTCAAGTTGCCCCGGTCTCTCCTATACCTACTCGGACGCTCTCTAATGGACTAAATATCTTTACTACGTGATCGCGACATATCATTTAAACTATGCGCCTAAAGGTAAAAATAAAGTATGGAATTTTTAACCTCGGAGAAAATACCTCGTACCCTTCGAATCACGCGATGAAACTCGTTCGGGCCACGTCGTTTCTAGAGAGTTCGCGATATCTCGAAAGGTACCAGTTTTCCGTGACTGGAGTGCCGCGCTCGCGCGCGATATAGGTAGATATCGGTCGAGTGGTGTCGCGGTCGGCCGCTCGAGAGAGGTGGGTATACGGGTTCTCGCGCGTACCGCACGGACTTTCCTACAATTTAATCTAATCTTAATTAAGTTTACTATGTGGAATCAGCCGTATCATACTATCGCGCTCAGGGATCTCGAGCATTTCGTCAATCGTTATTACCGATAGAAAGAAATGAGACTATTCGATTACCTCATATTCGAGCACTTATGTACCTATAGGTATCTGAATGTATATAAATGTCCATAGATATAGGTATAAAATATATACCGGTATGTCGGCACGTATACATACTTCGAGAACGGATGGAACCCTGCGTGGATGCACGGACCGGTCAAATGGGCGCATTAGTTTCATCACGCGAATACTATCCTGCTCTTTATTGCTCTCGTGAAGAAATTACCACGTTGATATATATATACCTGACTTAAAGAGGTCCCCAATTTTTTATTTTGCGCTAACTATTTCAATTGGGGAGAAGTAGCCTCTTCAAAACTATATTCTCTGGAAGCTTATTAGGTAAGAAACGAAGCAAGATAGGAATAGAATTTCGTAAATGTATTATAAGTTTTCTATATATATAATCTTTGACTTTTAATTTTTGGAAAGAAATTATTTAATAAATTTATCGTTTAGAACGTTGATAGGTATCGATATATATATATATATATATATCGATAAAAAATACAGAAAGTACAGGTACATAACGTTCTGAATTTGACCTTCGAACGAATGATCGTATTCGTTTCATCAAAAATGAAATGGAAAACTCTGTTTTTAAAACTCATTCATTGTTTTTTTTTAATTTACATAAATGTTTGTAGTATAATATCCATTTAAAGATGGAGTTTAAACTTGCATTTTCTGCGTTTTGTATTCAGTCAATTTAGAACAGACTTTGAGCTTTTTATTTCATTTTTATGAATGGAATATAATTATTCGTTCATCTCTGCTACGAGTACTTATTGAAACTTATTACGACAGCTCTTAACTTAATCTTGAATAACTCAGTAAGGAAAAAATGGTAAAACGTTGAAAATCTGTACTCCATAGAAAACAGAAATAAAATGTCATAATACAAATGTAAAAGATATTTAAAAAATAAATTATTTTATATATTTAATCTTAATAACATATGAAAAAACGTGTGTTGCATGCAAATTAACATACTTCCATCTACAATATATACTGTGCAGAGGACTAATATCTTTCTCAATGTTGCTGCCTGCATCTCGTCGGCCAATTGTATAGCAGCGATACAGTGTTGGACCAAAAGAAATATGCCAGTAGTCGTGACACCTATTTTTCTGAAGACTAAGCCTAAAGTAGCCCCTAGACGGTCAATATATCGATTCAATATGTATTGATCAATACGTATTGAAAGGCTATATTGAACGTTTAGGAGAGCTTCAAACATATTGACGGCATATTGAAGCATATTGATGGAAATTTATATTGAAGCGTATTGATGGAAGCTATATTGATGCTCATATTGACGTCTATGAGGCATATTGATCAGTAATTGCTCTGCTTCTGTGACTCGAAGATAGTTCAGCAAATGTTCGTGTGTAAAACGATTTCTCAGCCTGTACCATTCTTTTGACCAGCGTCTTTGTCTTTTCTTCTTTCGTTTTTTCATTTCACACACAGCCAAAGTCTAAGTAAGAAAAGCAAAATCTCTATGGGACACCATTGCTTGAGATATTGGAAAAAATAAGAAACAAAAATAAAAACGCGCACCACGTATCGCGAACTTTCCAAGCACAACCAACAGTCAAAGTGAGAATGGCTAGTCGTCGTATTGAAGGAGCTATATTGAAGCTATATTGAAGCGTATTGATGAGACCTTCAATATATTGATCAATATATTGACCGTCTAGGGCCTACTTAATAATAAGCACCGATTTTCATGATTGTCACGGCAATACTTTAGTTCTGGAAAACGTCGATGTAAGGGAAGAGCGAGACAAATTGGCGCCTCGTTTCCATGTAAAATAGTGCTAGCGAGGGGTCAACTTCTCGAATCGATTTTTTCTAGATCTTCCCAACTCATCAAATTACGTCTTTTACAGCCATACGATCGACGAATTCATTGGGTTGTCTCAATATTTGGACAAAAAAATAGTCGCAGCAACTATTTTTCCGACAACTATTCGAGTTTGCTAATTGGCACTAGCTTTCATAGTTTTCGCAAATATTTATTCTCAGAATGTGGATTACGTTGGTGATACATTGTACCTATCGAACTGTCACGAGCATGAAAAGATTCCAACTTGCTTCTCCAACTAACCGAAAATCCGACCAGATCGGAATCTCCGCAGCGTTGCGCCAAAATATCCAATCTTGTAATTAGCACTCGCGGCCAATTACTATAATATTTATACAAGAGCGATGTCCAATTAAGATTGCTTATCGGCAATGTCGTGAGTTCTTATTGTGTAATCTTATCGGCTGATTCTATTTGTCGCCGAGAGCCGCGCGTGTAACACGGATACAAAAACGAGCATAGATAGATACTATTCGCACTACCGCGCGAATGCGTCTCCGAGAAGGACCCGCACGTCGCAGGTGGCGCGGCGATTGCACAATGCAGGCGGCGCTCGTGTTCGTCGTCTGGTGTGCGTTGACCAATTGACCAATTGCCGCCGATTGGTTAAAACCCTCCGCCGCGATATTCGCGCCGGTATTGCGTTGCACAACGGGGTGTATTAATTTTTGCAACGTTTTAGGTGAAACTCAACGCGACTACAGCGATGGCGACGGCACACAATTGCGGGCGGTGTACCAATAGAAATATTATACCGAGTATCGACCCAGCTTCCGCGGTAGCGCGACCAAAGATAATAATGCCTTCTGCGATATTGCGCGATATCGAGTACGCGAGATAATTCGCGCGTTTTCCCATCGAGAGTCGTCGCTCGACGTACCGTTTGAAAACCAATTCACCAAACCGACAGCACCAAGAGGAGTCCGCCTCGCGTAATCTATCCGTCGGATAGCGGCGTGTCGCGGCGAATTTATGGAATCGTTGCAACCGCGTTGCCGTTTGATAACGCGAGCCAGAATTCGGAACGCGCTCGGTCACCTAGGGGGCGTCACATCCGTTGGTTCTTCTTCATTTTTCAGTTCGATTGATGCGACTATAACTTCGGACTTCAGTTTGCTGTTTTCATGATTTTGCCTCTACTCTTTAGGTATAAGCGATATAGCTACAACCAACGAAGGAACTATCGACGCGCGAGCTTGAGCTCAAAATTGGCGCCAGCGTGCGAGTCGACTAATTACGTCGGAGGAGCGTCAAAAATGATATACCCGTGGCATTTGACTCGACCCTCTTCTCTACTAAATTCAATACAGTTTTGCGAGGGAAGAAAAACAAGGATTTCCTTAATGCGAGCTACGCGAGGAAGGATAACGAGGAGCCGTCGGACTGACGGATGAAAAAAAAAAAAAAATAAGAGAAAAGAGCCGCAGAGCCTCGCCTTCCACAAAAGGCATCCTCCACCTTTCCGGCCGTATCGAGGAGGCCGGGAAGGTTTATCTCCACCAGCGCGTCGGTTCGTTATTATTTATGTACAAACTGACTGAATAAAAAAACATTGAGACCGGCGACCCTGCGGGCCCGGGCCTTAAACCAACAGCGAACGGATTTGTACCTCGACACGGGTCTGACTAACGAAGCAAACGCGAATGAAGTCTGTGTAATTAATAGCGAGCCCCCAAACTTCGAAATAGGCGGGTTCGCGTGCGAGAGCGTGGAAGGAAAATCTGAGTTGTGGGAGAGGTGCGCGCGGGATTACGGAGAAAGAGAGAAAGTATCCCCCTCGCGCGCGCGACTTTGAGAAGAACGTGGCCGTTATAACATCGCACCCCCGTTTCAATAGCGCCATAACCCTATCAATGTGAATTTTACAGGAGAGGCAAAACAAAAACGAGATTGGGAATGTAATATTTTTTTGAGCAGCAATTTTTGAGCGGAATTTATTAGAACTATTGATATGGCACTTTTACATATTATAGGCATGTTCGTAATGTACCTGTACGTTGGGCAAAAAAGTCAATTTCAATTTTTTAGGGACGTGGCACTATTGAAACAGGAGTGCGATATGTACCTATCTCGAGTGCCGTCAAAGGCATGGGACATTCGACATGTAAGCTCTAGGGTAGTTCCGGAGAGTATAAAAACCACGCTGTGGGGTTAGAAATTGTCTGAAATTTCAGTTGTGATAATATGTACCTACCTATACAAAATGCATTTTAAATTTGCGAAATTGTACACGGGAAAAAAAAGATTTTGCAGTCTTAGCAAAACCAAGTTTTGCTAAGAACTTTTCGCTATCGCGGGCCGAACCCGCGCGCGCGCGTATAGCCTAACTGTAGATCCTACGCTGAAAGAAAAGTACCGATTCTCTGCAGCAGATCAAAGTAGGTAAGTATATCTAAAACCATTTCGCTATTACATTGTTTCGGGTTGTCGAAGTAGATCCATTTTTCATCACCGGTTACGAGAGATACGCCATAGAAGAACTTTTCTTTTTATGCTTTGCAAGCAACTTTGTTCACTCTTTTCTTCTTTTTTAATCGTCGTGAAATTGTACATTCGTATCGACTTCAAACTGTTTGAGCCAATTCTCAGAGCGTTTGAGTAGGGTTTTCTTCCAATAGAGCTTGCAGTTGTTCATCTTTGAACTTCATTGTCTGACCTGGCCGTTGTTTGTCGTGAACATCACACAGTTTCGACTTTTGAAGCGATGAAACCTGCAGTCTCTACATACTATTGGAGCAGATTTAGCATAAGTTTGCACAAGTAATTCATTGAACTGCAGCAGCACTTAAAAAAAATCAAAGTAGTGTAGAAGTACACATTGAGAAAGCAATTTGTCGCGTTCCATTTTCTCAGGTTACAGACATAGACTTATATTAACCAAAAATGGCAGTTTAATGACTGAGTCTTAATGAGAAATGTCCATAATTTAGAGTGATACGAGAAGTGTTAGTCGCTGCATACCTACGTCATAAGTAGTTAGAGCCATCTAGGTACAGGAGAACAGCGGCTTTCAATGCAACCTCGTAATATGTAGCCCTTCTACTATACCTAGACTATACTCCCGGCATCACGGATTCTATTGCTGGTGACTTTTTAAAATTACATTTCTAAATGTACCTATATACTAACAAATGAACAATTAATCATGATACTTTTATTAACCAAAGCAAACGCCGCCGTAGTTTCTGAAAGTATGAATATTAATTGTTCATTGGCCAGTACGTTTAAAAACGACATTTTAAAAAGTCGCCATCGACAGAATCCGAGACGCCAAGAGTACGAGCCCAAAATAAAAAAAATGTAGGTATGACATGCCTGCAGCCAGGGCCTATCGAGGCGATTATATCTTGACCCTAGATAGGGTTGTGGTACATTTTCCACATGGGTAGGCTACGGCAGAAGGCCGCAAATATTTCCAACCGAATTCCTAGATAGACCCAAGTTAGGTAAGTATCTGTCAACAGAACCAGAGCTTCCATAAAACTGTCTTGGATACTGGAATAGGCCCTCGTTAGCCCTTAGTTGAATGCTGATAAAGCCGCAAATAGTACCTACTACCTAAATGTATAAGACAAAATATAAAAAGCGTTATGTGTGTTCCTATTACCTACATTTCCCATATTAGATCAAGTTAGGCTAATGTCTACGCACTCTCTTAATCTAAATCAGTGAAAATCACTGAAATCCAATTAATAGAAGGTCACTGAAATTGCAACAATATTTATTAGCTGAATTTCAGTGATAATATTCACTTGTTTCGATCTCCACAATTTCTTATTTTAAATCTATGTGGGTATTTGTTCCTACCGTATATATGGATATATGGATGAATATGGATTAAAAGAACCAAATCGCACGATTCGCCGTATTCAACCTCATAATGATTGAGAATACTGAAATTTTCTATCAGTGTAGTTATACACTAATCTTCAGTTATTTCCGCTGATTTAAATTCTGACTGAATAAAACGGTAAGCTCTATAGGTCACTGCTTCCTGTAATGTCATATAAGAATGCTGTGTAACTTTATATTAGGTATAGAATGTAGCATTTTATAGGGCTTATACAGTTGCATAGAGAATAGTGCCATTGGAGAGTATAGGATAGAGCCGTAAAAAAACAGAACGTTAGATAGTTCACAGGGCCACTCAAAATCGGTAACTTTCGACACCACCACGCACGCGCGAGCCCATCTAGACTCGCCCGGCAGGACTTAACGCGCGCCCGCGGCCCTGTTCGTCCGACGGTCCGCGCGACCACATGTAGCGACGTAGCGCGCGACACCTACATAGATAGAAGCCCTGCAGCGATAAAGTGATGGCAAGAGAAGAACACACTGACGCTAATAGCGTGAAATTATCCGTCAATCGCTACCGATCTTTACCGATAAAAGTTTCTCGACGCGAATAGGTATAAGACACTTTTGACTCTGCTGGTATCATTGAGGATTCAATTTGGACAATTTTTAATAAAAGTAAAGACAAGTTAAGCGAACAAAAGAATATCGAGTTAACCCCCGATTGTTGTATTACGCAACCATTACTACAGCGGGCTTCTAAATTCTTCTGTTCTATTCTAGGTACTATCCTCTACCTGCTTGGATGACGCTTAATGTCTCCAAAAAATGTCAGTGTCTCAAAAATATGTTAGCAATCCTGAAAGAGAACTTATCCATTCGCCAACGCGCGTATCGCGGGCATCAATTAGGTATTATAATAACTCGTAAAAGTCAAGTAGGTACTTCTTTACTTTCCCCTTTAGTTCCTTTGTTTAACTTTCCGAAAACACAATACTTTCAACAACAATCTTCTATAAAACCTACGAGTGCAAGAGAAAGTGTAAGTCACATTTCATGTAAGCTGAGATTATTTGACTGCAGTTAAGTAGAATTTGAAAAATCTGTCTAGATGATACAAACAGATATTTTAAATCGTACACACACACACATATCTGTTTTGTATCATCTAGACAGATTTTTCAAATTGTACTTAACTTTGCAGTTAAATAATCTCAGCTTATATGAAATGTGACTTAGGTACACCATTCTGGTTTTCAACGGCTCATATATCCCCGAAGGACTTTATAATTCATTTCATACCATAGTTTATCATTCGAATGTGTAGCCTACGAGTACGTCATCTTATTAATAAGGGAATTCCCTTTGTAATAATGTGAGAGAGACATCGAGTCAAATACAATACTCGGTTAAATTTTCACATTTGTCACCGTGATGGCTACGCGGGTGAATTCATCATCCACGCGCGAAGACCGGAAAGGGGCTGTCATCGAGTAAGTAATCCATTAAGGCTAACACGTCTTACTAATTAAACATTAAAACGAATACGACCATTCATTTAACATGAGAATCTATGGAAGTACCTACGCAAGTAATATGCTAATATATTCCCATTATGTGTGGATGCTCGTCGAGCCTTATTGTCGCATGATGTGTACCTATTACGTATAGTAGATACAGCAGTCAGACCAATAAATACCTGTGTACAATGTTTACCCAAATATTTATAAATTTTACGTTCATTCTCCGATTAACGATAATTAAAAATAATTCGTTACCATGTGGAAGCCTCTTAATATTCATTTAGTAGAGAGAGAGAGAGCCCGATTTTAGATACGAGATTCGTATGCGATGATCGATGACTTCGCGCAACATCGGAATTCGCAGCATGACCGTTCGCGCCGTTCCGTGATCGATAATCAGTGCGTAAATCATAATGCGCGTGGGGAACAATGGCGCAAAACGAGGGACTGTCGCTCGTTTACATTCCGCACGGCTCATTTTTGGATGGTGCACGAAATGGGGGAGAAGCACGGATTTGTTCCTTCGATCGAGAAAGAATTGAATCGGAGCGCGCGTTACGGGTTCAAACGTGAAAACATTATTGCGCCGGGGTTAATTTTCACGCACTTATGTACCTATACGTACCTACCTATATGAATGTCGAATCGCTTAAGGTAATCCGTCAAAAAACGAAAAAATGAATATTTGGGTGAGTTCATATCTTGGACCTAATTCTTCGAAGCGGATGACAGTAGATATAGAATCTCACTAATCTCCAGCTGGTGTTGGATTACTGGATTTGCCAGATTATTGGAATGTAGAGAGTAGAAGAGTTAAGTAGGTACCTATATATACAACATGTAGGTATGTGAAGTTCCGAATGTTCACTTGAACGAAAAATGTTGGCTTTAAGGTTTCTCGAGCGTTATATTAAAAATAGTGAGAAGTGCTTGAAAATGATTGCATTCGGTAGATTGAAGTAAAAAAAAATTCAGTTAAATTATCAAGTCTTTTAAGAAGCTCGTTGCAAAGATTTTTAAATAACGAAATAACATGTGTTCTTATGGGTTATAACCAACAAACCGCGATATTTCTGAGAAAAATAGTGAAAAAATTCTGAAATTTTTTGAACAGCAAGTTTAATGAACTAAAATCATCTACCTATACCTACCAATTTTAACATTCATTAAGAAGCCCGTTCTTTTTTTATTAATTGTTTTTTATAAATTTAACCTTTGATAAGTCAATGTGGCAACGTTGCATGACGTACAGATGTATGACCAGATGTTTTGGGCTCCATTTTTTGAACTCACAGATACACACATAAGTACTACTGTACGTCAAACGTTGTCGCCCCACATCGCACAAAGAACATACTTTAGAGTGTTACCGTACTTCAGTGGACTAACTTTTAGCAGGGAAAAAGCCCCTGTACCTCTCGAGAAGCCTTAAGAAATCATGGCCAATGTTGAGTTTATTGATTACTAGACCTACCTATAGAGAAATTTTTGCGAACTGGGCGACGATCGAAAATAAAGTAATCAATAAACTTAGCAGTTGCCATAGTCTTTCAAAGTCGAAATTTTTTGTTCAAATGAACGCGTTCGGAACATCAGGCATATAATAAAACATATAATCCGCTTAAAGTGGTCACAACGTGCATTATTAAACCTTTTAATAGAGTTACGCAAAAGTAAACTACAAATTCTAATGTTATATTATACTTTTAGACGCCGCTACATATACATTTGATATCAAAAAGTTAAAAGTTGTTGCTCAGAACAATGGTTTTCAACAGACACTCGCCTCTTTACGACTATTCTTGTCGTAGGTATAGGTACCTACATATGTAGGTACGCGGCGCTATGGTGCTGGATTACTGGACATGCCGGAGGAGGGAAGCGCCGGATTAGTGAGATTGTACCCTACTTTGTTCGCAGTACCACCGACAGTATAATTCGGTTCTTGTAAACATAAAGCAAAGAAAACATACACCCATAGAGGTAAAGAGGAAACGCGCTTAAACGATTTGTCGACGTCGCGATCGACGGCGTTCCGAAACTCTTCAAAGACTGTGGACGCGGGGCAACCGTTATCTCATATAGGTAATATCGATCATTCTGTTTGATAATGTGACCGATTCGATAAGCTGAAAATAAATCACATAAATTCAATCGAGATTGAGAGTTAAATCGTTATACTGAAACGAAGCATCGTTTGGTACCTATGTCATCATCGAAGCGACTGATATCGAGCTAAAATTTCCACGTAACGTGTTCGTGAAATACACACAGTTGCAATGTGTTTGGAACAAAAAATTTGCCTTCAAATGGTCACTAAATATATGTTTTTAATTTCATAGGTACCTATAAGAACAGCAGATTTTTCTATCAATGAATAACATAGCAACACAGATATATATAAGTGTTGTGTTTTCATGAAAATCATAGATACAATTTACTGCTCTTGATTTTCGGGTAGTAACCGTGTCCACATTTATTCATTTATCGACGTTTAGTATAAATATTACAGCTTGCTTCATCAGGATTGATGATCTGATACTGTTACTAAGTATGACAACAGCCGTGATAGCCTAAAAATTTCAATCATGAATACTTAGAGTTATGAGTAGGTATACTAATTACTATATAATCCTTGGTTTCTCTGGTTAATAACCACAAGTCCATATTTATTCACTTGCCGACATTTCATACACTGAAAGAAATTATTTCTACTATAACTGCTACTACTACTTTCTACTACTTTCTATTACCTATATAATGATACATTCAATTAAATCTGCGTTTACGGGTGGGGCAATGCAGAATTAGGTAGTTGCTCCGACTAATAAATTTGGTTATAACGATTAACAGCTATTTGAAGAAAACAGGTCATAGTCCATTCGAGTCAATTATTAATCCAAATAACTTGATCTGCATTCCCCCACCTGTAACCGCCGATTTAGTCAAATTTATTTCATTTCTCTCAGTGTAAACATTGCAGTTGCTTCATCAGGACGGATGACTTCCTAAAGCCACTGTTACATGGCGCGTGGTTCCTGGAGCGTCTGACATAGGCGGTTCGCTATTGCGGCTCGCGGTTCTCGGTGCGTGGTTCGTAGGATCCATCGGCGGTCGGTAAATGTGCACAGATCAAAGAAGTTTTGTTCGCCGGTTCGTGCAAACCAAACCAAATGCGTTACAAATCTGTACAAACCACATGCCGTTTTGACACACGTGGTTGACTACGTTCGTGGTTCCCCGAATCACGCGCCGTGTAACCGCGGCTTAATACAGATACCAATGACAATAGCCGCGAAAATCTAACAGTTTTGATGAGAAAAATCTTATCGCGTTATGAGTATTTATTACTACTCTCGATTTCCGGGTAGTAACTGCGTCCATATTTATTCATTTTCCGATGTTTCTCCTAAACATTGCAATTTATTCACATCATCGGGGCGGATGACCTGATACCGATACAAGTGACAACGGCCGCGAAAGTCTAAGTCCTGATCATGAAAATCTTATTAGTAAAAATGCCATAGCTCGTTTACAGTGGGTGTTTTCCATTCAGGTGACTCAAGTCGATAAAAGTCGACACAAAATGAAACTATTGGTCCTTTCTCCTGGCACAAGCTGATCAATTGGTGGCTCTAACAGAAATTTGTCGACTTGTATCATAAATTGAAAACGCCCACTCCATAGGTACCTAGGTATAGGACCTAAGCGAAAACCAGGCGTGGTGCCGCGCCACATGAGCTGGACAGAAGATAGTTTAGCACTCTTGCGTTCGAAGAACTGGATAAAAAACAAAATGGAATCAACGAAATACCTCGAATTTATGGAATATCCTCTCGAACCTTAAGAAGACGCTACGAAAAGAAAACCTACTTATCTGACCTGATTGTATTTTTTTGTCACTTCTAGAAAAATACCCTGTCCTTGGCTTTGAATGAAACTTGTACACCATTCAAAAAATATTGCATGAGATGTGGAAAGTTGAACCCTGGCTTCTGATTGCCATATTGTTTTATCTTTAAGATAAATAATAATATTTTACTAATAACTTACCTAACTTAAAGTTTGGAGGCTATTTTTGTTGTATTTTTATAGTTTGAAACGTTTAAACTCTTAATACTATTTTATAATGTTGATTAATATTTTGATTAGTACCTGCCTACTTAAATAAAGGATCTCAGTAAATCATAAAGACTGATTACTTAAATTGATATAAATTTGTTTCCATCTAAAAAAATTATAATGAGGTATCTATCCCCGCACGAGGCAAGTATCCCCCGAAGTATTTTTAACTTTAGGCTACTATCCGCTACAGTAGGCGACTATCCCTTTCTTGTGAGAGGTCAAATAAAACAGGATTTACTCAAAACCAATATTAATTATGTTTACAAAAATAGGCTACTATAAAAGATTAAAGACCTATGTCTTGATATACATGTTGCATTATTCTTGGTAAGTACATATTTTTTAATAATAAATCTTTTTCGAAAAGTGGGGCAACTATCCGCCTACTCGCGACAGTAAAACCCTAAGCGCCAACGGAACAGCAGGGGTACAACACTGGTGGTTTAAATACCTTTACGGAAACTTATTTCACTTTCGAGATAGCTCGGACGTAGCCGCCACCTACCAAGCGTCCCCGAAAGTTTGAGAAAAACGCGGCGAACGAGATGCGTCTAAACTTCGAGACGTCCCAGAGGGTCGAAACTAAGTTCTCATACTTAAATATACCTAAACTGTTAAATCGTGAAAATAAACAGAAGCTACTTTAATTTTATATGTAGGTACATTAAGAAATATTATACCTAAACTACCAGCAAAGTGATAGTTGATATTTACTGACAAATTTTTAGACAAACAACGTTTGGAAGACTTAGTGCTTCATCGATGCCGTGGTACTACTTCATATTTCGGACACATGAAACGAGTGGAAACGACACACAAAATTGTGTTGAAGCTACAAAATTTTTTGTTCATTTTTGAATGCAAGTTTTTAATTAAATATATCACTTTTGGAGTAACAATTTTAAGAACTAACAAAAAATGTAACGCGTACCTCTATACCTATACCTAGATATTTCGGTAGGTACAACTTCGAAAGAAATATTAAAAAAGTTAATGGAATTCAATTGTTAGGTTAAATCGAATTCAACGCAAAATTTGTGTTACAGCTACTTTCGAAATTGACATAGAAACACTTTTCGTGAAATTAGTAGATACGATACGGAATGTTTTTAAAAACTTACGCAAAACTTCGAAATCACAGATTTAACGAGAAAACGCAACATTGTAAGTTACGTACACAGGTATAGGTATCGATACCTGCTCTATAGCGTAACATCGCCAAATGCCCTAATAACTCGACAACAGGTCTGGCGACAGGGTAATAATAAAGGGGAGACAGTCGTAGGTAAACAAGCTCACCTCGATGCGTCGACAGGATTACTCCACGCCCTCCCCGCGGCGTTGTCGTTAGTGGTCACAACGAGATCGGTCGATCGGCGGTCCAACGTCGTTAGCGGCGCCCGTTCAAACACAGTTGGTTCAATATTTGCCGAAAGCCGGACGCGTGCCGATAACGAGGATACATCAGCGCGCGCGACCACAGGTAACCAAGGCACTGCACGGCGACGGATGACTCGATCCCGACGTCGCAGAAGTCGAGAGAGATACGCGACAACGGTGACGCGGATGAATCGCGCGGACCGAAGGAACTCGCGCGATTTTGCCGTGTGGGACAAAGTCGATAACGGGCGAAACGACCGCGCGCGCTGGACTCGGAGGTGAAGTCGTAACTCGCCGGCTGCGCGTGCTCGGAACGTACGTCGCGGCTGCGTGAACCGGTGTGTCTGTCGCGAGTGGATGGAAGTCGAGACCGTCCCCCCCCCCACCTTCCCTACTTCGAGTTAATCCGAGGAGAAAACGTCCGAGCGAGAGGCCCCGCCCATTCGTGTCTACGGGATCAATGGGCGCTCGCCGATTCCGTCGTGCCGCGGCCGGCCAGTACGCCGACGTTCGGAACCCGTTTCCGGCCCCGCCCATTCGGACTGTCGCGATCACGGCTCAACCAGGGGGTAAAGCGATGAACCGTAAGTGCGAGGTCTCGTACCCGCACGGGGCTCTTCGGGGGAAAGCGGTGAACATCGAGCCATGCTCGTCTTTTAAAATGGCAACTAACGAACTAGCTTGGCCGGCCTTTATTTGCTAATGGGGCGGCGGGTAAGAGGGAGAGAGAGGGTGGAGGGGGGCGGAAATGACGTTTAATACCACGCAATCATTCCGTAAAGGAGATCGGATATCTTGTGCGAGGGGAGGAGTCCGAGGATATCTTCGAGAGGCCTTCTCGCGCGATGCAAATGATAACCCCTCATTCCATTTCAACTCTCTCCCTCCCTCTCTCTCTCTCTCTCTCTCTCTCTCTCTCTCTCTCTCTCTTGTATGTCTGACATAGGTACTTCTCTCTTTGCCAGAATTCTCCGACATTTCTTACAGATCTTCTACTAATGCATATCTACTTCAAATCGCCCTCTGCGAAGTCCTCAATCTCAGCAACTGGTGATACCTAGCCACCGTACTGAAGGATATAAACATGCTTTTGCAGTTTCTGCGCCTTATCTGTGGAACTCTATTCCTGAGGATATAAAACAGTCACCTTTTCGAACCCGTCTTTTAAAACTCAGCTAAAATCTCACTTGCTAAACCAGGAGAACTCGGTTGACTCTGCTCTGATCTGAGTGCTCATCCACTTGCTTTCCTACTACCTACTCTGAATTATTTATCGCAACTGTTTCGTCCATCGACATTCGAGCCATTTACTTGGATGGCAGGTCTAATTGGTTATTTTACATATTGGTAATTTTATACTAAGTATATCATATCGCTTACTCTGGTGAGGGAGCCTAACTTACTATTACTTCCTATTCTCTTAAGCTCGCTTGTTTTAATTTTAGTTTTAATTTTTAATGCTTAATTATGATTTTAGTTGTAGATACCTAATCCTTCCATGCTATCTCGTGAAGCGTATTATTCAATCCTAGGCAGGTCTAATTAGTTGTAGTCGCTATCAATTTACATTATATTATAGGTATCGTATACTCTGGTGAGGGAGCCTATAACTTGGGTATTATTTGATTCTATTCTCTTAAGCTTGCTCGTTTCAAAGTTTAATGCTCAATTATGATTTCAGTTGTATTCCTTCCATGCTTATTCTCGTGAAGCGTAGTATTACCTAATCCTATTCTATCAAACTTGCTCGTTCTAATGTTTATTGCTTAAATATGATCTTATTTTTATTTTTATTTGTATTTCTACCATGCTTGTTCTTGTAGCTTGCTACAAACATTTGTTTAACCATGAACAATAAATGCCATTATCAATCAATCAATCAATCAATCTCTCCCCCAACCCTCACCCCCACACTCTATTTCTCTTAAGTTTGGTTGGATGAATCTACGACTCCGCGGGTAGACAAGGAAAATTCGCGGAGGAATCGTCGAATTATATCTACCTATTCTCGACAACGACGGCGGCTCGACTGAAGAGACTGGCCATACAATTAAAGGCGATCTTCTAACAATCTCGTGGTATAAAATTTGGTTCCAATCGTTTTAAGTCAATCGTATTGGCAATCGACATTGGATGCTCGCCATCTGGTGGCGGATCCCTCCATTCATTATTGATACGCTATGTAGGTACATACAAAGAAGGTACGGACAGCTGATCGTGTTTAGTGAATGAAATTTACCTACGTGAGAATTTATAAAGTTTAAAGAATATAGGTAATGAGTGGTGTAAGCTTCGTAGAATGAATAAAAAAAATATATGTAAAGTCTTGTATAGTTAGTGTGACGAGCGAAAGTAATTCGAAAAAAACATTTATCTTTGTGTTTTCACGGTTTTCCAAAACCAAATGCACGCGTAGTACCTATACATTGAAAACCTGTTTGGAAAATTAGAAAAAATAGATAAATTGAAGGCATAGCAACGTGCTACAAACGAGACGTGCTACGTTAAGTGAGACGTTTAAAGACAGAAAGCTGTCAAACTGATACAACCGGGTGTCACATTTTCCACATTTCTACCAATTTTTATGACGTGATTAGCATTAAGGACACGATTTCCTTCAATCACATTGCGATGAGAAGGATTTATTTGGGCCCAATCATAAATTTGATCTACAGTTATTAACATTTTTACTATTTTCTCACAAATCGCGTGCATCGTCGAATGGTTTAGGTCTTATTCGACGTCATATTGGTTAGGTCACGCCCCCATGTCGCGATTCCCAATATCGCTCACAAATTGTAGATATTAATGTCACTTGAAGAGATTGAGTATTTAAGCGAGAAGAGGGAACAAAAACGGCCACGTCCCCGTAACGCGGCAGCGGCCGTTGGCCTCACGCGCGAGTGGCGTCGACCGATAGGTGTATAGGTACCTATACCTAAATCCGCCGTCGATCTAGGTAGAAGACCCGCGATGATTCGATTCCCGCTGGATTAGAAAATGCAGATCATCGGCACGTAGCTTCCGTGCGCGCGACGGTCCATTAACCACAGCGCGAAACGTACTTACGCGGAGTTAAACCGATTCATTGTGGTAAATCCATTTGAATGGTAGGGCGAAGATCGCGAGGATTAGTTCCGGGAATTCGTGCCGAGGTGAACGCGATTTATTCGATTGAAAAGTCTCGGGACCGCGATCTTCTCCGGACCGAGCGAGAATCCGGCAGCGCGCGGTGTTCTTCGCACGGCTCGCGCGATAATTTAACTGATGCATTGTAAAAAATTCTGCGATGTGGACCTATAGGTATAAACCACTTTTGATGTTGGATAATAATGGTATGAGATTGAATGACACTAGATGTGGTACGTACGTCCACACCGGTAAAATGGTGTTAAAAATTAGTACCACTCTTTTACCGTGTACCGACTATCTGCATATCTACATATCTATCTTTTCGATTGAAAAATAATTCGTTGGAAGTAGAATACGCGAGTGTTTTGACGTTCGTGCGAATTTCAAACGCTCAACTCTATTTTGAATTTGCCCAGATTATCTCCCAATAGTCCACTACCTACATCTTATACCATGCCCATCGACATCATTCGAGTGCGTAATACTATAACCGACACGTGTGTGGTACCACTAATTTAGTCAGGGGACAATAATGGGCAATCAAGGGGGGCGTTTAGGGAGGGTATATGGACTATTTTGTGGGAGAGTTTTCTATAGTTTGCACGCACCTTGAATGTGTATCGTCCCGTTACATTTTCTTATTAGAGATATCTTGATGAAATTCCGACTGAATTTTGCGGATAGTTCGCAAACTAATAGGTACAGTGAGAATCCAAGAATTTGGGCATCGTCGGGACTGCTAAAATTTCTAAGCGCGCGTTTAGGTATAGGCGTGACTCATGAATGGTGGGGATACTGCACGTATGTTTTCAATGCACGCAGATATTCTCCGGAATAGAAGTGTACCTAGGTACACTGAAAAAAATCTTTAGTTTTAACAGCAATACATTTCTGGCTGAGACTTTCTAGCCATTCCCCCCTAAAAATATTTTTATTACAGTAATTCTATTAGTTGTATTTGAGATACAGCATTGCTATGTTAGCAGTCCAAGTATTGCTAACAGATATGTTTGATGCAGCAATATGGCATCTGATTACTTAATATACTAGAAAGGTTATCCTAAGCAGATGACGTATTCTTACCCCAACTGTATGATTATACGTAATATAGGTATATAGGTATAGTTAGCTGGACTATAAAACGTATGTTTACACCAACTGTAAACTTATGTGTAGTGTGACTGAACGGTATGGCTGGGTGGACTATACTGGATGCCTCGCGCAGTTCCACACAGTTGCAGGGACCCCTTCGGCCGGGCTTGGTCGGTATTCGAGCAATTTTTACCGGTAGAAGTGGCTCCAATACCGACCAAGCCCGGCCGAAGAGGTCCCTGCAACTGTGCGGTTCTGTGCCCGAGGCATACGAAATACCGGTAGAAGTCGAGTCGGTACCCCGATAGCAAATTAAATATTTATTTAAATATTTTTGCCGAGATATCTCAGTGTTGCATTATATAAAGGCCTGTTTTAGCTAAGACCACTTGAAGAGTCGGTGGCGCAATTGGTAGAATGCGAGCATTCCCAGTCTCGAAGCATCTCATCTAAGGAACGCAGGTTCAAATCCCGGTGTGGGCCCCGCGACATTGCACTTTCTCGTCGCGGGATCACCCGAGCTCCACACACCTCCGGATTTCTAGCCAAACCTGGGGATGGTGCGTAAATGCATTTCCCCTTCTATAAAAAAAAAAAAAAAAAAAAATCGAATCCCGGAAGGGTTGGAAAAAAAACCGACACTCCAGTAGGCGGGTTGGCAGGCGGCAGGATAGGCGTGCGCGCCCCCTTTTTGCAAAATCCTACTTTCAATTTAGCAATACGGTATAGCTGACACAGCTATACTGCTTGTCTAAACGAACCAAAATTCCCGCGCAATTTAGCAATACGGTATAGCTGACACAGCTATACTGCTTGTCTAGATGAACCAGAATTTCCGTGCAATTTAGCGATACGGTACAGCTTACGTAGGCATACTGCACGTCTAAATCAATCAGAATAAATAACTGGCTCAACAGTACAGCGCAGCTTGACACAAACATCACGATATTGTTACTTTAAACATATTAGCTTAGCCATACTCGGCTGGTTGTCTTAAGAAAACTTCTGGCTGTGGCCACGGTGGCTAGAAATTCTGGTTGGTTCAGCCAGAATTATTGCTCAATTCCCTGAAAATTTTTTTCAGTGTATATGCTGCAGTGGGTCGTTCCAATTATTGTGTCCCTCGTTTGAATGCTAATTCCGTAGAGTAGGTAACCGAAGAGAGGGCACAAAAGTAGGGGACGCCCAATTTTCTGGATGCCCAGATTCTTGGACTCCCACTGCAGCTGTATAACAGAACAGTCGGATAGGATCCCCGTCGGATTCAGACATAAGTACTTAGCCCTAACGTTTCGAATACCTAGATTCCAAGTGTAAGCATTACGTTTCTAGACTAATCCCTCTGACTACTTTCAACTGGGCTAAGAAGTATTACTATACCTAGACGTTACGTCATTGGCATATTCCTTCGGATAAATAACTACTTATTGCATCTACATATTTATGGATAAAGTATCCGCTGTAACTAGGTGTAGGTATAAGTCTGAGAAGGCAAGAAGGGTTTAGTGGGTATTGGGCCCCGCGACCTTGCACTTTCTCGTCGCGGGTTTACCTGAGTCCCACACACCTCCGGGTTCTAGCCAAACCTGGGGATGGTGCTTAAACAAATTTCCCCTTCTTAAAAAAAAAAAAAGTGTAGGTATAAGTGTCATTATCTTCTTTATCGAGTATGACCACAGTTTCGGGTGAAATAAACTCTTAGGGCCGATATTACAATGTCAGTTTAAACCGAAGGTTACAGGTTACCGCTGTGTTTGGTATATGTTCGTGTGATACGAAATATACCAAAACCAGCGGTAACCTGTAACCTTCGGTTTAACCTGAAATTGTAATATCGGCCCTTAAGGTTTCTCGAGCGGTACAAGGGCTTTTTCCCTGCTAAAAGTTAGTCCACTGAAGTACAGCAACACTCTAAAGTATGTTCTTCGTGCGATGTGGCGACAACGTTTGACGTACAGTAGTATGTGTGTATCTGTGAGTTCAAAAATGGAGCCCAAAACATCTGGTCATGCATCTGTACGTCATGCAACGTTGCCACATTGACTTATCAAAGGTTAAATTTATAAAGAACAATTAATGAAAAAATAACGGGCTTCTTCATGAACGTGAAAATTGGCATAGATGATTTTAATTCATTAAACGTGCTGTTCAAAAAATTTCAGAATTTTTTCACTACATATTTTTCTCAGAAATATCGCGGTTTGTTGGTTATATACCCATAAGAACACGTGTTATTTTGTGATTCAAAAATGTTTGCAACGAGCTTCTTAAAAGACTAGAAAATTTAACTGAATTTTTTTTTTACTTCAATCTACCGAATGCATTTCTTACTATTTTTAGTATAATGCTCGAGAAACCTTAATTGTAAATAACTTCTCTCCACTGGTTCCAACTTGAGTTCGGCGTGCGAAATCCATTCTCTCCTGCATCTCATTCGGCTGTCAGAGTTCGCTCTGCTGAAGCCGATAACGTTCGAGTCACTGGCTATGCCAACTCGACCGCTCTTCTTGCTCTTCAAACAGATACTGATACCCCCTATAGGTATAGGTACAGAAGAAGAGCTTGAGATTCGTCTCCACGCCGAGTGACATCGACGATAAAGACGCAAATGAGATGGCGGAGCGTAAACGTGACGAATTTGAAGATCGCTGACCGCTGTCCCCCCTCGGTATAATTTCCCCATGCGGAAATTTTACATTCGGATTTATTAAACTTTATCGAAGGAATTTGCCTGTCACATTGCCATTCGATACGGACGATATAGGTACGGTTGGATTTCCGTATTAATATTAGGTATACTGCAAAAAGGTTTAGCAATATTTCAACCAAAATAGAGTTGAATCCTACTATGAACCTACCTACCTAAGGTAATTCTGGGAGAGTTGCCCCACCTAAGGAAAAAATGTCACTGCTAAGCAATATTTAGGATTGAAATTTTTTCAATATTGGCAATGTATGCATAGTTATGTCTGGAACGACATACGCTATACAAAATTTACGAAATTAAAACGACACATTGTTAAAACTGGACTTAAACAAGACAGTGATTTTGGCCATCTATCCCGATCGTACGGGTGAGATGCCCCATAGAAATGGGAGTGATGCCCCAGCACTAAAAATGTATAAAATTAAAGGTACCATGAAATACTGTTTTTAATTAAAGTCATACGTAATAAGCTGAACATATAAAATAAAATAGTAATGAATAAAAACATTGTTAAAAAATTTGTATTGTGTTTTCACAACAGAAACGAAAAGTAAACTGCTGGGTTACAGCCTTAAAGCTAAAACTAAAAATAAAATTTATTTCATTTAGTCTCGTACAGCAGACTGTTTAAAATAATATTGGCAACATTTTTATAACAGAAAACTAAAAATAAACTTTTTTTTTATTAAAAATCTTAAAATACATTTATAGAATATCTTTTAAATCCTTCTTTGCTTTTTCTGCTCTTCCTCCTTCTCTTCCGCAAATATTACATTTATTGCCGTATAGGGAACAGGTCTCATGGTACCATTTTTGGCATACCATACCCTAACCAATCTACTGTCTCTGTTGTATCTAGATAATTTTCTAAACATTCCACGCATTTTTCCGATTCCGACTCTTTATCTTTATTTTCTCTACCTTTTTTATTTTTCGGGGCAGATTTACACATTTTTACAAAAGAAAAACAAGCAATTAAAAAAAATAAAACCGAAATTTGGGGTTAGATGCCCTGGGGCGTCTCTCCTTTTGTAAGGGTTAGCCGCCCCGGGGCATCTATCCTTTTTTGTCCGGTATAGATGCCCCATTCGACCATACTCACCCTGACAAAATATTTGCCTATTACAGAATACATAACCTCTCTATTCACAGAAAGTTGTTAGATAAACACTTCTTGAACATCATAAATTAACGAAAATGCAAAATAACTGCTTCTAGATATCCTAACTATTATAATAGCGACTTTATTCTATGGAAACATACCTTTTAACGAGTTATTTTAAGTAAAATCCGGCACATAAACGCAACCACTCACAACATGAAATAGTTTTGGATAACTGACAAGTTTGTGCCAGGCAAACGGCGACACCTTGATTTACGTGCGAAATTTAAAAGGTGGGGCATCTATCCCGCTGGGGTAACTCTCCCGGAATTACCTTACTTATAGTCCAACTGGTTCAATATTTACCTAATAGAGTGCAGAAAGACGCACTTCAAATAGAAAATCCGAATAACTCTTTTACGTTTGGGAATGGGGAAAAATGATTAAGGGAAAAGTTTCATTGTTTCGAGAGGACTGCTTGTCACGCGAAGTAGGTAGGTACTTAGATCTTTTATATTTCGTGTTTTCTAATAAGATAACCCCACCCCCTACTCAAGGTCACCTTTAATTTCCAAAATGGAATTCAACATTTTCATGCACACAAAAGTTATAGAGGTCAACAGGAATAACAAGAACGATAGGAAAGACCGAAGAAAATTAGTACAGGAAGCTGGCCCCTCGTTACCATTACTTACCGTGGAAACTAGGGGCCAACTTCGTGTATCAACTTGCCCCGGTCTCTTCTACTTTGACTGCATCATACGTTACGATCACCTGTCGTATATGATCTGTAAGACGCAATTCAAGAGACACATAATCAATAAAGAATATGCCAGAAGATTGAGGCTCAACGAAGAAATAACATTTTGACAAATTTAACTTACAATCCAGAGGGATACGATTATTCCTTGGTCGACATCATGGCGTTAGCGGCTGTAACGGACCGTCGTGATAAGCGCAAGATATACACTGAGAAAAAAAAAGATTAAAATGTATTCTGTTAGAAGGATAATCTGAGTACGAAAGGTAAAACAGATCAAAAATTATCCTTCCAGGGTATAAAATCTAACCTTCCTTAGAATAATTTTCGATCCACTTTACCTTTAGTACTCAGATTATTCTTCTAACAGAATAATTTTTAATCTTTTTTTTTCTCAGTGTAGGTATACCATTGGTAGGTATGCAAGGATTTCGGTCCTGTATAATATATCGAGAGATAAGAACAGGAATCGATAATCAAATTTCCTACCATTCATTACGTGCAATTAGCTTGCAGTATTTCATGCTCGATGTACCCGCGTAACTCCGATCAGATAATTATCGACGATAAGGCTACTGGCAGGTGCCCCCACGGTTATTGGTGGGCACCTACCTACCCGGGTCGTTGGTATCTGGGTTTATTACCCATACACTGCAACAGGATAGCGTATACCCACGTAGAAGCTTTCCTATACCTATAGACGAGTAATTAGGTACTCAAGGTATACCGACCGACACATTCTAATTCGTTGTACTGACAAAAAAAGATAGGACGAGAAATAACGACGTGCCATTGTTTACCCGAAGTTCTTACGACCGGAAGCAATTGTCGGTATTTAGAAACGGTTCCGGCTCAGCCGCCCACGCGCGTTATTCTTCGCTTTCCTGCACTTCGAACGCGCATCGTTTCCTCTAGTTTACAACTCAGTAATGGCATGGTTACTCGAATGTATAAGTGATTATGGTGTCGCGCGAGACAGAGCACAGGCCTATTCATTTTACGTTCTAAGCATACCTGTATGCTACAATAACGATAGGTATAGGTACCTACCTACGTACATAATTGGAGTTCGTGTACTTATTTTGGATCATCGTGCAGTAAATACAATGAATAAAGAATCGCATGTTATTAGTGTAGATGAACTCTCTAATACCTTTGTAAGAATGAAAATATTGTGTACCCATCATTTACAAAAATTAAGGTTACCTTTGTATCTCGTAAATAACGCGTGCTATTAAACATTTGCTGCATATACCACCCGTATTCCTCGACAGTTAACAATTTGTGTTTGAAAGTTTTTTTCGTAAAGTGACAAATAACGGAAATAAACGAGGTTTAGTTACGACGGCGAAAAATATGCTCTGTATTTTTTCCGAAATGCACTCACATAATTGTGATTTGTCTATCCGTCGGGCGTTCTATCTGTAGTAGATATTGTTCTCAAAATGATTGTTACATCAGACATAAAAGAAGATCGGGGCAGGGTGGGTCCCTCGTTACTACCTATTACTTTCCGTGGCAGTAACCCGAACAGAAATTTGGCTTGACATGCCGGTTGTCACATCAGGCCCTGATCAGGTATACGCCCGGCATGCCGGATCCGGTTTGCCGTAGCTGCGCCGGACCCGGCCCTGATCAGGTATAGGCCCGGCATGCCGAATCCGGTTTGCCGTGGCTGCACTGAAAAAAAAAAAGATTAAAATTTATTCTATTAGAAGGATAATCTGAGTACGAAAGGTAAAACAGATTAAAAATTATCCTTCCAGGGTATAAAATTTATCCTTCCTTAGAATAATTTTCAATCCACTTTACCTTTCGTACTCAGATTATCCTTCTAACAGAATAATTTTTAATCTTTTTTTTCTCAGTGTGCGCCGTACCCGGCCCGGGTAAGGCATACGCACGGCATGCCGGATCCGGTTTGCCGTGGCTGCACTGAAAAAAAAAAGATTAAAATTTATTCTATTAGAAGGATAATCTGAGTAGGGTAAGGTGGGGCAAGATGACGAACGGGGCAAGATGACGAATTCGTTATTTACAAAAACCGAGAGAAGATTTCTGCAAAGCAAACTGGCTATGGCAACCTTCCTAGGACGTAACTATACCATACGAACATAAATGGCGCCAGTGTTAATTTAGCCGGGATTACAGAATCGAGCGTGTTTTAACCTATAGTGTTATAAAATCGTTCTCAATCAAAATAACGATTTACAAAAAAACAAAGGTAAGAATTTTATTGGCAAATAGCTAATTATATTAAGTAGGATTAGTATAAGTAGAGTACAGTTAAACTTCGACATAAAAACATGTGTTTCTATTAAAAAAATAATTTTCTTTAAAATCCTACTAGTGGGGGCAAGTTGACGGGGGTAAGATGACGAACTCGTCATCTTGCCCCTTATTTTATAAATGTTATTTCATGAAAGAAGATAACGTCTGTTAATTAAAATGAAATGAGAAAAATTAATAGCTAGCCACTAAATTCTCTCATTTCACATTAATTTTATATATTTTTTGGAGATGGTAAGAAATTATAAGAAAGAAAGCAATCATCGGTCTTGGTCGGAATACAATTTAATCGCTGCCATCCATGCTGTTCTGGAAGAAAATATGACAGTGAATAATGCCAGTGGACTCTCTGAAATACATACCAGAACCTACCCTTCGTAGGTTGATTGAAATTAGACCCTTTCCAAAATATAATCGCCCTCTGTAAAAAAACTAAGAGAAAGAAACACAAAAAGCCTCTATACTAACTGCTACTTTAAACAAAGAAGAACTAGAACAGAAAGAAAGAGAACAAAATAGCAAAGATGTTAAGAAAGCAAAAAAAGTTGAGAGAGTAAAAAAGGACGTGTTTCAGAAATCTTCGACTAGATCGTTAATTCATTCTGCTAAAAACAAAGACATTTCATATCCAGGATATGAGCCTCCATCCGAAGACTGGATAAAGCGTGGATTGTGCGAATCGTGGTGGCATGAAGCTTGCACTGGATATGAAAAGCATGGCCCGTTTAAATGTGACTTTTGTGTATAGTCGTCATCTTGCCCCAATATGTTCGTCATCTTGCCCCGTAGATGGGGTAAGATGACGAAAATGCACAGCAATTGTAATGTTTCCTTTTTGTACCCTTTTTGGATAACTTTTTTTATTTTTATGGTTGCAAATAATAGTTGAATCATGCATCTTTAATAATATACTCCTTTGTTTAAAATTAAAATATTGTGTTATTTTTTGTAGGCTGTTTTCGCTTAACCTCGTCAACTTGCCCCACCTTCCCCTACGAAAGGTAAAACAGATTAAAAATTATACTTCCAGGGTATAAAATTTATCCTTCCTTAAAATAATTTTCAATCCACTTTACCTTTCGTACTCAGATTATCCTTCTAACAGAATAATTTTTAATCTTTTTTTTCTCAGTGTGCGCCGTACCCGGCCCGGGTAAGGCATACGCACGGCATGCCGGATCCGGTTTGCCTTAGCTGCGCCGGACCCGGCCCTGATCAGGTATACGCCCGGCATGTCGGGTCCGGTTTGCCTTAGCTGCGTCGGACCCGGCCCTGATCAGGCATATGCCCGGCATGCCGGGTCCGGTTTGCCGTGGCTGCGCCGTACCCGGCCCTGATCAGGCATACGCACGGCATGCCGGATCCGGTTTGCCGTGGCTGCGCCGTACTCGGCCCTGATCAGGCTAATCCACGGTAAACCTAGTCCAGTCAGTCAATCTACGCTGTGGCGGCCTGACGCCAGATGGCGCGGACCCTCTCGGCTCTCGGTAGTAAAACGGCGGTACAGTACTATATACCTAAGAGGACCACAGAGCGCCTAAGGCAGGAGTCGGCCTAGCCTTACTGACGAGTACACAGGCCGACTCCGGATCGAAATGACGAACTCACTCGTCTGCCACAGTGATTTTTGAAAGCGATTTTGTTTATATATACAAATAAACAATTATCGTATGGAAAATTTAGAGTACCCGATCAGAAATTTCGATACTTGTCACGTCAGGACCGAATAAGGCAACCTTACCCGGCCCTGGTCAAGCATGTAAGGGAGAGCGCCCACCAAAGTGGCGTGGCATAAGACGTGGCAGCGACGTGGCAAAAGTCATTGTTTGAACTCGTAGTGGCATGCTAGATGCATGTCGAAACAATGGTTTTTGCCACGTCGCTGCCACGTCTTATGCCACGCCACTTTGGTGGGCGCTCTCCCTAACGCGTTGTCACATCAGGGCCGAATCCGGTAACCGGATCCGGGCCCGACCAGAAATTTCGGTACTTGTCACGTCAGGACCGAATAAGGCAGCCTGACCCGGCCCTGATTAAGCATGTAACGCGTTGTCACATCAGGGCTGAGTCCGGAAACCGGCTCCGGGCCGGATCCAGTTACCGGATCCGGGCCCGATTAGAAATTCCGATACTTGTCACGTCAAGACCGGGTAAGGCAGCCTGATCCTGCCCTGATCAAGTATGTAACGCGTTGTCACATCAGGGCCGAATCCGGTAACCGGATCCGGGCCGGATCCGGCAACCGGACCCGGCCCTGATGTGACAATGCGTTACATACCTGACCAGGGCCGGGTAAGGTTGCCTGATAAGGGCCTGACTTCCAAGATCCGGCTGCCTGATTCGGCCCTGATGTGACAAGTATCGAAATTTCTGGTCGGGAAGTGGCCAGCTTCTTGCATCAACTTGCTTCGGCCTTCTCTTATCCGTTTATCGTTTTATACAAATGAAAATTTGCAAATGCGCACATTTACTTCTCATTCCTATATTGAAAACATTTATATATACCTACCGTCAAAGTAAGATGTAGTGCGGGTAGCAGAAATATGCATAAGAGAGACAGGAGCAAGTCGATACACGAAGCATATACCTATACCTACAGATATACTTAGGTACAACGATCCTTTCGACATGCTTATCAATATTGTAGCATAAATAATTCTTTTTTAATAAGCAACTAAAGAGAAAAAGTGGCACATCTCTATCCCCATCCTACCCTATAGGTATACATTTTTACCCAGAATGACTTTAATCGTGAAGCACTTTATCATTCATGAGTTGCCAGATATCGACACGAGGCTCTTCCAAAATACGTCAACGGGCACTCCAATACTTATACTTTATCCGTTCGTCCCACGACTCTGCATTCTCCAGTTTTGAAATCGTAATTGAACCCTCTATCCCATGGATTGATCAGCGTATTGAAGGGTTAAAAAAAAGTACTGTTTCCGAATAATACAAACTTTACCATTAAGAAAGAAAGGACATTGAACATTTTATGGGAATCAGATGAAAGTAGGTATATTTTAACCCTCAAATGCTACTAGTTCCATATACATATGGACCTGAAGTAATTTTTACGTCCTCAAATAAGTACCTAACTGGTTCTCCCCACTGATAGAAATGTTCATTTTTGCCTTAAATTGTCATCATTCTTCTGTAATTCTCTGTTTCATTTATTTGATTATAACGATTATTTTAAAAACGGCACTTTTTTCAAGAGAAAAGTGATATTTCATGAACACAACTTCAGAAATGATCATTTTTGGAAAAAATGAAATTTACATTTTCATGAATTATTAGTTTCATCGTATTTTAAAAAATCGTTTTCACCTCTATTTGATATAGGTACTAAGTCATTCAATTTCATTGCAAAGAATAAAAGTTAGGTACATGCGGTCAAACTTGCGACGTCCATACATGGACCGAGTAGTTACAGGTGGTACAAATTCTTAAGCTGTGACATTTGAAGTTTAATCTCAACGCTCTCTGTATATAAAGTATGGAAAAACGGGGTAACTTGCTGTAAAAATTTGGCGCTTTATTACCCTGGAATGTAATGGGAACGAGGAGTCAACTTCCTTTTATACCTTGTCCCGGTCTTAAATCAACTTGATCGCACGTAGAATACGTACCTATATTACAGATTCCGATAGAACGTGCTTTCAGGTTTCTTGTGACGCGTTCATCGTTATAAATGAGACTGTGGCAAGTTGATGGAAAAAGTTGGCCCCTCGCCCCCATTATTTGCCACATCAATGAGGGGCCAACTTCCTGTGTCAACTTTTGCCTTGGTCTCCCCTACACAAGAGAAATTCCTCGACGCGGGGGTCTTTATCCCGAATGATCCTTTTTGTCGTCGGGGTCGTACTCCAGTCGGGTGTAAATTAACCAATCAAACGGGTGTTGCCACCACACAATGGGCACCTTAACAAGTGTTAGTCTGATCCTATCGTTCGGTCGATCTGATCAGTGTGCTCGCTTCGTTCCCCCGCCGTATCTCGGCCCTGCAGTGCCACACCACGCGGCTCTTCCGTTTGTTGGTAGCAGATAGATCCTCTTTTTTTTTCGAGGTAGCCGCGTCTCGAAATTTCGAACGACGAGTCATTCCGAAGTGGGAGCGCATGGAGTAGTGGGAGTTCCGAGATAGCGGAAACTGGCATCGCTTGCAACGTAAAGATGGCCCCTCGTTCCCATTATTTGCCATGGCAACGCGAGGCCAACTTCTCATTGACGGAAATGAAATTTAATTTCGAACAATATATATGATTGTTTTGTTTTTAGTCAAATTGGCTCGCTTCGTTGGAGTGAAGTTTCACTCCAAAGGGTACTTGGAGAGCAACTATTATCAAATAATGTTTTCATAGTTTGACATCGAAATAGACCTTTCCTTGGAGTACCGATATCTAAATGAACATGTACATAGGTAGGCGTTCGATAAAAAAATGAAAGTGATCGTTATCGCGTTCCCTATGTTCAAATACCAGAAGGACGCGTTTTAGAGAGATTAGAGAAGAGGTAGGTAGGTATACCCTGTGAATGGCCACATCAGCCGCGCGAGAGGAGAAAGAGAAGAAAGGCTATTAGGAAGAGGAGAAGAAGAATGGCACCACCCTCCATTTTCGAGGAAAGATGTCCCTCTCCACCGGAGATCGCGAGGTCCGGGTATAAATTACATTGTCTCGCTGGTAAGTAGTAGCACCTGCTTCTGCGTCACGCAACACAGATCCGTGGATATCCCTCACGGTGGACGAAGGCGATGAGCCTACGCGGCTGCGACGGCGGTCGGGGAACCGGGGGGGGGGGGGGGGGGGATGGAGACGAAAGAAAGATCGAAGCAGCACAGCGGAGAGAGGATGAAGATCCCGGTCGGTCGTTCGGTTCTCGGAGAGTCATCGGGAGCATGATTCGGCGTAATGGAGTAGCGCCGTAGGGGGCGTGGCGCTCGCTAATGACATCATCGTGACGCAATCGTTTCCTTTCAGGCCCGCTCCACGGCGCGTTCACCGCGAGAACAAGAACAACGCCGTGAAAACGAAGTCACAATGGACGGCACATGATTCTGCCGAATTCTGTCACCGCGCTTCGATCATCGGAAGCGACGTTGCGCGACCGAGTGCGCGAAGTCGAAGAAGCCGAACGAACGTCCGTCGCGCGCTGCGAGAGAGGATCCAACTTCAATTTTCGATGGCGGTAGAGAGGCTACTCTCGGATCGCGCCTGACGCGCGTCGCTTTGACTTTGACGGGGTTGAATTAAGCTAGGTACGCTGCTCGAACCATGGGATAGAGGGTTCAATTACGATTTCAGCACTGGAGAATGCAGAGTCATGAGGCAAACGGATAAAGTATATTAGAGTGCCCGTTGACATGTTTTGGAAGAGTCTCGTATCGATATCTGGTCGATAACTCTTGAATGATAAGGTGCTTCGCGATTAAAGTCACACATTCCGGGTAAAAATGTATACACCTATATATAGGGTAGGGTTGGGATAGTTGTGCCACTTTTTCTTTGGTTGCTTGTTGAAAAAGAATTATTTATGCTACAATACCTATTGATAAGCATGTCGAAAGGATCGTTGCGTATATCTATAGATATATGTTTTCAATACCTATAGGGGTGAGGAGTAAATGTGCGGATTTGCAAATTCTTATTTGTCTAAGAAAATAAACGGATAAAAGAGAAGGCCACAACAAGTTGATGCAAGAAGCTGACAATTTAAGACAAAAATGAATATTTCTATCAGTGGGGAGAACCAGTTATATTTGAGGATGTAGGTAGAAATTACTTCAGGTCCATATATGGACCTAGAGTAGCATTTTTGAGGGTTAAAATATATTTTCATCTGATTTCCATAAAATGTTCAATGTCCTTTCTTTTTTAATGGTAAAGTTTTTATTATTCGGAAACAGTAGGTACTTTTTTTTAACCCTTCCATAGGTACGTCAGAATCTAAGACGCCGATAGTCGTGTGGGGTGTAAGACACACCCCACCATGTTTATGCGTTTAACGTTAATCATTTCATCATTTTCACTTTTGCAATAAATATTATGCACATTTCAATATTTCATGAGACAGTGTGCAAGTACCTATTAGGTATCTCTTAATTTTCTATTTTAATTAATTAAAAAAAAATGGGAGTTATATAATATTAGGAGAAAATATCATTATTTTTACATCCCGACACGTTTTCATACAAAATTCGTATTCGTAATGAACGAAAAATCAACTTTTGAAGATACAATGCTTTAGTGGGGAGTACACAGGTGGTCTGATAAGTTTCCGACCTCAACATGAAAATGGCAGCACTCGTCAACGACAGCTGAGGAATGTGTTCGTGCATCTTTTCACATGTAAATAGGTACTTACCAAAATTTTGACAATATCGTTTGAGTCAGTCGATGTGAGTGCTTTGGTGAAAATGGAAAAAATCGAGTATCGAGGTATCGAGCTGTGATTTTTCCATTTCCACCAAAGCACTCACATCGACTGACTCAAAAGATTGTCAAACAACAACTGCGCCTCCAAAATGGCTGAAATTTTGATGAGTACATGTCAAAAGATGCATGAACACATTCCTCAGCTGTCGTTGACGAGTGCTGCCATTTTCATGTTGAGGTCGGAAATTGATCAGACCACCGAACGTTATCAATGACAATTGGAGCGTTTAAATGATAATTTGATGCAAAAACGACCATCAATTGCATGAAATCGCCGAAAAGTAATTCTTCTTTATGTCAATGTTCGGCCTCATGTTGCTTGAGCCGTGAAAGAAACATTGATGGAGCTTGAATGGGAAGTTCTCCCACACCCAGCGTATTCTCCGGCCCTGGCCCCGAGTGATTATCATTTATTTAGATCGATGCAGCACGATTTGGAAGATACACACTTCCATAATTACCAAGAAGTCAAAAATCAGGTTGCCGAGTGGATTAGCTCAAAAAGTAGACAATTCTTTCGTCCCGGAATTCAATTTCTGCTAGAAAAGTGGAAAAAAGTTATAGCTTCCGAAGGCAAATACTTCGATTGAAGTCTTCACACATTTTCTTATGACGTAATGTTTTAAAAACCAAAAAAAAAACAGCGGCTTTCAATGCAACCCCCTAATACTTGAAAAATGTCATAGTCATTTCATTACATTTACTCCATTTCTATATCAGGCCGAGAACTTTTCGAACCATACTTGTATTTGTTAACCTTATTTATTTATTGGCAGGGGAGACTGTTGTACCTTGAGGATAGTGTACCTTGAAACGATTCGTATTTATGACAAATATCGCCATCTATCAATTCAAAATTCGGGTATAATCTTCACTTGCTTGGCCTTCAGTAGTGCATTCATGTTTCACGCATCATAGACGTATTTTGAGGTTATGAAATAAAAATAAGTTTTTTCGCTACAAGAAGTACCTATAGATATAATTAGCATCGTATTCGTATGCAGATAATTTGAGAACTGGTCACTTTAAAACTATTAAACAATTTTTGTGTGTAATTGTGTTCAATGGTGAGTACAAATACCGTGTTACTTTTCTTTGTAAACTTAGCTTCGGCGTGGAGGTAGCCGTTTTTACTAATGTTGCACCATCTTGTACCTTGGAACATTAATAAAGAACGTTAATTTTTTATTTCAGAATTTTTCCAATTATGCCGCTTAGTAAAGAAGGTAAAAAAAGAGATCCTGTCAATCCTGTCAATCATGTTTTGAGTTTTTCGTCACCAAAAAGAAAAGAAGCATAGTTAAACTCTAAGTTGCTTTTTCTCAAATGTGTTGTTCTTTTTTACTAGTGCTTTTGTTAATTTATGATATCTGGTACAATTTATATTGTTAAATAATCTGAACTTTTACTTAGTTTATTTTTTTAGTTGGTTATTATCTGTGTTTCAAGGTACATTATGTCAGTTCCATGGTACAAGACCATCTTGTACCTTGGAACAATTTGTAGCTAATAAAAATTGTAGTGGAAAACACCTTGGCATCAATATTTGTAAAATTTCCTTTACATCTCGTGTACCTGAATAGAATATCTCATCGACCCATTGTCAGCAGGAGAGAGAAATGCCGTTTAAATATTTTCCAAATCATCAGTTAAACTAAAATTTTCAATAATCGTTCCAAGGTACAACAGTCTCCCCTATACTCAATTCAGTCGTATGAAAGTCACACTCTTTTATTAGGCAAGTACAAGCTTTCTGTGCAGTGTACTTAAACTATTAAAGTAATGGTATACTTTCATCTAAATTACGTGACTTCTATACGCTAAAACAAGATACCATTATTTAAATATTTTCATAAATTAAATATGCTTAAAAATCAACGTCATATTACATGAGAAATAGAACAAACAGACGCGGAAGTACTAAGTCTTTCCTTCCAGCGGTTACATAATAATTTTATTAGTTATTTCGTTGGTTGAGTCTAGATGAGGCTAGGTTAGTTTTGATTACTCGTTTTCATTGCTAAAAAGTACGACTGCATGAATATATATCTACTATTATACTTTACTATTTTCGGTCGGCCTACAATCTCCTGAAAGCAAGAAATGTAACGTGAATAGTCGCGCGGAGTAGGTATAAGCGACACCCTAATCACTTTCACACAGGTGTTACGATGCAGAGAGGTATGCGTGCAGGAACTAGTGGATCAGCTGTCTAAAATAGTTTTTGAGAAGTACTGAAGGCACTAGCGCTTAAAAAACTGTTATCTAGCTTTGGCAATGAAGAAAAATGGCCCCTGGGGTGTAGGATAACACCCCACGCGCCTGTCAGAAGGTCAATAGGTGAAGGAGATTTGGATAAGCTGACATAAGAAGTTCACCTGTTATTGCCATGGAAAGTAACGAGAACAAAAAACCAATTTCCTGGGTTAAGCTGTCTCAGTTTCTCTCATTAACATACATTAAAGTAACAATATACATAGGTACCTACTCATACATACGTATCCACTGTGTTTACCTGCATTTTGCTTCGAAAATATGAATAAGAAACAATTTTAAAAGTAAATAAATGATGTAAGTAGTTAAACTGTAAACGTACGTTTATTTACGAGTGGAAGAAAGATAGGCGAAGATATTAATGAGAAAAACAGCAGTTTAATTTATTGGATCGACGGGAAACTGAAAGTGTTTTTTGCCTTCTAGCTTTCTTTAGCGGGTTATTCATATTTTTAGGAGCGGCACGGCTTCATTCGTAATATCACTGATGAAGTGCTCTTCCCGAATATATGCGCGCGCGTTAATCAGTAAAAAGATTCTCGTTTCCCCAAAGCTTTATATACATTTTAAACGCGTATTCTCTCTACTATTTTGCGTTTACGAGAATAGAAACGCGGCCCGAGTGAATCAGGTATCTAACGTGCGATGTGTGCAGGGTACAATAAACGAGGTAGGTACGCTTCCGCTTTGCACGAGTACCTACATACTATGTGACTTGGATTTCTCGTTCGTGAGACTCGGACTAGGGGAGGCGGGGGGAATACCGCCCACCTAAGACAAAAATGACTTTGTTAAAATTTCAGTGACTTTAAGGCAGGAAAAATCATTTTGTCGACATACCTTAGAGTCTTGTCTTCATGAGTACTCCATTTATTACTTAAAATTAGTACAAAAAACATTCGAAAAATGGAAAATAAATTAATCGAAGCAAGTGAGCGGTCTAGGCTCCAATGCTGGCTGTACCGCCCACCGAGCGGCCTAGCCTAGGTAGACCGCTTAAGGCCATCACACGTGAAAAAACGTAAGCAGTAACAGTAAGGATTGACCAATCAGAAAGCCTGTTTAAGCATAATTCCGTAAGAATGATATTTCTGATTGGTCAATCCTTACTGTTACTGCTTACGTTTTTTCACGTGTGATGGCCTTTAGAGTTTGGATAGGGTCCGCGCTACAGCACGTGCCCACTCTCCGCGCTACAAAGAGGTTATGTCGGTAAGCGCTACAAACAGGTTATGTCGGTAAGACATGCTGGTATGTCGGTAAGACAGGCTAGTATGTCGGTAAGACAGACTGGTCGGTACTTACAACTTCTACTGGGCGGTACAGGACACATGGACGTACCGTTAATAAAAGTGTCTTTAATATTATTTATAACTGAATAAAAAATCTATCAAAATTCTAAGCTATTCTTAAAACTGTAATTGTTTGTAATTCAATATTGGTAGTAAATTTATAATAAAAAAAGTATATGAAAAAGCTTCAGTTAGGAGTCTCAAATTTTTTATGTTAAGAGGGGGAAATTTTGGTTGCATATTTTACTCAATTAAAATTAATTAACAGTCAACAATGACTTTATAAAATCAATACTGGGGTATACTAATTTACGAAGAAAGCATCAAATCATTCATATTAAGCAAAAATAGCGAGAAATGGGGGTGGGCGGAATGGTACGCTGGGCGGTACAGGCACCGGCTCCCCTATATGTAGTTGCAGCGCGAGAAGTTGTCTGAACTCATGACTTCCGGTTGATACGGTTGGCAAAAATCAGTAGTCTCAAAGTACTCGATAGATGCCTTCGTCGACGATGCGGAAGTAGGGAACGGGACCAAACGAATGTAATAATATCTGCATTGACGGAAACAAAGGTCTCGTTAACATACGAATGCGCAATTCTTATAATTACGAGTTCGTATATTAAGCATGACCCGATTTTGTGTCGATTAAGCTAGGAATCCACTACTCTCGACTCGACTCGACTCGACACGACACGACTCGACACGACACGGTGACAAAAATTTGCGTGGTGTGTCCACTGGAATCGACGCGACACGACTCGACGCTACTCGACACGATGGTAGTGCTTCGTCCTTTTAAATTTTACGTACAAGGATGCATCGTGTATGGCTCTATAATTTTTCCAATTATTGCTTCTCTGTAACATCTATACAGATAGAAATTTACTATATACCTATTTATGTTTACTTGGTCTATTCAAGGCTTTTGAGATTTCTCAAGCTTCGTTGCGTATATTTTGGTCTCTATATTTCAAACTATGTATATTTTACAGCATCTCATATGCTCTAACTTTATTAATGAGATCCTCCTCCATTCCTTTGCGAAATTAACGTAAAATCTTCGAACTGTTCTTCTCGACTCTTTCCAAGCAAGACTGCCGCAATTCAACTGTTAGCTCATCGGTTCATATCTCGATGTGCACGCAAACCGTGTCCACTAGGCTCGACTCGACTCGACTCGACTCGACGCGACAAATTTCTGGCCAGCCAGAAAAGTGTCGTGTCGAGTCGAGTCGAGTCGAGTCGTGTCGAGCCTAGTGGATTTCTACGCCATTTAAATACATGGAAAATCATGCGATCAGAAACGCGTCGTGTCGAGTCACGTCGAGTCGTGTCGTGTCGAGTCGAGTCGAGTCGAGTGTAGTGGATTCCTAGCTTTATACGTTATACGAGCGTTGGTCCTAGATTACGCGTTGTCAGCGTTCGACTGATCCAATCGTACGACGGCAACAATATTACAGCAATGCAAAGCAACTCTGTAGATGTTGGAAGGTTACATTGAGTCCGACGCTGTTTTCCAGCGTCGAATCGACGATACTGCAAAAACTTTGATACTTACATGACGATTTCAAAGGCTCGGTGAGAAATACAAATCTGCGAGAGTGTGAAGCGCCTCCTTCCGTCGTCAGAAACGCCGCTCATCGATAAATACGGGACGCGGCTCGTTCCGTGCAGAAGAGTCATTCTCGTTGTTACATTGTACAATCTCGAGCGTGTTTGGCCAGCGTGTTAACTCCCCCCTCCCCGAGCGAACTACGAAACCGCAGTAAAACCATCAACGACCGAACTCCTCGAAGGGGAACCCGCGGTAGTGCGCACGGTAAAATATTAAAGACCAGGTTAGGCATTTTTCAGCATTTTCCTCGTGATCACGGAAGTGAAGTACGTGCTGGATAATTCCGTGGTAAATATTTTCAACGATTTCACATCACAAGAGAAATGTAGCGAACCACGCGTATAGCCGAGGAACCATCGCTGTACGAGGAATAGAAGAGTTAGGAATTTATAAACATTAGGGGGGGGGGGGGGAGCTCTATGTAATCTCTTCCCCGAATCGTTCTCTCCGCGTGGTATACCTACCTAGTTCATCGTTGGACTTTTCGAAAGCTCTTACCGCGAGACAGCCCTTGCTCGGAGGAGCGTTCTACGTAGAGCACAGCGCGTACTTTATAATCTTCGTTCCAACGACGTACACTTTCGTCGGTAACGACTGCGTAATGACACGTTCCGGTGGATATTTAACATGCGCCAAAAGTCCCAGTCGGTTAAACTCGCGTCACTTTATGACAAATAACGAGCCCCGCTCTTCTCGCGCGGGCACTCGAGGAAACGCACAGAGTGCTCCTATGCTCGTACTCCCAACTTCGAAGACGCGGTATAGTAAATGATAGCTTCTCCGCGCGTCGTTATTTGATTTATAAATAAGGAATTTATATATACGTATAACGGCGATTATTAGTACAAGTTATAGTACTTGAGCACTGTGCCGACAAGTTCTAGAATTATTAGTTAAGGGTTGTGTAATACTTGACGTTCATTTTGCAACTGCAGTTTTTACATATATGTACCTATTTGGAGCAAGGATCGTTAACTTCTTAGCAATGACGTGTAAATGAGCTTATTGCGTATTACTTTAGCTTTATAATTTATAATACCTACGTTCTGTGTACCTAATAGGTTACGAATATACAGGGCGTTCTAGATTCGTCGGATTACTCGTTAATGGTTAATTGCTTAATACTCTGACAGGTGCACAGTGTGTATCCTACGTCCCAGACAATTTCTTTTCACTGTCAGCTAGATGAAACTTTTTTAAGCGCTGCTGCTTTGAGTACCTCTAAAAAACTTTTAGACAGCTGATCGACTAGTTTCCGTATGCATATCTACACTGTGTTCATCGTAACATCTGTGTTAAAGTGATTAGGATGTCGCTTATAACCCACGCGACAATTCGCATTAAGTACATTTTTTGTCTTCGGGAGAATGTAGACCGATCGAAAATAGTAAAGTATATAAGTATTTATTAAGCTGTACTTTTTAGTAATGAAGTAATGATAAACTAATAATCAAAGCTAACCTAACCTCATCCAGACTCAGTCAACGAAATAACTAATAAAATCATTATATAACCGCTGAAAGGAAAGAGTAGGTACTTTTGTATCTACTTCTTCCGTTTTTAATGTAATATGACGTCGATTGTTAAATAACGTTAACAAATATATATTTTTCATTCTTATACTCTTCATTGAAGCATTGTGTCTTACAAAATTGATTTTGTTTATTGCAAATACAAATTTTTTATGAAAACGTGTTAAAATAGAAAATGAAGTGATACTTATATATACCTACCTGTTTCGAGACATGTCCGAGCATGAATAATATTTATTGCAAAAGTCTAAATATTGAAATGATTAACGTTAAACGCATAAATATTGCGGGGTGTGCTCTGCACCCCACGCGACTATTGGCGTCTCAGATTCTGACGCGCCTATCGAAGAGTTACGAAAATTTAAAACTATGATTCTAATGAAAGAAATATCGAACGATCAATTATTATTCAAATGGGAGGCTCTTTAAGTTGGCGAATCTTTATTCGATTCTAGTGGATGCTCAGAATCGGTGCATATCGAGCTTAAGAAAAAAGTAGATACTTATCGACCGGCATCGAAGAAAACCACGTATTTTTTCACATTCATTGAGAAACGTCATAATTCGTTGCTATGTGAGAACACATTGTAAATCCTTGTTGCCATCAATGTGACTTAAAACTTTTCCTTACATACAGCAACGAATTATGATATTCTACAATATAATGATGGTGAAAAAATACGTGTTACATTTTCGAAATATTCGTACAAATTTAAATAGAAAACATGCTCCTTAAATTTGTAAAAGTGAAATTCTCTCTTGAAAGAGCAACCAATATCGTAAGTATTTGAATCAGGTTAGAATCTGTTAACATGTTAATTTGTTTTATGTATTTTAATTTAGGCTATCAAATAATGTATTTTTCTGTCGTAAGATTACGTTTTGAACAAATTCATTGAAAGTCAATTCTATATTTTGTAAATTGGGCAAAAGAGAACTGCTCGAAATTGAAGATGAGTGAAATATCACCCAAGGAACGTATGAGGATTAAACTTCAGTTTGTGAGTTAAAGGGGAAGAGTTTCGATATACCCACGCGATGCAGGAGAATCCACCGAAGTTTTCACTTTCACAAACGTCCGCGAGTCGTCCCTTGTGCAAACATCCTTACAGGTATTAGCCGGCGCAAGACCAATCCAGCGACTCTCCGGCCTCACGCCGCAGCCATCTGCTCGCTTCGCCGACTCTGATATAAATTACGCCATCTTTCAAGTTAATGCGCATCATAGAGACACGTTTCGCCGAACACCTGCATTTCTCCATTACCACCGTAGGCGAAGCAAACGGGCGGTGTACGAAAGAGGAGACGGGATTGTGCGTTTCGATCGGGGGGGGGGGGGGGGGGGGGGGGGGAGCACGTCGACAAATACTTTTACCGCGATCGGATTCCGACGCGTTTATCGAATATTATGCGCACCATGGTTACGACAGCGGGCGAAATAAACTCGCAGGACAATCGATGCCCGACGCGGGTTGTATAAAGAGCGGAGCCTACTACACCTAGAACGCGCGCGAGACGTGGCATCGGCTTTTAGGAGCAATCTTCGTTTGCGGTTTCGTTTCCATCCGCGCGTCTCCCGAGCAGGCGCGCAATCGCGCAGGCGTACAGTCGCTGCCCCGTCGACCATTGTTGGTTTAGCGAGATTATCGATAATTTGACGATCTACCATGCGGACCGAACACCATTACCGCACCATTAACCACGTGTTCTCTCGGACTTTCGTACGCGAGCTCGGTTATCCTTTTTGTCGGGGCCGAGGTGGGTATAGTGAAGGGGCGGTAAGCGGGTTCACGTGTATAAGTGCGCCGGACGTAGGTACACATACGAATTCGCGACAGCGCGAAAAGTCCGAGTTCTTCAATGGGGACTACGTCGAGTGGGTGGTTTGGGAACCGCTCGGTTACATTGTAAGTACAGTGTTAAGGCGCGTCTAAACGGGCAATATTTTTACTGCAATATGTGGCTGCAACACAGTGGCCGGTAACATTGCCAGCAATACCAGCCAGACTATGCAATTTAGGATAATGTTTTTAGTATGTCCCGGTCATATAGCTACACATTTTTGGTATCGCCGCAAGCATTTATGTGTTGCAGGCAAGTTGCCGGACGATCGCTTGGCGAGCGAAAATACTCTGCAATAGGGACCGTGCAAGGCGTTTAGGGCGCTATCCGAAAGCTGTTGTGCAACATAATGTGGAGAAATTTAACGAGCGCATAAAGGGCAATTACAATGAAAGTCCTTTTTATTAATTAAAATTAAACATTTTTTGTAAAATGCCATACTCGAAAAGAACCTGTTGCGTCAAAGGTTGCTCAAATACACCAGATCGTGTACAAAATATTGTATTAATCCACCAGTAACATTCTATTCCTTTCCTACAAGTATGTATAGTATTCACTTGCCATTTAAAACAATACAAGCCGCTGCGACGCGATAGATTTCGTCAGCCATTCTTGCCCGACTGTGTAGCCCGTCTACGAAACAAATTACTTTTTAAAACATGGGCCATACTGTTGCAGAAAATATTGCCGAAATATATATATTGCCGAGCCATATATTTACGCGGTGACGTTTTACGTACGTTGTATTTCATAGGTGATATCAGGGCAAGTTGGTAGAGGAAGTTGGCCTCTCAACTGCGTTACTCTTTATGGCAACAAGGGGTCATCATCAAATAAGAACTTGTCCGGTCTTCCTTATTTTTGGTATAATATTGACTACTAATAAAATGTAAAGTAACAACGCTTTTTGGTTATTTTAAATGCGATTCCCTTTCGTCATTATTACTGATAGAAAATGTAACTTGATCGTTTTGAATAAAAATAAATACAGGACAGACACAGAGTATTGAACTCTTGTTAAATTATTATTCTCTAGAAAAGGGTTTAGCGTTATATGAAAGTACCTATACGTGTTAATTTAATCCTTCATCGCTAATCCTTTTCCACCCCATAACTACGCGCGAAAAGTATTACGCTAGGTACATGGTGACCGGCTTGTGGTAAGTACATACCCTATACTCGTAGTGTCAGAGCAAGGAAGCTTGTCACGAGTAAAAGAACGTTGATGCAACATCGCGATGAGCCTCCTTATACTACATTCTCCGTCCTTCGTCTTATAATAAATATTTCGTAAGTTACTCCGTTCGCGAGAAATATTCAAAAGGGAAATTTGCGTGGTTTTTGATATGTAAGAAAATGTACGGAACCATTTTTTTGGAACGCTTGTCTTGAAATAGGAAAGTCAATTTTGATTTTTTAAATGAAACCCTATTTTTGTCCCATTATTTTCTTTCAGTGGGGATCAAAACAAACTAAAATATGATAGGAGAGACCGTGGCTCGCTGAGATGTAGGAAGTTGGCTTCTCTTTTCCTTTGATTTCTATGGTAAAGAGGGGCCAACTTCTAGTATCAACTTACCCCGATCTCCCCTACTTGTTTAAAAATGTAGAGTAAAATGGGATAAATTAGCACAGAAAGTTGGCCCTTTGTTTCTTCGTTCCTTTCCATAGCAAGGAAAGGCTAACTTCCTGGGCCAACTCACCCCATTTTACCCTAGTTAAGAATCTGACACGCGTACCAATCGATCGATGCGGAGCTAAATTAAAATAGGCTACTATTTATCGCGTTTCTTTCACAGCCTATATAGTTAATGAAACCGTGATTCCAGGAGTAATTACTCTTTCTTTCGGCGCGGAACTATAGTTGTTAACTCGTATCGATTATTCGTAGGTTCGTCAGGCGGGTACAGTCGAAATACATTTTCCAGTTCGCCGGTAAATTTTCTCCATTCCGGTTCGGTAGACTCTGGCAGGCGAGACGAAACGATCTATCCGTTTCTTATCGACGTACCGCAAGTTTGTACTTCCTTCTATATTTACTGTCAATCCGTAGCGTTTGGCGTGCGATGCTCGCTCGAGCGAGCGAATTTGGTCCAATTTGCGTTCGCTTCTTACCATTTTGCGCGTAAGGCCCGACCGCAAATTCTCTATCTCCCTCGCGCTTCTGTAGCGCGACGTTACAAAAAGTCGACGTATTCTAATTGCAAGAAATTTTCATAACGCGGTATACCGGTGGTCGCGAGGTTTTGCCGGACATCAAGCGATTGTCGACGCTGGTAGTTGAGGAAATTGTATGGGGTAAAGTCGGGAGAGATGGCACAGCGGGTGAGACGGCTCAGTCAAATAATTTCTTTGTCTGTGTAGCAATACTGACTCAGATGGCGACACAGATGATTAGTGCGCATGTGCAGTAAGTGTGTGTTTTACCGAACGGCTGTTTTTCTCATCAGAAGGTAAAATAAATATAACTGTATATTGTATTGGCCCTGATTATTTTCTTGTGTAATAATAATTAGGCATCCAGTAAGCTATTATTCTGATTTGAATGTATTTGATTTGGTCATTTCAATTCATAAACTTGTAAATATTGTTCCTAATCTCAAATTTCGTTCCGTGCTTCATGTACATAAAGACAATGACTGCAACATCTAACCCAACGAAGTCGGGTGAGTTGGCGCAAGTCGTCTAATCCGACTGTTCGGGATGCACCAACTATCCAAATATGTGTTTGCGATGTGGCAGAGAAGCGAAATAACTTTTACATGTTATTATTAAGATTTATTACATTTTAAAGATGTTTTAAGTGTATGTGGTTGGAATAATCAATACTTTTTGGAATTTTTCTTTAAAGATTATTTAAGATGATTTTGTATTTTTGTTTTTGTTATTTGGCATTAAAAGTAGTTGCACTTTTAATTTTGAAGCCTATTCTCGGAGAACCACTCACCCCCACCAATTTTTTCTACTGCGCTATCTCACCCATACTAGGGCGGGTGAGTTGGTCTTTGGTATATTTTCTTTTGACAAATTTTTTACAAAACTCGATAACACTTTTGGTCGTTCCTTTACAAATTCCTATATTTTATTGTTCGCTCCATCCACATTATCAATTAAGTATTGCTTATCCTACAAATATAGTTTTTGTGCCACTTTAAAAAAAGGTGCGCCATCTCTCCCGACTTTACCCTATGGGTGATATTCTCTAACTGTGATTCTTGTGTCCAGACTTTTGCTACTTTGGGATAATATGGAATATTGAACAAAATTCCTTAACCATCTCTTAAAGATATGTCGGTACTTTAAGTATCTAAGTCCAACACTCTAGTAAAGGTTGGAATCATTCGGTATAAAGTCGCGGAGAACACCCCTAATGTTAGTACCGTGGCAAGTCCTTACTCTCTTTAATTATTTTCCTTTGTCATTCAATATACGAGGGGAATTTGAGTAATAATACGACTTTGAGTTTCATTTAAAGTTCAGGTATTTATCTGTAGTACCCACTATTAAAAATATTTACCTTAAACTTCAGGAAAACATTAAAATTTTTATCAAATATAAAAATGTATCTGGAATATCATATAACCTTCCCTTCAAATGAAAAGTATCGCATGGATTATGGACTTCTGTAAGGTTGTACCTTAAATAAAGAAACAATCGAATTATTACGATATTATGATTTGGATTTAAGATAAATACACGTCTCTTATAAAATTATGAGTATACTTTTATTAATTTGTTAAATTCGTATATAATCGTGTCTGGAAATGAAGGAAAGTTTAACAAAGCGTATAAGGTAGGCCGTCCCAGAAGTTTATACTGGGTGTAGCTGAATTTATCAATAGGTACTTGTCCCGTCGACCAACAATGAATTGGAGGGTTTAAGAATTGACCAATAATGCTTACAATTTTGGTTCAGACTTACGGTAATGATTACTCCGCAGATTCATCATTGCTCGAAAGGACAAGTATTGACGAATTCAGTTACATCCAGTATTTACCTCTAGAGGGGCCGTCATTTATAATTGCATTCATTAAGTAACGACACATTTTGCATTTGTTACAACATATATGATATTTCTAATCATAAAAATGAATTCCAAAAGATTTATATATAAGGGGCAGTCGCTAAATTTAGAGCGGCATCTAAATTGGACCACTCCAGTATTTAGAACAGTACAGACATTTTCCATCATTGAGAGATTAGTTTAGATACATCATATGCGCAGACTTGAAGTTAGATGGCGCACCTTTTTCATCAATTCACATGGCCACATTGTAGTTGGTAAGTCATTAAAAATGTTAGGTAAAAGGGTGGGTAAAGGGTGGTTCAACATAGGCGACGGTCTAAATACGGCTACTCTCTTCTATCAGTTGAAGCTTTTAAGGATCCTGCCATAATTGGTAAAGTCGCGTCATGTTTTACATATATGAGGGGCTCACTGCAAAAGTGGTGTAAGTCACTTTTTTCCCATTTTAAGATAATGGCGAAAAACGTTATCTACATAATCAAATGTGTTGTGTGAATATATTATGTTTTCGTTCGAATGCCTTAAAGTTTCGAACGCGGGGAAACTGACGTCGCGTCGGTGGAAAACGACGTTGGCCTCCCGTTTCCACTACTTTGTATGGCAGCGAGGAACCAACTTCTCATTATAACCGCTACAAGTCTTTTCTTATACCTATAGGCGCAGACGAAAGACCGGGACAAATTGACACGAAAAGTTGGCCCCTCGTTCCTATTACTTTTCACGGCAGTGAGGGGCCAACTCTCCGTGCCAACTTGCTCCGGTCTCCCCTACGTCTCGCACAATTTTGAAATATTCTCTCATAACGACCTCATATGTCACGACGATGATCCGTTACAGAAGCGTCGACCATCGCTTCGGAAGGGCTCGTGGCATTATCTCTGTCATTAGCCGTTTCGACTCTCGATGAAATAACCACGCTTCGGGTACTCATTTCGAAAGCAGACTACCGGTTCGTACGCGGCGATATAAGTGCCTGTGTAAGCTGAGGTTATTCTGGGTAGGAATCTTCATGCCGCGCGAGTAACTTGAGGGTCGAACGCGTGATTGATCGTGGCCGATCTTCTCTCCCGAGACGAACCGAGAATCAATTACCTCGGTTAAGAGGCTAAAAGCTAAACAAACCAAGAGCGATACCATCTCGTCTCTCATTCGATCGCCCTCGTCTCGTCTCGTCTTCGGCCGAACTGCGTCATCGATTTCCTTCATTCACCGACCTGCTCGAACTAAATTCATTTTCACATTCAATTCCGTGGAGATAGATATCAGTTTAGGTCATCGTTCTTCTGAAAATCACTTTGTGCTTTGTAACTTTGTTACTAGATACATATAAATATTTACGCAGCTATCGCGTAAACTGTCGTATACATTGTGATAACGTTAATTAGTCCTAACAATGTGATAAAATGACTATAATTTCTAAGACGTAATATTATATTCTTCGTACCAGGTAATAGGTACCTAGGTACTGCAAAATAAAATATTTGATGTAGATAACGGGCGTGGCACTATAGACTAATGTTTATTAGAATTACGTAGCATGAATACGTTACCCTATCTATTGTATATAATTGTAACCAATCACTAATAAAGAAAAATAGGTTGTAATTGAATGGTAGCTCATTCTTCAATGGAAGATCAATATCCTAATAAAGTTCTATTATATTCTATATCCATATGGTGAGAGTTTATATTATTTATAGGTATTATAATAAATGTGTGGAAATTGGTTTTTTGGGGGAAACGACATTTTCATATAGTCAAAATAATGTATTGTTCATCATTAATTGAAGAACCGATCATTAATTTTTGTTTAATATAACAAACAAGTTTAAGTCTAATTTTTTCTTTATAAATATCTGTAGTTGTAATCTATATTTTTTGTTGATAAAATATACATTATTACGTTCAACTTTCTTCGCGAATGTAGTTAATTCTCGAGCGAATATATTGATATTTGAAAATTGCTTTCACTAGAATTCTATACATATATATGAATGAATTTAAATACTTCTTCCTTTCATTTTGTATTACTCTCCTAGACTATGCGTTAACTTCATTTTCTTTATATAGCTTCTGTGTGTGTGAGAGTCTAAAGAATGCTTCCATAACATTAATAATAGTATTGTGTTGCGTTACACTCTTAACAAGAACTTTCTGCAATGCATTTTTTGTCCCATTTCTAATTCATTTACTGTTGGTTGAGAAATATTCATAGCAATAATACTGGCTACTAAAAGATTTATAACGTTCGTTGCATCGGTTACTATTCTCTTTAATTTTATAAGTAGGTACATTATCCTTTCCACATTTAAACGAACTTTTCATTGCTTCATATTGGGTGATTCACTGCCCATTATGGACTGTGTCGATTGTAGTTATTACCGAATACTTGTCAGAGTTACAATATGAATTGGTATATTTCAACGATGGTAAGTTTCAACACACAATTTTTGCAGACGCATTATCGACATATCGGCATACAGTTGTACAAGTGTACCTACTAGTCAATCATGCAATTTCACCGTATTTCTTATTACAATTAAGAATCGAACATTAATCTTTATGACTTATTTATATTAATCAATACTTATGCCATATTCACATGCAGCATATTCAATCACACGAAACAGTAGATTCTAGCCTAGTTTATATATTTGATTTCGAATAATAAACATTTAAATACAGAATCTAGTTATTATTAATTAACTATTCTCTCAATAAGAAGATGGATTAGACTCGCAAGATTTCAATTTCTATACGCTGATGATTCTCGAAAGGAATAATTAGTAGAACATAGTGCCATGAAATTACACAGCTCATGTAAATTAAGGAAACGAGACGTACAGAAAAAAACGTATTTGACGAGCCTCATTATTTTGTTCAATCAAAAGGAACCGGAGTCTCGTATACCTACGATGTAATGGAAACGGTTACGCGTGACCCGGTCTCTTCGCGCCACGCGAGTACCTCACCTACGGCTTCCTGTGATGTTCGATTCAGACGGATGTGCGTTGTAGGCAAGTAAAGTGTTTCGAGGAAAAATCCTCGTTTCCAATGCCGATGCACCTGTCGCGAGGAACACTTCCTCGTTAACGATCGAAGGGTGGCGTTGGGACCTGTACTTATAACTCTTAGAAAATTGCTAGACATTTTTGGAAATTATCAAATTAGCGAAATTGTAAATATAAGATTCTACAACACTATGTTGAACCTTATAGTATTTGCGTGGTATTTAGTCAATGACGGATTGAGCTTGAAATACATACAAATTTAGCTTTGTAAGGTCCTCGTAAAAATGTTATAGAATCATTCTCTCTCTCTCGGGGCGCGAGTGTATTGATTTTTTGACGGAGTAATGAAGCTTATCGTTAAATTTGTCATTAAATCGAGACTACAATCAAAGAGATTCAGAAATGATTCATTATGGTAAGTTTTTCGTCAATGAGAAATCAATGAGTTGAAGTATTGATAAAAAATATTTATCATAAAGGGGGGCGTGTTAAAGTAAATTATTTCGATTGGATCTGATGCGACATTTGTATTGTAGTCCATTCAAGTCAATTATTAATCCAAGTAACTAAATCTGCATCCTCCCATCCGTAGCCGCTGATTTAATAAAATCTACTGCATTTTTTTCCTCAGTGTGATGATGGAAGAAAATGTTCATCGGCGAAATTTGATTCGAATATTTCATAACTAATGCGTTAGTTTTCGTTTTTCTGGAAAAAAAATCTATAATATTTCTAAACTCTAATTTTTCACATATAAAACTGATAGGAGAATCACTTGGATCAAAGAAACTATATTATAGTCTATTAGAGAGAGCGAATTGTCAGTTGACACATACCGAAACATCCATTTTCCGCAAATAACCGCCCACTTTGTCGAATGAATCGTAATTTCTCTCCGTACACAAAAAGTACGAATTATAAAGTGCACAAAAGAAATAAACGTTACCTCTCTCGCAGGCCTTCGGACAAAACCAATATCGCCGAAACGAAGCGGTTGTACATAGTATCTATAGGTTTCTCGACGTTTCCACCCCGTGCGGAGGCTCGATCGCAAGGCCACCCACGGGAGCTGCGGGAAGGGGATAATGTTCCCTAATAACAGAGGACAAAGGGAGCTGATGCGGAAACCGAACTGCCATCGAGATCTTTACTCTTGGGAAGTCGAGTCCGGGGCAGCGATTGTGTGCGGTTTCCACGATTCCGGCAAATCGAACGGGTCTTGCCGCCGAGAGCCGACCGGTGAATGGAAAGATAAAAGAGTCGGAGAAAGGCGAGACGAGGAAATGAACTCGATCGACGAAACGCCTTAGTGCGGCAGTCAAAGCCTGTCGCTAATAACGTCGTCCGCGTACTTACTTCCGTTGCGGTACGAACGGCTGACTGTGCAGGGTCCGTGAGTGGTCGCGAACGAGTGGGATCGATAGTATAAACCGAAGTCATTTATTGGCGTTTCAACAGTAAGTATTTCGATTAATTTCTGGCGATCGAATGTCGATCTATACCGGGTGATTCTTTAATATGGCGACAAACTTCAAGGATGGGTTCCTTGTATGAAAAGAAGAAAAAAAATTCCTATGAACATGGGTCCGGAAACGCTGAGTTTCGGAGAAACAGGGTGTTGGATTTTTATAAAAATTCTCTTCCATCAACAAACAGTACAAAAGCAATGACGCATCCCTTCTTCTGAAATGATATTTAATAGGTAGGTACTCCTAAGAAGATCCTATTACAAAAAATAAATAAAATGGAAGCTCTGCAAAAATATATTTCCTATTATTAGTATAGAAACTTTGTATAAAAATAAACACCCCGTTTCTCTGAAACTCAGCGTTTCCGGTCCCATGTTCATAGGAACATTTTTTCTTATTTTCATCCAAGGAACCCGTCCTTGAAGTTTGTCGCAATATTAAAGAATCGCCCGGTATGTGGATTTTGATAAATCGCTACGAGATAAGAAATTCTATTGAAAGTAATGGGAGCGAGGGGCCAACTTCTCCTTGCAACGTGCAAAGTGCCCTCTTCTTTTCAATCGACAAATATCCTCCCAAAATTCTCTTGGGAATTGACATGGAGGCGTGGCTTATTCAATATGGCGTTGCATAACACCTAGTAATATATAAAAGTACAGGTGCCCACACTAGAAAATATAAAAATGTTACTGAAAATTAAGCATATCTATCGTCGGGCAGAAACAAATCCTTCTCGCAGGAATATTATAGAAGAAAATAGTGTCATCGCGAGGCGAACCATTTATAACAAAAATCAGAAAAAAATATAGGTAAGAAAAGTGACCGATGATCGTGCAAGCTTGACCGCTCTCTGCTTAGAAACGTCAGATTTAAAGCGGTCGCCACACGAAATCACCGTGCTAACAGTAGTGCCTTTTTCTGCCACCAGATAGCGAGAGGCGCCAATGTCGATTCCCAATACCTTGCAATAGACCGCATCTCTCTTCCACTCCTAGAAAAATCTTGTAGGATCTTACAACGTTTATCAACATTCGCGCTTCTTTGAGTAGGTACCTACGTAGTGCCGTAGGTATTTCGTTAAGGAGAAATTAACGGGTAGTGAAGGGAGGTGCGTAGAGTGGGGGAAATCTGGAGGTGACCGGATTCAACGATGCGAACTATCGGGGAGGATCGTCTGTACCTTTTTGACTCGTGGGACGATTCGGTCTCTATTTTGGAGTCGTTACACGAAAGATCCGTGGTCCAGAACCAGAAGGCACGATGCGGTTCCATCGATGCAGGTGGCTCCACCGAGTGCGAACGAGCGAGGACAATAATTACGGAGCGAAAAACCGGCTCGGTCTCCTGTAATTTTCCCAAAGTTTGCGCCGATCCGACTGGCGGCGGAGAAAGGTTTTCACACGCGAACGCGGAGTGGTACAGTCGCCGAGTCGAACTTTTGCGAGAGACCGATCGACCCGGTCTAATGTCTAAATAATGACTGCGGCGGATGCGTCGGTGAAAAGTGTTTCCGAAGAGCATCCACTCCGTGATGTTTCCGGTATTTTTGTCATTTTTCAAGTCGTGCTTGGTCAAAGAGGCAGTTGAGGATGCATCGCCTATACAGGGTAGCCCACAATGACCATGACAGTGGGAAATAGGAGATTCCTTATTAAAAACTAGGTTTATAAAGTGCAAGTTATAATGTCGAGAGGGCAATAGTTATGGAATTAAGAGAATTTTAAGACGACCACAATAGGGTGAGAATTCCGATGGTAAACGTGAACAGGTAAGTGCAAGGAGCTCTATCCAAGGCGTGCTCCACGCGCGTGCGCGCGACAGAACTTGAAGATATTATAAAATCGCCTCATTTAAAAAACTGACAACACAGTTCGGCATTTGAAATGTCTCGGTCGCGTGCGCGCATAGGCCTTGGACGGAGCCCCTCACGCTTACCTGTTTACGGGTCAACGACGTTTGCCATCGGAACCATCATCCTATTGGTCATCTTAAAACTCTTTTAGTCCCTTAACTATTGCCCTTTCGACATTATAACTTGCACTTTATATATTTAGTTCTTATTATAATAAGGAATCTCCCATTTTCCGCTGTCACGGTCATTATGGGACACCCTGTATATTGAAATCATAACAGAAATTTAAGAAATTTGTACACATCTGCTGTGTATTTGATTAAAATAAGTTTACTTACAAAATTTCAAGTCGATTGTCTATTGCGTTAAAAAATTACGTGCCAATTAATTTTATTAATTTTACACGGGCTGTTATAGAAAGGCGGATATTGGACAGTGAAATGAATTGATATAACTGAGAAAAATTATCGACATTTTTCTGATAAACGAATGGGTTAAAGGCTAATGACTAAATGACGACGGAAAATTATAAAAAAAAAGTATTAAAGATTTGCGTAGTCACTAACCGCTAATTCCTTCATAAATCAGAAAAATTAAAAAAATTTGTCTGAGTAAATATAAGTAAATAAGGAAATATCGTTTCATTTCACCGTTCAAAATCTGTTGATTTAACTTTTTTTCCGTGAGAGTCCGTTTAAAGTAAGTAAAATTTTATCAGCGCATAACTTTAACGCATTTTAACGAGATAGACAATCGTCTTCAAATTTTGCGGGTGAACTTGTTTCAATCATGTACAGTATCTGTGCAAATTTCATAAATTTCTATTTGGATTTCAATATATAAATGATGCATCCCCAAGACGGAAGTAAAGATATTAATCCGATGTCGACGGGTATAACAGTATATACATATACTTAAATTTTTTGAATAATTTTACGACGTTCTAAAAAAATCACTGAACCAAGTCAGTCGTTAATAAGCATGGAAATGCCGGGCGCATGGAACTAGCGCGAGGCAAAGTTTATTCTTCCGCCTGAATTTCTCATCGACGAAGAAAATATTCTAGCTATCCGGCGAGTGCCCCGCCTCCGGCGCGGCGCGCACCCATTTAATTTGGGAGTTCAAACAAACCCCATGATAAATTTGGAAAATATTCATTAGCCGATGCATTCATCAACATTAATATAGGAACGGTGTGGACTGCCTATAGGGCCGAAGAATCTACCATGCCGCCAAATTAGTTGGAGTCGGTTGAACGAAAAGAATTAGGCGGCAGGTGCCAAAACTTTTAAGAGGCTGAACTCCTCCCCGCGTGACGTGTCACGATCGAGAAATCCGAGAGGATTGCGCGCAGTGTTACTGTGTCCCGCGTTTTTCGCGTGTCCTGAAATAATCTCGCCTGCTAAATTAACGTGTGGTTAAATGACAGCATCACGAAAAAAAAATTTGAAAGATGCGCGACATGGTATATTTGCTTTAAGTATAACGGCCAAAGACTGCTCTCTTAATCCGAACCAGTCGAAATAACTGACAATCGACTACTATTACTTAATTGTCAATAATTTTGGCTGAGTTAGATTTAAAGAGCGAGCAATCGTATTCACAATTAGAAAATAAATAGTTTTCGCAACTATTTTGGTGATATCTATTCGAGTTAGTGGTAATAGGTACTCTTTTTCATATTTGTCACAATAATTTTTTAAATTTTTGGCAACTAAAAATTATTCAGAGAGAATATATAATTGGCAGGACTATATATTAATTTATCTCAGTGTGTGGGATACGTTAATTTTCGTTACTTAAACATTTTTTCCTAGTCTGTCTCCAAAGCTTACTGGAAAATATATCTACACCGCAGAGAGAGACTAAAAGAATTTGACTTCATCATATTATGTCTATAATATGACTTCATTATGTCTTTAATTGTGATATCTAATGGTCTTTTACATTAGGACTTCAGTAATTTTACGGTTATAGTTGTGGCATTATTCCCGACCAGAAATTTCGATACTTGTCACATCAGGGCCGGGTCAGGCAGCCTGATCTTGAAAGTCAGGCCCTTGTCAGGCAACCTTACCCGGCCCTGGTCAAGCATGTAACGCGTTGTCACATCAGGGCCGAATCCGGATCCGGTTACCGGACCCGGCCCTGATGTGACAACGCGTTACATGCTTGACCAGGGCCGGGTAAGGTTGCCTTATTCGGTCCTGACGTGACAAGTATCGAAATTTCTGGTCGGGTACTCTAAATTTTCCATACGATAATTATTTATTTTTATATATAAACAAAATCGCTTTCAAAAATTGCCTGTGGCAGACGAGTGAGTTCGTCATTTCGACCCGGAGTCGGCCTGTGGACTCGTCAGTAAGGCTAGGCCGACTCCTGCCTTAGACGCTCTGTGGTCCTCTTAGGTATATAGTACTGTACCGCCGTTTTACTACCGAGAGCCGAGAGGATCGGCGCCATCTGGCGTCAGGCCGCCATAGCGTGGATTGACTGACTGGACTAGGTTTACCGTGGATTAGCCTGATCAGGGCCGGGTACGGCGCAGCCACGGCAAACCGGATCCGGCATGCCGTGCGTATGCTTTACCCGGGCCTGATGTGACAACAGGCATGTCAAGCCAAATTTCTGGTCGGGTTTAAAGTAGGTACCTAATCATATTTTGACGTTTCCGTTATTATTATCAACCAACATGTATTCCATCGACCATCATAGTATTGCCATTTGTTCGCAAATAAGTATTCACGAAATTAAGTCAAATCCCTTATTAATATTCCCAGCGTTATACACTGTATACCGAATGTTCGTAGATCCTCTCCGAGACTGGGCGTGGATCTTGGCTGAATGTGCGAACCAATAATTGGTCGGCTGAGCTTGCTTGCTTATCCCTGTACCATATGAAATATCGAGACACCGAGTACGGTGGGGGCGTAGCAGGACTCAGCCGACCCGCTATTGGTTCGCGCGTTCGGCAGTTCATGTCCTGTTTGGCAGCAGATCCGTAAACACCTGCTAGATATCGAGACGCCTCTAATCACTGCAAAGTCTTGTAATAATTCTAAGAGATACACGTAGATCCCCTTTGGCGAGGCATACCTAGTTATAAAAGCACCTCTCGAAGAACTTAAAAAATCGAAGCAACACGCACGCAAGGTGAAAAGGCGCAGTGGGCGGAAAGAGCGATCGCCGAGCTAAAACAAACAGTCGGCTCCAGAAACCGAGTCGGATCTCGAGTTTCGTGAGACGGCCGAGCGATGACGCGGCGGATTCGGTGGCGTCAGTTCAACTCCTACCAATTTCACGGCGAGTTACTCACCACCGCTGCGAAACAATGAAGGCCTACCCTATACAATGCGTATTACGCACCGTGGCTCATTACCGCTCACGATCCACGCCTATTTGTATTTTAATAAGTTCATTCGGTAAAGTAACCGAGTTGACCGGAGAGAGACGCCATTCCCCGAATCGACCGTCGCACACCCTATACGTATTTTACGTGGATCCGCGGCCGTTTCTTCGAAAGCCGGGGGAGGATCCAGTTCATTTTAATGGGGGAGGTCGTGTCGATCGTCTAATCTACATTCGAGGCTTTCGATCTTTATCGATTATATTGGCCGGTGTTTTAAAACTTTTTTTCTACCGTTTGAATATTGTTATTATACATGTTGTTCGGTGAATTATATAAACCGTTTTATCTATTTATATTTCTCCTATTATTATATAGAAATACTTCAACGTTTTTACTTATAAATCTTTTGTTAATTGTAAAAATGTCCATCAATCATTTCCATCGTCTAAAGCGGATATGATGGAGTTATTGTTCGTGGGCGTATACATATATGGGGGGTTCAGGAGTGAAGTGGATCAAGTTCTGAAAACGAGTTACGAAGAAAATAAAGATTAAACATTTTTCTTGTTTATTAATTCAAACAAAAATATCTGTATAATATAAAGCTCTGTGAAGTATTTAGTATACTTGTCTTACCTAAATGTTTTTGTTTGAATTAATAAACAAGACAAATGTTTAACCTTTATTTTCTTCATAACTCGTTTTCAGGAATTGATCCACTTCACTCCTGAACCCCCTATATGCGTGAAGCTTTCGCAAATAATTAAATAAATATCTTATATTACTTATGTACAATATTTAACCATAAGACCTGTAATGGCAGCAACCGCATGTCATACAAAGATGCTGACCCTTACTTAAGGTGCGTCTTTTCATTCTGGGGATTTTTAAAATAGCTCATAGGAATTTTCCAGATGATAGTCAGGGTACTCTAATTCATCAGGTGAAAATCGCTAAATTAGTATTCAGTCTTCATTGGTTAATTATTTAATGTCATCTTCGCCTGTGTGTTTAACAGATCTGAACAAAATGATTCTCCAAATGCTGAAAAACAGTCACCGCCGTATCTGTTATGCGGCTCGTAATAACTCAATAAAGAGATTAGATTCGACGCTGTAATATATGAACATTGTATTGAATTCAGCGGAATAATTTACAGGCCGATACCGTGTCTGAATTTGCTGTAAGTACGCGATAAATCTAATATTGCTCGAAGTATTGGTGCTTGTCAAATTTAACTAAATTCGCATTAGCCATCATGCTAATCGCTTGCGATTTTTCCTAAATTGGATAATAAAGGTTTGGTCTATTAAATGAAAAAAAGCCGCACGGTAGCGGTTAGTAAACAATTAAAAAAGACCGACTAAAATTTATTTTAGTCGATGAAAGTAAGCAGGAAGTAAGTAATATTACGAGCCTACTAATTTGAGTAAATTTTGCAAACTTCCAACAATGTACTTCCAAAGGTGTACCATAAAATCTTAATTAATTTAAACCACCGCAATGGAAGAAAAAAAATCTTGTTTGCTCTTGGGGCGAGACTCTATCGGATCACTTGATCGCGACATATTTTTAAACACGTGATTACTCGAATTGCTACGTCCCGGCGGAGTTAAGAATTACTATTACAAACGGAAACAATAAAATGAACTAAAAATTACACACGGAATAATGCATAGATGTCTGTCGCATTAAATCATTCGATTTTTATCGAAATTCAGTGAGCGCGCGGTAAATCGGGCCGCGACAGAACGTTCGACACGCGAAATTGAACGATCGGCCGTGACGTAGACGATAAGTAACCAGGTATACGCCGCGCCGGTGTACCACGATGCGCGGCCGTCAGAAAGCTCGCATCGCGATGGGACTACAGCCACCGTTGCGCGCACGTCTCCCCGAACAAACTGCTATTAAATATCGTCCTGTTTTACAGCCTGTCCATTAGCTCGTTAGTCAGGCATATTGGTACGGCGCATATAGCGGTGCGTGCATCGATGCCTCGAGTGCCAGTATCCGACACAGCACGTATCCCTCCATGCACGTATGTAATATAATGTTTTACGTTGCTCGCGATACGGCAGACCCCGAGTTAGTTTGGCCCTGCCTCGTCCGTACGGCGTTGCGACGCGTTACGGTGGGTAATTAGAAAGCTTCGAACCCCTATCCTCTAAACGGTTGTCGGCCGAATGAGCGGGGCGGTGCGGTAGCGATACGAGTGCTATACGAGTTTGTCCGCATCTCCAATGAATACCTACCGCGCCGCGCTGCGCCGCGCCGTGCCGCGCTGCGCCGCGCCGTGCCGCGCTGCGCCGCGCCGTGCCGCGCTATCATTCATCGGTTCCCCGCGGTTGTGTCTCGTTCGCTCGTCTGTTCCATCCTCGAATCTGCATGCATATACAATACATATCTGTGGTTTGGTTCTAAAAGGGCCAAAGTCATAAAATGCACATTTTTGCCTATGTCCACATTGGCCTTTTTAACTATAAAATAAATGTTTTTTGGATTTAAACATTTTGGCCCTACGCACTTTTATAGCACGATTGTTATTATAAGTATACATTGGCTCTTTCTACATTTAAAGGTTCTCTTGAAATACAATTTGATTATGCACTTTGGCCCAAATCTCAGAAAATTGACATTGGCCCTTTTAGAACCAAGCCACAGATAGGTATATGAGGGGGTCAGTGGAAAAGTGGTACCAGTCACAATTTTGAATTGTTTGAGTTAACTGCAAAAATGCATAGTTAAAGTAAATATCTGTTTAGAAAAAAAAATGGTATAAGTGGCAACCATACCATTATACACTTGAGGAGCACAGTTCCAAAACTCATTTAGTCCATTCGCAGTTTGTCTTATAATCGCTAAACTATTAGCAATTATAGGACAAACTGCGAATGGACTAAACGAGTTTTGGAACTGTGCTCCTCACTTATACCATTATTTTTCGAAACCGATATTTACTTTAACTAGGTATGCATTTTCGCAGTTAACTCAAATAATCCAAATTGTCACTTGTGTACCACTTTTCCACTGACCCCCTCATATATCTGTGACTTGGTTCTAAAAGGACGAATGTCAATGTTTTGAGATTTGGGCCAAAGTGCATAATTAAATTGTATTTCAAGAGAACCTTTAAATGTAGAAAGAGCCAATGTATACTTATAATAACAATCGTGCTATAAAAGTGCGTAGGGCCAATGTTCAAATCCAAAAAACATTTATTTTATAGTTAAAAAGGCCAATGTGGACATAGGCAAAAATGTGCATTTTATGACTTTGGCCCTTTTAGAACCAAACCATAGATATGTATATACATATACAATGTACTTGTTCATACATAGGATGTTTTTGTACTTGGCGCATATACACGTTTATTTCTTTTATCTGTGGATATACGAAAAAATCTTTCCGACAAAAGAGTTGTTTCGTATCGAGAGGGATGTATGACGCATATGACGAGATTTTGATGACATGCATTATTTACGAGATACGTAGGCCAGCTTAATTTTTTAAATGGAATCCGACGTTTTTACTTTAACAAAAGTTATATTGCTCGTCAAGATTAACAAGAAATGTATGAGGGGATATGCCCATTAGTCGAACCGTTTGTGAGATATTGGCACTCAAAAAACATTCACCGGATTGACACTTCATTCTATACTTTTTGTCACTTTTAGCGAGCTATATAACTTTTATAAGAATACAAATATCGAATTGCGTTAAAGAAAATAAAGATGAAAATCGTAACAAATAAATAACGCATTCTATTAAAAATCCGTTACACGCGTATCGTATATCTTCCTTAATACGAGGGGTGTCTCAAAAGTAAGTTCCACTATTTTTTTTTAAATGAAAAAACGTTCAAAATTTTGTACACAGGTATATTTTGAAAGGTACACATGTAACTTATTTTTCTACATAATCGCCTCGAACTTGGATACATTTTTGATACCTTGTAACAGTTTTTTTAGACCCGTGTCAAACCACTCTCCCGCCAAACTGTTTAGCCATCTTTCCACTTTTGATACCTAGACCCAAGTCTTCAGAAATGATCCCGTGAAGTATTGTACGGCTTATCTCAATATTTGTGTAGGCAGTTGATGAAGAATTTCGTCAAGCGTAAGGCGCCAATCGGAATTCAAGATCCTTCGAACTTGCTCGGCAACACTCGGAGTACGTGAATTAATATTCCCTCCAATTTTTTTTCAAACGTTTCCCGCCAACGAAACGGGTTTAAAAAAATAGTGGAACTTACTTTTGAGACACCCCTCGTAGTGAACAACTTTCATTCGAATGATTTTTTCGAAAAGAGACAAATATCAAAAATAAATTGAATATACGGTGAATAAAAATACAGCCTATATATATGTGTGCGTGTGTACGTGCGCGCGCGCCTTCTACTCGACGTTCGTATCGATTGTCGAGATTATTCCATCTCCCATTGGGTACATCTAACTACATCAGGTATTCGAGAAACGACGTCATAATGTAATAATCAGAGAGAAATGCTTCGAAAATACCCTACGGTACGGTTTACCCTAATTCCGCTTCCCCACGAGTACGATAAGCGCTCGTATCGATCGGCACACACCTGTAATTATTCGCACTTTGTCGCTCGATGTATGTAAGCGTCCATTAACTGGCGAGTCGAACAGGGTACGCGTTGCGAGGGGGAAGGCGGAAGCCTTATCCGTGAGGTGGCGATAAACGTGCATGTCGTTTCGACGAGATACCGTTAATTATATTCTCCTACTTGCGGGACAATCTCGGACACGGTGTACGCAATGTGGTCGCTGCCGAGTGCGAAGGTTCTTCGAGTTTCATTATATTGGATGATATTTTATAGGTCTAGAAAAACAGACGGGAGATACGAGAGACCAAACTGAGAAAAAAACGGGGATAGTAAAAATCAGTCTTAATCAAGACTGAATTTTCCTTGTCACTAATAAGGTAGAGTGGGGATAGTTGGGCATCGGGGTAAGTTGGTCAATGCTTATTACTTTGTAACTAAAACAAATAACGCGGAATGTGCTCACGCACAGAGATAGACATTGTAATATCCATCTCTTCCCATCGCGCTTAGTTGCGATTCATCCCGACAGTCAGACGGACGGTGGCTTTTGCAAGTTCGTCCACGTCAAGTTAAAAATAAATTTCGCTTACTTTTTGATTCTATTGTGAAAATAGAACCACTACTACCTTGAGATAAGTGTTTTTCATTTGCTCGGTTCCTCTATTTTTTAGGCTAAGAGAGTAAATTTAGCTTGTTCTTTTATTAACACGTTGATTGCCACGTTGCTGGTCCCGTGGGACCAACAGGTAATGTACTTTAACCCGGCAGCGTTACTGGCCGGCAGTCAATGTGTTAAAGAAGTTATGTATAAGTTTGTTTATAAAATACCTACCATATATGGGGCTAATTTGGGACACGCTAACTAATTAATATAACAATATTGGTTGTTCGACCGATTATTTCATTAAGGGCCGGTTTTACACAACAAACACAGTATAAACGCGGTATAGCGCTATACTGAGAATAACCAGCATGAAGCGCGCGCGTTATGGTTATATTCTCAGTATAGCGCTATACCGCGTGTTTATACCTGTTTGTAAAACCGGCCCTAAGAGTTATAAGTTCCTAAATGTGTTATAATAATAATATTGATTTTTAAAATTCCTTCTAAAAATGTTAGTTTTGGTCCACTTTTTAAGTTTTTCTCTAAGAATTTCCTGATTTTACATTAATTGTTCTATAAAGACTATTCTGTAAAGACGGTCATAGACACTAATTCTTGCTAATTGTCAAATATAATAAAATTAATGAATCAGGAATAAATTTCTTTTTTATTTTAAGTTCCTTGGCTAATTTCTAACTCTGTGATCAATTTGTCCCAGTGAGATGCCCAACATACAAGGGTCTAAGTTCCATTTTTTCCGACGCAAAAATATTTGTGCTGTAAGTTTCACGTGGCACTTAGATTCCATAACAGCAATAATCTCAATTTCAGGAAAAATGGCACTTAGACCCTCTTGCATATTTCACTCTTCAATTATGGATGTATAAATTAGAGATTCTTCTTGAATGTCATAAAGCCAACGATATACAACCATCCTGTCGACATACTTATTAATATTGTAGTATAAATAAGTTTTATTTTTAATAAGCAACCAAAAAAGAGTAGCACAATTATCCCCACCCTATCGTACTATATTTACGATAAAACAGACCATGAATGCAGTTCGAAATAACTTTTGTTGCGCATGATTATAGTAACAACGAGGTTGCACTTTATGATAGTCATGCATCATGGTTGAATTACCTACAAAAGTAAGTCAATAATATAATATTATTGCATGACAGTGCCAACTATATAAAAAAAAGGCTAGAGACATTTATCGACCATGCTGCAAGCTGACCCTGATCTCTTGTTATCATAACCAGAATTTCACTATTTAGAACAACTATGGAATTACGGTTGGCGCCAAAATTGTTCATAATTTCTGGATAAATTATAGTTCTTTTAATCAGATATTTCCCCGAGTGCATGTAACACGAGATTATAATGATAATTTTGTCAGACAGACTTTGGGTTTGAATGACACCTAGATAGCACGGCAAGAGAACAAATATAGGTACTCTTCTACGTTTGTCTGATGAATACATTGACAGAAACCAGCTTACAAAGTTACTCACAGCTTCCAAGTATCGAAATACAGCAGCATGATACTTTATTTGCCTTTAAAGTGAAATTTTTCTCTTCGGTAACATCAGCTGTAATAACAGAGTACACAGACTGTAGCAGACAAAAAATGCAATCCAATACATTCTACCATCTATTTTTCAAAGTAGAATATTTAAAAAAGATCCAAGAGTATCTCATTTGTCAGTATTTCGAGTAGGTACAACGTATGGTGCATTTCACTTCTTATGTTTAAAACCAATGCGTTGCTTACAAATAATGCATCTATTTTCAAAATATCTATTACTAACAACCAGTGGACGAGCTATCGGTGCTATCTAAGGCAAAGGAATAGAATAGCGAATAGCTGCTTCAATTGACATTGAAACTCCCCCTGGTTTTTTCGAAAGTAACCATTTGGCCGTTTGGATATACTCGTATTGAAGGCTTTGGTTGTTTTCTCATGAGAAAGAAAAATAAAACAGATTGGAATCACTTTATTTACGTCAACATTCCAAATTTTTATGACGCGACACATTTTTCACACAGACACACACACACACACACAAATTGATGTAGGTTTTTTTCTCACATTTGGGATACACACATACCTACAGGGTTTTTCGCTCAGGATAGTAATAGTAGCCTACTTATCCTACTAACCAATGAAAGAAGATCAACGGAACAAGTATCAACCAATCCTGCTCCACTGAAAATGAGTGCAGCTAGCAATCGGATGGGATAAGGGGAATGTAAAGGTCGGTCAATACTGTCTCGTTGATCCTTCATTCCTCGGTAGGATAAGTATTGACAAATTAGGCCACACCGACTATTACTATACCGAGCGAAAGACCCTGTATGCAAAAATGTTAAATACCTACAGTGGAATCTGTCTAAAGTCTCATCATCCGGAAAGTAGCCATCCCTTATTTTCCTGCCTCCACTCCACTGTTCCTCGTCCCAGCGTACTAGGGGAACTGATGTTGGAATGACCCACTGCAGACGTACACGCGGGGTCTGTGCTTGCCAGTGAGCCTTGTGCACCAACCCTATTCAATGTAAAATGTGCGTGCATCCCTACCATTCTCTTAGCCACGCCTCTAGGCGCAACTCCTCAAAAGTTTCCTTCTCTCGTAAGAGTGGGTACCCCCTTGAGAGATTACACTGTACATAAACTTACGAAACTCAATCCAAAGGTTGTGAATGAATTCGAACGATTTTTCATATCCATCGATTCCACAGCGATAGCCGGACGGCATTTCTCGCGTTTGGTCTGTACTTATTTCACCGGAAAGCTCGCAAGATTAGGATAATGTACCGCGATCGAACCGATTCCCCCCTCGGACGTTAAACCCCGACCCCACGGATACACGTAGTCCGAGCGATCGCGCGTATATCGACCGCCACCTAATTCACCAATTTGAATCGGCGCGCGAATCCTCATCTTTTGCACGCGTACGTGCGCCTCTCGCGCGCACCCCGGTAATCACGTAAATGGAGGCCGATCTTCCCGAGCGCAGCTCAGAGCTCGGGGCCCCGCGGGTTATAGGGGGCGATCATTTCGCGAACTCTACGACTCTGTAGACAAAAATAATCAAGTGTGATTGCTCGTAATGACGGGGCTAAGCTGTCCAGCTTAACAAATGATACCCCTGAGGAGGATAGGGAACGGGAGGAGGGGGAAAGAGACCGAGGAGAATCCGAGACTCGAATCGCGGTAATCGATCCGATCTGCTGGAAAAGGACGACGACGCGATACCGTGCGGTTCACTTTTATTAATAGGCAGGCGCCTCGGCTTTTTCCGTACCGGCGACGGAGTTAAACGTGCTCGACGTAGATAACGATACGCCGGGAGATCGGTATATACCTACTCGACTTCTCTTTCCCTCGTCGAAATTATCTCAGACCGCGAATTAGGCTGATTCGACGCGGATGTCCTAATTCGTCGTAGTATCGTTCCTTCGCAATTTCGTGCCGATACTCGACGAGCTGCTCGATCTTCCGATTTACAAGAGTCGTATAACTGGCGACATGGAGGAAGAAATGAAGAAAAACGGAAACGTGGAATCGATTTAACTAATGACACGGAAAAACTAACAACGATCGTTCGTTCGGTTTCTAGATGGAGAGTTGTCTCGAGAAGTTGACCCCTCATTTCCATAGAAAGTAATGGGAATGAGGGGCCAACTTATTATGCTACTTTGATTTATTTGAAATATACTTTGATGCTCTCGTATATCTCCTACAGAGCGTGGATAAACGACTATAGCGCCAGCCATTCAAATATTCTTTCATTTGAAGTTACAAACCACAACGAAACTATAGGTAAGTACTTGGAAAGAACCGAGATGAGGTGATACAGGAAGATGGCCCCTCATTTGCATTACTTTCCATGACAACAAGGGGCCAATTTTCCCCTCATCGACTTGCCCTCATCTTTTTTATTTATTTTTTTACGCTTCGCTACCTATACGATAACCAATAGACTAGTCAAAATAAATAGTAATTGCAGAATGTACGTAATATGACACTTAAGGATCCTGTCATAGTTGGTGAAGCTGTTATATTTTAAATACATAATATATTCTTACATGGAAAATCTATCTGGGTAATGAACATCAGGTGGCATTAGAGAGAATTTATATCCATTCTCTCATTTGAAAATGAAAATGATTTCACTGACGAATTAGCATGATTCCAGTAAAGGAGATCATGATATTGTTACAGGAAGTATATTTTTGCAGAGCTTCCATCTTATTTATTTTTTGTCATAGGATCTCCTTAGGAGTATTAAATATCATTTCAGAAGAAGGGATGCGTCATTGCGTTTTAAATATTTTTTTTGATAAGGCATTTAAAAATGCAATTCCGAACTCAGCGTTTCCGGACCCATGTTCATGGGAACTTTTTTTCTTATATTCATCCAAGGAACCCATCCTTGAAGTTTGTCGCAATATTAAAGACTCACCCGGTAGATATAATTTTGGAGGTACCTAAGGTGAATTAATAGTCTTCGCTCATTGGTTGAGAGTATTCTTTGGAGTGCAGTTAGCATAAAAGAAGTGAAATCCTAGTTTATGTTTAATACTTTTGATCCCCTTAATTTTACCATAAAGCATTATACAATACTCTTTAACGACATAATTTTTTTACACAAGCGTAACTTATTCCTGCAAAGTGAACATTGCTATAATTTTTGGACTGTTGAAACTTAATTAAAAAAACGTTTTTTACACGATATCAATAGATATCAGAAACGACGATATCAAAATTAAGAAGTGAAATTCTTTTCGCCCAGTGTTCAGGTTATCTGTCACTTGGGGGCTCGGTCTTTCTTTCTCGCTCTTAGCAACGATGCTGATCCTTTAGCCGAGTGTAATACAGCTGGCTACTGGTTTCACATGATCAACTATGGAATTAAGAATCGTATATCTACCAATATTCACTTTCTTGCCATTGAAAGTTTCATCTTGATTTTGCCTCATATCATTGCACACGCTGTAAATGTTTTCGTTTATCACACCCCTACTACTGCTTCACTTTCCGTTTATATCGTAAATACCTCATTTTGTTATTACCTCAGTTTGTCTACACTTTCATCTCGCTTTCACCTCACGTCTACCTCTATTTCACTTCCGGTGTAAACTTAGTCATTTTCCTAGTGAATTCAACAGTGACGGGATTCGTAAGGGCAATCTATCAACATCATTGTGATTGGCAATATTAAAAAAGGTTCGCGAAAACTTCTCAGTTCATTTCTAATGACTTTTTTGCAGCGAAATAATTAGGAAATCGTGGAATATGATCTTTTACAGGTGAGAAAAAGATTTCCATAAAGCATTATAACTAAAGATATATTAATTCATTATTAAAATTGGAGGGCGATAGCTGTCATGGCTGAGAATGTTTGAAATTGATTTGACAGGCACCAAAACTTTCAGCTAGATTAGACATACTGTGTACTTATGGAAAATGCGTGGTAATTTTCGACCTGTTCTTCGCTGGGTCCCATCGAATCCAATATACCTACTTATTTCAAGGCGATGTCTTGTTATTATATGGAGTTATTACTCAGAGCGTTAATGATGCAGTAGGTAGCAGATCATTTATTTTTGATATTTAGAAAATGTTTTATTTTAGACCTTTCACGCTTGTGCGCTATATGTCACTCATAGGCGTAATGATCAATTTTCTCTCTGACTTGAATAATCGTAATATTAAAATATGATACAGGTACTTTTCAGCCGTAACTATGAGTTTTACTATTTTACGGATAGCGAGATCATTCTCAAATTCTGCGCGAGAAGTTTTTACTACGGATTTTCATAGTCCCTAGCACTGATGCGTGCCCCTTAAGTCACCGAGTTGGTCGCTATGGAGCGAAATATCGATCATATGTAACATTACAACGAATAGAATTCGAGAAAGACCCGTCCTTCACTTTTCGCTCACGCTTCTCGTAAATTCCGAAGTGCCGATCGATCGTCGAGGGTAGCGATAACCTGGCTCAGAGAGAGCACCTGTGAAGAACCTCCCTGGTGGAAGGAAGGGAGATTAAAGTAACGCGAGAAAACAGGAGAAAAGCGAATCGCTTATTATTGGAGGAACAGGCGGCTACCGTCCACGGGCGCCCACTTCTTAACGAAGGAGAACAGAGGGCGTGCTCGGGTGCACCGGGCAGTAAGCTATGTATCGAAGCCTATAATTATCCGGCTGACTATACACATCCCGTCGGTAACGGCTATTAACAGGAGTGTGTCGTCATTGTCGTGCCGATCGTTTCGCGTTGCAATTTTTGGGAATAGAGCATGGCAACGGAATTTCATCGAATTCGGTTAAATTTAGATACCTATATGCTTGATTGAGATTATCGGGGTTGCTCATCGTTTCGCAGCGTTAAAAGTTTGATATTAATGGCGAAGCTCTAATTTGAAATGTATGTATGATCTACATCTACTCACATGGAAGTTAAAATTCAGATTGCTGAATTGTTTATGAATCCTATTCGTTTATCTACGATTAGGTTTTCCGAGAAACAATGGTCCGTATTCACATCCCACTTTTAGCTTTAAAAGTGCTGTTCCATTTCTCGGACGTACACTATTAACAGGATGATGCAGACCTTAAGGTATTCCTTGCGCTCAGAAGCGTTTTTTCAATGTGCCACAGGCGGGCCCCTCATAAATCAGTAATTCTACGTCATGTAATATACTCATATTCCCTGTAATACTGATAATGAATACACAAGATAAGGCCAATAAATATTCAAGTTTATTATTTACATTTTCATATTTTTTGAAAAATATTCAAATTTGAAATCTGGCAACGTCGCATCACATGGTTTATGAAATGACAAGAGTACGGCCCTGAGTAGAATAATCGTATATCCGTACAGCTCTGAAACATGACCTCTATAAATCACGGAACTCAGTGTGCAGCGGATTGTTTTCTTCGTAAAAAGTGAATTTTGGTAAAATGAGCGACAAGCGGCAACGACAATACTTCTGAGATGGCCACCAGTGGCGTTGAACGTTGCTTACTGTCGCGCCATCACCCGGCCATGCACGAACCCTATGATGCAACGTTGCCAATTCTATTTAAGGTTATATTCTATCGTCAAAAAACTACGTTTTGCTGTTTACGAACATCGATATCTTTGTTAAACATTCGATGACCTTATATTTTTAGGAGCTCAAAAGATTCTATGCAATTTTGTGAAGATATGGAAATGGTTTTATATTTAACGTGTATAACTTTTAAACACGTAGATGTCGGCATTAAAATGTAGAAAAGTGGATTCTTCCACAAGGTTACATGTTAAATTTTCAAATTTCAAAATCAAAATTCTTTCTTAAATGCCCGGTAACCGGACCTGAAACTTTTCAAAAATAATCTTACGACATTAATTTCCATTCTACAAAAAAATTAGCATTCTCTGAAATGTTTCATCTCGCGCAAGGAATACCTTAAGGTATCTGTTTCCAGGTTTTCTCGTACCTTTAGGGTGGTAGCAGTGCCTCGAACATACGCCCTAATGAAATAAAACCTATAACTAAAATTATATCTCTATTTCCAAACACTTTTATACACTCCAACTCTTTTTCAGCAGTTTTACACGACCATCGAGATATCGTAATGCAGCGTTTCTTGTAAATAAACATTCAGAACATGTTTTATTCAATACTGAAAATCACGAGAGTTGATAAGCAAATTAACAGTCGTGATATTTTCAGCAATATCAGGTTTCTCGAGTACATGTGCTAAAATCGGGCTGCATTGCGTTCCGCGGGCCATCTTCGGGCTTGCGGGAAAATTCACACTTCGCTGTGTTTATATTTTTTATTACGAGTTATCGTTTGACAAAGATCCCGTAGTGTCTGGTATATCTCCTGAGAAACATCTGCTTTCAAAACTGTTCAGTACGAATATTTTTCGTGTGACGTCATCGAGTCGCTGTATGTATGATCGTCAAATGTCATTGAGTGAAAACAGATTTTTTGTTTTCAATGAGTAATACGTATACATGCAGTGACCCCATGAGATTACGTGAAAAATGTTCCTACTAACAGTTTTGAAAGCAGATGTTTCTCAGGAGTAGGGGATCTTTGTCAAACGATAACTCGCAATACAAAAAAATGAACACAGTGAAGTGAATTTTCTGACATGCCCGAGGCTACGTAGCTCGGGGAACGCAATGCAGCCCAACTTTAGCGTAAGTACTCAAGAAACCTAATATTGCTTGAAGTATCGCGACTCTCGATTCGCTTGTCAACACTCCCTCGTGATTTTTACCATTGAATAATACATTTTCTAGCCGTTTACTTACAAAAAACGCTGAATTACGGTTTGGGTGTGTAAAAATAGTCAGAAATTGAGATATTGTTCAAACTATAGGTCTTATTTTATTAGGATGTATGTATGTCTTAGGTACTGCTGCCATCCTAAAGGTGCGAGAAAATCTGGAGACCGGCACCTTAACAGCGGTATAGATGAGAATTGCAAGGACACTGTTAGCACTAAAAGTGGAATGTGAATACGGACCAATGCGGTTCTTCTTCTTTACACTAACAATAAGTACACTCGAGTTTTTGCGGTATATGTAGTACATGTATAATATCTATCAGAAAGTATAAGAAAGTGTAGAATTCTCCATCAATGAGGAAGCTTATTTATCAGCTGATCCAGACGATGCCAGCTCCGCTGGTTCCCCGATTTTTAGTTTGGTTGGTTCGACGCTAGCGAGCATGACACTTCTTTAAAATTTGAACCAATCAGACGAGATGAAACCAGCGATAGAAACCAGCAGAGGTGGTACTTCTACAAGCTATATCTCGCAGTAAATGTCCTCATTCTCATACCTCCTCAAAAGGAGGATAGGCTTCGATACATAGCTTGAAGGGGTGAGGAATTCTACACTTTCGGCCCCTATAGTATGTAATAACTACCATATAATACGTTATATTATACCTAGTCTACCTAGTGTACTGTCTGGAAAATGTAGTGTACTTAATGTAGAAAACAAGGGCAAACCTATTGTTTTTGGGCTCTGAATGAGTCGATACTTTTGAACCTAAGCGACTGGACGAATCAATGTCCCCGCCACAGTCTCAATGCTTCGGCCAGACAACTTGAATTCGAAGTTTGATTCGATATGAGTACAGGGATGCGTGTAACACCAGCTTGGCCTCTCGTTACCGTGAAAAGTAGCGGGAACGAGGGGCCTTTTTCCCGTTACCACCGTCCCCAGTTTCCCATACGTGTATACCAAAAAGTCCTGGGTCATCGAGAGGCAAAGATTTCAACCTTTGGAGTCGTGCTTGTGAAAGGGAGTATTTCGTTCATATGACAAGATATCTCGTATAACGATAAATTATTGCAAGCTTATATCGCAATGCGTGCGCACACCTATCGCTAGAACCCTCTTCGACAAAGGTCGAAGCGAAGAATTATTCGATGAAACACCTCGTTACATAAGCAGCTACTGTGAATCGTCATACATTAAGGCATCTGGCTGTGAATGCACGGACCATTACGTGTCGCCGCGGCTAATTTATTCTTCTTCGTTACATATTAACACTTCTATCGCATGGTACACGTTGCGCCGGAAAAATAATTTTGTACCCTCTTTGCGGTAGGTAGGCACGCCATACTTTCTATATATGTCGTTTGGCTTCGATGAGCTGTGACCTACCACCACGCGTGAAAGGTAATAAGAGGGAATTGTGTAACTGGAATTTCCGATAAGTCGGATCGTTTGAAAGACCCTCCTCTATGTTTCATCGTCATATTTATACTTTTGTACCGTACGCTAATTTCCTGGTACTTTATAGGTACTTTTATCTCAATTCATTCCAGTTTGCTACAGGTCAGTTATTTGCTGGTACCTATTAAAAGTGACGTGGCAATATTTTTTACGCCAAAAAGGAAAGTGTGATTGGAGCGACTGCAATTAGCACATTTGTGATAATAATTTATGATTCTTTTTGGATGATTGTAAATATTACAATATTGTCATTATTATTGCAATAGCGCGTTAATAGTAGATACAATCTTTACAAGCATAAGCGTAATATTATACAGGGTGTAAAAAATGTCCCGGGACCACCGAATATTTTGAAAAATATGCGTCGCATAGAAAAACAAAAAACACGTATTCAATAGTTTCAAAAGTTCTATCCAGCCATATCAAATTCGACTCCCCTCCCCCCACCCCCGTTGGGGGCGGGGGGTAACTTCAAAATTTTAAATGGAAACCCCCAATTTTTATTGCAGATTCGGGTTTTACGTTAAAAAATAAGAAACTTTTGTTTGAAATATTTTTTTGTATCAGGGGTAGATGGCGCTCCAATCGATGGGGGAAACATACAAATACAAAACCCTAAAAATTCATGGAAAAAACTTCAAAACGAAAAACAAAAAAACACATATTCAATAGTTTTAAAAGTTCTATCCAGCCATATCAAATTCGACTCCCCTCCCCCCAACCCAGCTGTGGGGCGGGGGGTAACTTCAAAATTTTTAATGGAAACCCCAAATTTTTATTGCAGATTCAGGTTTTAGGTAAAAAAACAAGACACTTTTGTCTGAAGTATTTTTTTGAAAATCCGAATCTGCAATAAAAGTTGGGGGTTTCCATTTAAAACGTTGAAGTTACCCCGGCGGTGTAGGAAGAGGGGGTCGAGTTTGGTATGGCTGGATAAAACATTTAAAAATATTGAACTCGTGTTTTTTGTTTTTCGTTTTGAAGTTTTTTTCCATGAACTTTTAGGATTTTCATATTTTTATGTTTCCCCCATCGATTGGAGCGCCATCTACCCATGATACAAAAAAATATTTCAGACAAAAGTTTCTTATTTTTTTAACGTAAAACTCGAATCTGCAATAAAAACTGCGGGTTTCCATTAAAAATGTTGAAGATACCCCCCGCCCCCTAGCGGGGTGGGGGGAGGGGAGTCGAATTTGATATGGCTGGATAGAACTTTTGAAACTATTGAATACCTGTTTTTTTTGTTTTTCTATGCGACGCATATTTTTCAAAATATTCGGCCGTCCCGGGACTTTTTTTACACCCTGTATACCGCATGTCCTATGGCCAACCGCGCAGGTGAGCTCCGACCTGAATTCTTGACTTCGGCAGTATTTATGGTACAGTTAGAGTGGGCTTCAGACGAGTGCGCTGCATAAGAACGAAAAGTGTCGACTGCTTTTCTAATAGCTGTCAATTTGGGAGATCGAAGCGTTTCGTGTAACCTCAAAATCGTAAAGTTTTGAATTAGTAATGAATAATTTGTAGAAGTGATGAGAAATAATCATAAATAATCTTCCGAATTGTGACACCTTAGGTATCGCTCACGCCACTTCGTAAAACTACTTCCTAGAACGCGCGGTGCTAGCGCGGAAATAATTTCTGAAACAAATAGGCATAAGGCGTGTAATTCGGTTGGACATCGAAAAAACCCGAATGATTGTTAACTCTCACTTCTGAACATTACTTACCATTTATTCAAAGATTCACGATTTCGAGCTTAGACTTCGATCTCCCGAATTGATAGCCATCGGGAGATCAGACGTTTCACACTTTTCGTAAGAACGCAGCGTAAGAGCGAAAAGCGTCGTTTGATTTCCCGATGGCTGTCAATTCGGAAGATTATTTATGATTATTTCTCATCACTTCTACAAATTATTCACTACTAATTCAAAACTTTACGATTTTGAGGTTACACGAAACGCTTCGATCTCCCGAATTGACAGCTATTAGAAGAGCAGTCGACACTTCATTCTTATGCAGTGCACTCGTCTGAAGCCCACTCTAACTGTACCATAAATACTGCCGAAGTCAAGAATTCAGGTCGCAGCTCACCTGCGCGGTTGGCCATAGGACATGCGGTATACCTAGTACGAACCGTATCAGTACTGTACACCCGGGCTCACGGAATCTGTCGCTGGTGACTTTTTTTAAATGTTATTTTTAAACGTACTAACCAATGATTAATCAATCCTCGTGCTTTCATTAACGAGAGTAGACGTCACCGTAGCTAATGAGGGCATGAGAATTAATTGTTCACTGGTTAGTACGTTTAAAAATAAGGTTTAAAAAAGTCACCAGCGACAGATTCCGTGAGCCCGAGTGTACATACTCGTATACCTATATGTATAGTATTTCTCATTTTATATAACACAGTCGATTATATCGGAAACAAAGCGAGATATAAAAAAATATTAAAGACAAAAGTTTGATGGTTTCATTTTTTAAGACGATAACCGATTTTGTGTTTACTTCTATAAAAGTTAGAGAGCTCATTAAGACTAGCGAAAAAGACATTGATTGAAAAATCGTCTCTAGAACGGTTAGTAAGATATTGGCATTTTCGAATTACAAAAGTAAATTATGTCATGCGTGATTATGTTCTCCAAACCTGTCTGAGTATATCGCAGATATCATTTATGTAGATTCGTACGTATGTATGTAATGCATGCTTGTAACAGTCAAGATGAAATCAGAATGATGTTTATAAATACTAAAGCTAGTGGAAGAATCGACCAGTCGATCGTACAGACTGCAATCTTCTCGTTAAGCGATAAACAATTTAATTCTTTCTCGCAGTAATCACGTAGCCGGCGCACTTCATTTCGCTGAAACACGCAACATTGATATAGGTAATTAAGGCGCCTGTTTATAGCTCGGATATCGAATGGGAAGAGACCGATTACTTTGAAAAAAAAAGCGTACTCTCCCAGCCATTGAAAGCGCTCGAATGGGGATTCACCTTAGAATCCAAAGTACCTCTACCGACTTCGCAATATCGCGGGAGAAAAAAATCCGTCGATCACACACACACACACACATTTGCAGGCGATACGAGTAACGGGTATCCAATCACGGCGTGACATCGGCGATATATCATCTACTATGTAGTCGGCGGGTGCAAAAGTTTACAAGCGCCGCTAAGCAGCGTTCGTAACTGTGCGTCTGGTGGTACCTTCTCTTCGAATAATTACCGTTTATAGCCAATCAGGAGGCGGCCGGGTCCTATTAGGCACCGCATGCCCCGCGGTAACGATCGGGGAGCCGTGGCGGACGGCGCACACCGTGTCATCGGCATCGACTCGAGCCGTAAAACACGTCGTTACCCGATCTTAATACGCTTGGCCGCAATTACAGATAGCTACTTGCGCGAATGGACATCTTTCGCGAACTTCCCGTGTCAACGATACCTAATTCCTCGACGATTGGTCAATGATTCGGTAACTGCGTTACGATTAACGTTTTCGCGATCGAAAACAGAGTTTATTTCAAAAATTAATATAATTGAATGTTCAATAGGTAATAATCAGGCCAAACAACAACAATAATCAATACACGTCTGACGTTTCGATTCTTCTTCGAACCATCTTCAAAGACGTAATGACCCACACAGATACCTACTTGAATTCCCTATTTAGATAACTCTATCAACCGTTATCCACCTTGTTGTTGTTGTTGTTTGGTCTGATTATTACCTATTGGAAATTAGATTACATTAATTTTAAACTAATACAGGCAATAGAAGTATTATCTTAACCCTTACTTGCCACACTTCTATAGAATCACGTATTTGCCAGACTGGGGTTGATTTACATCCCAGCGAGAAAAATTGTTATAACAAACAAATTATTGCATATTGCAACGATGGGACAAGTTATGCAAATAAATCTGTATGCTCTTATGCAGATACGGAAATTTGTGAATTCTCGTAAATAAAACTCGTATCGTAGGTATGAACATCTTTTACTCTTATTGAATAATAAATGGTAGTATTATAATACCGTACAATTTCATATTTCAAGATCTTCAGATGCTATAACTGTATTAGCGTGAGTTAGAATGTTTCGTGTCGAAAAATCGGGTAAATCTCGTTAATCAATAATTGTCCTACAAATCAGTTTTTTTAAAGGATCGCAGCAGCAAATATCAATCTCCCTGTGGAAATATGTTAGGGGTAGCGTTACATTCCCCTATTAGCGATATCCTGATTAGATTTCTACGAGACCCTGGTTGGATTTTGCGGATATTTCGTGAACTAATGGCGCCACCCCCGCAGCAGAAGCTTCTAATAAGATCCCTAACGTAACCCAAGCTTTCCTGATAGGAATCCTATGATGCTAGCGTTACATTTCCAGATCATTTCCATAAGATTTCTTATAGGGGTCCCACTGAATTCCCAATCAAATTTCTACACGGGTCGTTCTTGCAATTGCAGGAATAATAAGTTATGTATTCACAAGGAAACATGATTTTCATTATCTCCAAAGAGCAAAATCAAAGTATTGATATCGGTCTTGACGTTCTGCAAACTCAACCAGCACGGTATACGACACGAAGCAAACTACATTGTTTTCACCGTTACAACGTTTACGTTGCGCTGTGCATCGTACTTCAAGCAACGGCCATCTTGGATTTTTTCAGGTCCTACACACAACACTAGATACTCAGCTCGGCACGCGACGCCTAAAGTGGCAGATATCGTGTGAAGCGTAACACGCGAAATTATTGTAATGCTTAACTAACGAGACTCGATCCATATACTGACAATGTGAGGAGGTTATCGAACTTTTACTATCTATATGATATGATGTAATTTCAATTGTTGTAGAAGAGAATTTTCAGTTGATTCGCAATGAGAAAGTTATCAAAGCTCTAGTACGAAGCAAGTTCTACTGACATTAAAGGTGCATTCCGGGTTAAATTGTATCATTTTGATCACACACACGATCGAGGTATGATTCTCTAATTTGAAGCAGGACATTTTTTGGGATATCTATAAATATGTAAATATTGAAATAAAATAAATTGATTAAATAATAAAGAAATCTTAGAAAATCCTTTAATTTACTCGATTTCTCTCTAACTCTTTTGCATAATCAGGAGAATTTCTTGATAATTCCAGGGTTTTCAGAAATTCCTGAAAAAAATAATCGCTATGAATACTTAAGAAGATTGGTATCTATCGATAGATTATTTAACCCTGGAATACTACCCGGGGTATACCTCCACCCCAGAGAAGGAATAACTTTCCACCTCTTCAAAATATGGGTAGCATTCCAGGGTTAATATTGAATTACTTTGTGTTTCTTACAGTCAAAATGTTACGGAACGCGTTCACCCTTTTTTCTTGCTACTTTTCCTGAAACGACGCCCCGTAACTACTGCTATTTACTATGTAACGGTTTGATAGTAATTGGAGGAATAACCGGGTATAAGAAGAACAGATCGCAGTAGTTGTAGTGAAAAACGAATTGGCTTGCGAAGGTTGACGTAAAAAGAAAATTAGCTTGTCACCTCCACCAGTCGGTACGCCACCTCGTTAGAATCACTCGAGTAATTCTTGGCGCGACAGAGGCGCTGCGTCATTGTCGTGTGCTCCTTCAGATAGGGAATGTTAATAACGCTGACAAATCCTCCAGGAAGCAGATTTACTACTATTCGTGATATTTCTCATATCCACACGAATTAAGTATTTTGAGGATTTTCGAGAATATGAATGAACTAGTTTATTTTAGAAACCTCCATTTTTAAGGGAATGAAATTGACGAGACAGTATTCATCATTTATCACGTACGTAACGTACAGAGCAATTCCGAGGATGGTAGTCATAGGACGGTATGCTACGAGTATACAGGGTGTCCCGTCATGTAATGTCCATACTGAATTTACGTGTTCCTGGGGTCAATATTGATTATATAGAGATATCTGGACCGAAAAGTCTTAATATACAAGGCTCTCAAAAGCCACCATGCTTGTGTTCCGTAACGACCATGAAATCCTTTTACGCTCCATAACAATGATTTCTCAAAGAGCACAGTTATGTATTGATCATCAAGGTGGTCATTTCGAACAATATGTGAGATGATTGGATTTTATTTAAATTATTGTCTAATGAAAAATAAAGCTGCTTTACTTATTAGTATTATGTCATTTCATTTTCTTACTTACACACGGTGACTTGTAGACCCCTTGTGTATTAAGACTTTTCGGTTCAGATTGACCACAGGAACACGTAAATTCAGTATGGACATTACATGACGGGACACCCTTTATAACGCTTTGTAGACTGTACATTGTACTCTATTAGCCCAAGAACGTTGTACGATTGGCTGGAACGGCGTTTACTGCCCGGTAAGCTCTTCAAAAGAAGATCCCTAGTGTTTGATTCAGCCACTCAGATACTAGAGACTTGCTCCAAAAACGTTTGGTGGACACTGCTTCGGTACACGTCGTACAACCAATCATCGAGGTGCGAGCCGTGTCCAGTAGTATCTGATAACCTATATTCTCCAAAAAGCGCTACATAGCATATCGTTCTATAACCACCATGATGAGAATCACTCTGTATACACAAGGTGTAATAGCTAAGAGGTTCGAAATAGGAGGAGCCTCATTTTATGTTCAGCGACCAATCGCACGATTGCTGGCTGCCCCCTCATTTCATCCGCCCATCGATAGGAGAGGCCGGAGAACGTTGCAACGAGAAGTTGACCTCTCGTTCCTATTACTATCCACGGCAATGAGAGTCCATTTTCTCGTTACAACGTGCTCCGGTTTCCTCTATCCCTATCATTCTGATAGATACCGACAGATCGATGGAGTAAAGGCCGTATCACACTACGGATTGATTATTCTTTCAAATTATTCCTTCTATACGTTTAGGGGGGGAGGGGGAGTCTAAAAATCAATTTTTTAATTGCCTTTTCTTATAGTAAAACATTTAAAGAATGTTGTGTCAAAATTTCAAGTCAATCGGAGCAAAACTCTCAGTCATAGACCTTTAAGTCTCCGCTCCTCTAATACTGCGGAGCGGCAAGAGCTCGGCGCATAAAACGCTTGTTTCTCGAAACCAAGTTTTAAAAGTCCGTGGACATTGTCATTTAAAAACTACTGCACCGATTCTTTTTAAATTTTGTACACACTCTTTCTACATATAAAATACCAGACCCCTACGTTTTTCTTTTTCTTTTGTTACATTAAGGGGGTTTTACAGCAACAAAATGACGGATTTTTTCGTGAAAAATCGCAATTTTTATTTCAAGCAATCACCAAAAATTTTAAAATGGAAAAAAATTAAAGAAAAACGTAGGTGTCTAGAAAAACATGTTTTAATTAAATTGCTTTGATTTTTTGATTTGAGATAATTCTACGCTGAAATATAGTGTCCACCGCAAATCATCTTTTCTAAAAGGCGTCCTCGAAAATGCTTCGTCACCGATTTATTTCTCAATATGTTTCTACAAAAAAATTACAAAATGTTGTTTGAATGATGCTTTATAAAATTCGAAACATTGAAATATATCTACTTCAACAATAGCTCTAAAATGAATTCGTAAAAATAGAGGTTTTATCCACCCGTTGGACCCCCCCCCCCCCCCCCCCCTTAAACACCTATATACATAGAAGAACAATTTATAAAAAACGGCCCACACGGCACGTTACGTATAATATATGTGAATTTTATACAGATGCAGCTATATTACGTATACGCATATGGTTACGAAAAATATTAGTAATATTTACGTATATTTTTCGTTCCAGTACTTACAGAAAATTAAAAATGTATATTACACGTATAAAATGTATTATACATATGTATATTTCATGTATACAGATAATAAACATACAGTATACGCATATTAGCCGGTCATTTATTTAGCTCTATTTTCTACATTAAAAAAAATTTTATGTATAATATAAGTACGTACATACATCAAGCGTAAGTATGCCATATGGGAGTAGAGGTAATTTTAACATCACTTTAAATCAAAACCAACATTTATTTAGATGCTACTTGATACGTGTAAAATACATATCTATGTTAAATTTAAAAAATGTTTCTAACTGTATGGAAATCTTCTCAAGCTTCAGAATTATAAAGTTTCTCGTGGTATTAGTTCTGTGGAATTGTTGATTGTAATTTTAATTCTATGCGCAGATAGAAGAATCTATGGTAACTATTCTCACATACTATAGGTAGTAGAAAAATCTTTTTCAGTAAGTATGCTCAATTTTACCGCACCATATGGTAATAGGGTATTAGGGAATGTGTTTCATTCCGTACCTACATATATGGGGCAAAAATGTTACCATCTTTATATTGTATATTAAGGGAGCGTACACTTTTTCCAAAAAATCTCTTCTACTATCCGATACGAGAATGGTCACCACAAACTTGTTACCGCGTTTGGGATCTTCATCTGGCCAGAAAAGTCTAAAAGGATGAAGCTGCGGCAAATGCTGGTGGTTTCGGGGTAAATGCGAGAGCAGAGGTTCAACGCCCTTTCGCACAGTCGGACGTCCCGAATTCCGCCTCGTTCGAGGCATAATGGCGCGGGGCGGGGAGAATCGAAGTTACGTTTGGGCTTGGGACTTCTATCCGGCACCCCGGTTTTAATCGAATCGCTCACGCGCGTTCGTGTTCACGTTACACCAAAACGTATAAAATCAAAGGATGACTCGGCCGAGAACGCATTTACACGCCTGGATCGTTCTCTTTCACGCGGTGCACTGTTTGGTCGAAAGCTCTTTCTATTGATACGGGCTGCGGTCAACTGCCGTTAAATTATTCCGGATTCGACAGATTTTTAAGTACATCGAAGTTATGGAGTGACTAAAATACATAGGTAGGTACCCCCCGAAGTTGTAGAAACTGGAGTAATGTAATAATAAAGATACGACATTTCTCATCGAAATTGAGAAGGTAGGAAAATATGAGCAACGACATTAAATTTATGCTAACGGGTACAGTTATTAGCAGTTCAAGCAGATGAATTTTATAATAATTAGAATATAAGGATATATCTATCTCTTTCTAATGTCTAATACATGTAGGGGAAACTGGGGCACAGTGAAACGAAAAAGTTTGAAATGCCATTTTTTCTACAAATATTGATGTAAAAGGTTAAAACTAAGTTCTATGCAAAGATTACATCATTTGGCAACATACACAATATCTCATGTTTATATCAAATGTCTAAAATTAACAATATGTTCCTTGAAAAAAAAGGTGTAAGTGTTTCACTGTGCCTCACTAGTGGGGTACAGTGAAACTTCACGTGGAGCAGTATGAAACATTTAGAAGTAATATTTTTTTAAACATTTATTAACCAACTTCTCTAAAATAAGTAAAACTGTGAATAGTTTCTAAAAGGAAAAAAATTGGATTACAGAACATAATCTGTATTAGCAACGCTGTCATCACTGCTAAAATCTGTTAGTACAATTTGAGCATTTATAATATGGATCACTGCTGTCATTGTTGCAATAACCACAAATCCAGTTATTGCAGTCGGTGCAACAAATCAATTCAGGACCGGAGTAATTTTTCCAGGGAATGTTACATATTAAACATAGATAAGTCATTTTCGTCCTTTTTGGTGTTTCACTGTAACCCGTATGAGTCTACTACTGATTTGAGGTTAAGTATCATGACTCTCTAACTACATTTATAAAAATATCAAGAGCTAGCAAAATAATAGCCAACATAACAATTATTGTAAATGACTTATCCCCCGATTTAATCAAGTTAGTTTTTAAAGTATAAAGCAAAATATTTAACTTACCAAAATTTTACTTTCGTTAGTCGAAGGCACAAGCGTAGCTTAGTTTCGAAAATATAACCGTTAGTTACTGGGAGTTGGTGCGGATCTGTGGAAAGGCTTACTGTGAGTTTATCTAGGTAGAGTGACATGTATTAATAGAAGTATTTTTATTACGGTATTACAAATGTTTCACTGTACCCAATGTTTCACTGTGCCCCAGTTTCCCCATTATTGGAGATCGCTAACAATTATTGTATTCGTTATGAATACAGCGTTCCGACGAAAATAGGAATAAGTCATACCACTTCTTTTGCAAAGCTGAGTTATTGCCAAAAGTATAATATTCTTAAGGTAATACTTATGTTGTCTGTTGTTGTTTGGCCTGATAATTACCTAGTTAAGTTAAATTAATTTTAAAAGTATAATAGCTTTTGAACAAAAGAAAGCTACTAGAAGAAACATAGCGTTATCAATTATTACGCTAAACAATGCATTGATTGAAACAACGATAAAGAATATTTCACTGATGAACTAGTTTTTGCGACAAGTCCTCCAAATTGTCACACTTGGTCTTAGTTTTGTTAATAAATGTTTCTTTAATGAAAACACATGTAGCTTCACGAAAAGTCCTTAGCATTCCCCGGAACCAACAAATCATTAATTACTGGACTATAATAGTTTATCATGAAAAACGAAGACCACGTCTAATAAATTGATGGTCTCCTTTACCGCAAGCGCCATAGTTTGTAAGTGTAATCGTTTTTATTTGGAAATAAGAATAGATATAAATTCTCACTAAACCATCCGATGATCATAATCGAGATAGATTTATCATGTATACGTAAGGCATGGCGGCTTCGCCAAATATAATATGATCACCAACTATGACGGGATCTTAATGAAATATTTGAAATCAAAAATGATATTAGAGGAGACTGTTGTACCTTGGAACGATTACTGAAAATTTTAGTTTAACTGATGATTGGGAAAATATTTAAACGCCATTTCTCTCTCTCTCTCTCTCTTCTGCTGAATCTCGATGAGATATCTATTCAGGTACACGAGATGTAAAGGAAATTTTACAAATATTGATGCTAAGGTGTTTTCCACCACAATTTGTATTAGCTACAAATTGTTCCAAGGTACAAGATGGTCTTGTACCATGGAACAGAGATATAATCTACCTTGAAACACAGATAATAACCAACTAAAAAAATAAACCAAGTAAAAATTCAGATTATTTAACAATATAAATTGTACCAGATATCATAAATTAACAAAAGCACTTGTAAAAAAGAACAAAACATTTGAGAAAAAGACACTTAGAGTTTAGCTATGCTTCTTTTCTTTTTGATGATGAAAAACTCAAAATATGATTGACAGAGGATCTCTTTTTTACCTTCTTTACTACGCGGCATAATTGGAACAATTCTGAAATAAAAAATTAACGTTCTTTATTAATGTTCCAAGGTACAAGATGGTGCAACATTACTAAAAACGGCTGCCTCCACGCCGAAGCTAAGTTTACAAAGAAAAATAACACTGTATTTTTACTCACAATTGAACACTATTACACACAAAAATTGTTTAATAGTTTTAAAGTGACCAGTTCTCAAATTATCTGCACACGATTACGATGCTAATTATATACTTCTTGTGGCGAAAAAACTTATTTTTATTTTACAACATCAAAATACGTCTGTGACGCGTGAAACATGAATGCACTACTGAAGGCCAAGCAAGTGAAGATTATACCCGAATTTTGAGTTGATAGATGGCGATATTTGTCATAAATACGAATCATTTCAAGGTACACTATCCTCAAGGTACAACAGTCTCCCCTACTCTATAGATAATTTTAAGTGAGTGAAAGATTTTGCATCAACGAATATAGGAGTAGGCTCTTTCGATATCCGTAAATAAGATCACGCCCAAAAATAAAAGAATAGCAATTAACGTAAATACTTTAAACAATATACTAAGCAAATAAATAGCCCAAAGCGAGAGAGGAAGAACTGAAAATAGCGCGGGACGGAGTTCCATTCAATTTTATCTCGTGACCACATTTCTGAATCAGGAAGGCATGTAAATTGCCTTATTAGATACCCCATTCAGCGCTGGCCAACGCACCACTTCGAGCGGTCCAATCATAAATTATAATTTTTATTTCTTAAAAATACAAATGTATTTCGAGATAATGGAACTTTACGTTGTAATGAATTATACAAATAGTATTACGGATGCATCGTTCTACGCGTGGCGTAAAGACGTAGGTAAACAACGTTTCCACTCTTGTACGATGCGAATGATTTATATTACGTTCCCCAAAGCCCTCTTTCAAGCCGACCATTGTATGTACAGGAACATTTGCATATATGACCCCCCTTCCCCCGGTCTTCCCGCCACGGAAACTCTTCTAAAATGTATCTCAAAATTAATCCTATCGTGATTAATCAAGAAGAATAAACTTACAGTTATACATCTCGCGCAGATCGTACGTAGGTATGTAAGGAGCCGGTAGGGGAGAATGGAGGATGTTGGCCCCTTCATCCCATTACTTTCCATGGCCAAGGAAGAGTCAATTTCCCAAACTAATCTCGTTCTCCCTTATTCGCTCTATGCATACAGACTTTGTTATACTTTAGCGAGCGTGTGTGATTGTTCACCTGTGGTCAATGAGTCTGATCGACCTGCTTTAGGTGACGGTAGGCACTTCAAATGAGTGAACCGTAATTGAACGGTACGAGTGGATCTTCTTGTTTTGTCATGGAGCACCAACCGAATTTAGCCTTCATGGCAAAACACTAAGATTCACTCAAATCTTTGTCAAGCCAAGTCGAAAGTGAAGTCTGTTGGTCTGGGGAGCATCCACATGTACCGACTTTGGAGTCCGATCTGATATTTATGACCTGGCGCATCGGTTCGACTAAATGATTTTATTCAAGCACGACTTTCGACTCAACTCAAGCCCCGACTTACGTCGACTTGCATGAGCGTGTGTAGCGAGCTTTACAGTGTTCGTACGCACCGAGCGAATAGACTTATTGTAGACGGCGTCGACCACCACGTCGATCCCCAACGAAACTTACGCACCGTCGGCAACAGGGTCCGATAATTGTTGAGGAATTATCGAAATAATAGCCGATTCGATGGTAAAATTAAATAAACCAGGGCCCTCTGCGGTGCACGTGATCGAGTCGAGATTACCGGGACAGAGCGGGTCGGCTGTCCTTTGTCTCCGCTGCCTCGAAGAGCCCTCTTTTTTATATCACGAAATTAGTTGCTACGGTTTCCGGTCCTGGCTTCTTGCGACCCGTGTCCTGCGTCCCCCTTTCTTTCACTCTCTTCCGCGCGACCGTCATTAACCTCTCGGAGTCGCAATGATGTACGCAACGGGTGCCCCGGAGTGACGTCGTTGAGAGATGAAAACGAGCATTGTGCGGGAAAGACATTCGTGCCGAGTACGACACATCTATGATGATCTAATGGCTATAATATGGTACAGGAGAAATCGGAAATAGTCGCCATGGGAAATTGGCCCCTCGTTGCCATGGAAAGTAGTGACAACGAGTGGCAAACTTCCTACGACAAGTCATTTGTTTTTCATTTTTCCAACGCGCAACGAACATAGGTTTTTCCTAAATTTGTTGTTTCTTGCGCCAACTTGCTTCGGTCTTTCGCGTGGCAATCATCGCCATATAAGGTATGTGCGCTAAATATTGCCATTGTTCCTAATACTGCCACCTCGTGTAAAATGCCGTAATTGGTCTACTGACAACTAGATGTCGGATCCTCGAGTCCTTCGTATTCGGGAAGATAGTAGAACACTGCCAGCTTCAGTGTTTCTCCATTGATGTTGTAGAAATTACATATGTGTTTAGTTGAGGCTATCAGCTATAACGAATGAGCATAAAAGGTGCTGCTAAACAATATGAATTAAATACCTAGAACAACGCGGGGACTTCATTTTCGCAAAAGCAATTACAACAGGAAACTTGGACGAACACCTGTTTTGAGTATTGAGCAAGAAAATGATTTAGTTCAAAGAATACATACATACATATTCACTAGGGTGATAATATTAGGAGACTTGTGTTCCTAATACTGCCACCTCGTGTAAAATGCCGTAATTGGTCTACTGACATCTAGATATCGCGCCCTCGAGTCCTTCGTATTCGAGAAGATGGTAGAACACTGCCAGCATCAGTGTTTCTCCATTGTTGTTGTAGAAATTACATATGTGTTTAGAGCTGAGGCTATCAGCTATAAGGAATGAGCATACAAGGTGGTGCTAAACAATATGAATTACTTAGAACAATGCTAGGACTTCATTTTCGCAAAAACAATTACAACAGGAAACTTGTTTTGAGTATTGAGCAAGAAAATGATTTAGTTCAAAGAATACATAGACATATTCACTAGGGTGACAATATTGGGAGACCCGTGTTCCTAATATTGCCACTTGTGATGTAAAAAAATATATGTATCTGAACTATAGTTTTATCAATTATTAAGAGGTAAGTTTATTATCAATTGATTACTAGATGTTGTTCCATCCATGTTTGGTTTAGTCTGCATGATCGTATTAATGAATCCCAGAAAAAGAATACATACCTATTTTCCCTTAAGGTGGCAATATTTGGAACACTTACCTTATTTAATGCCAAACATCTAACAAACGGTCATGGTTGTCATACTTAGGGAGGACCGGAGCAAGTTGACACGGGAAGTTGGTCTCTTATTCTCATTCTGAGGAATCCTGTGTCAACTTGATCCGGTCTCTCTTATAGTAAAAGCCAACAAAGTTGCGAATGGTCAAAAATTACTATATTATTACGAAAGTATAATTACTGTAGGGTGTGTAAAATGAGGTGAGTTGGCCCAGGAAATTGAGCCAACTTTCAATTATTCTTCTATTACTTGCCGTGGCAACGAGAGACCAATTTCCTGGATCAACTAACCCCTTTCTACCCTAACTTTTTTTTCCGTACAATAATAATCATACAAAATGACGCAACAATAATTACACCCGAACATAACAATTTTGCTGGAGAGTCTAGGGCCGTACGGGAAGTTGGCCTCTCGTTGTCACACAAAGTAATGGAAACTAGAGGTCAGCTTCCTATGTGTCAACTTGCACCGGTTTTTCCTATTCTTGTAGGACAAAATCATGAAATCTTTCCATTTTATTTGGTACTTTGGAAAGAAATATTAAAATTCACGGTAAAAACAAAGTTTCTGTCAAAAGCTTCGGAAAACTAGTTGATCGATAGATTGTTATCGAATTCAGAAAATCGAGAAATAAATTTAACGACTCGTAATACCTTATATGACCATCAATGTTGAGCTCGTGGACTTCGAATGCCTTCGAATTTCGAAGCAGTACACACACAAGTCCCTATTGGGATCTGACATGAGAGAGGAGCTTATTTCGAAAAATTCAATATGGCCGAAATCTGTATACTGCCAACATAGAGTGTATGGGAGTGTAGTTATTATTTATGAATGGCTTTATCTATGAACGCGATTTGCTCTTGAGCAGGTGCAAACCCTGCTCAAAGAAATTTTATCGAAGGCGAAAGAGGTTTACGCGCCGGACATATCTTAAAATATGGTGTTGATCAGGAGAGACTGTGGTCTGTTAACGGTCTCCGTTCGTAAGCATGTGCATTAAAACGTCTGACATCAGGGGAGATGTAAACAACATTGTAGGTGAAATTAAAGATGATGGGGCAGTATCACAAGTGTTGTGTGTTCCTGTACAGCGGGCCAAGGAGAAAAATGCAAGCACATTGTAGCAACATTCCTTCATTTACACAGGTGAGATTCTAACCTTAAAAACGTCACTCTTATGTGCACTTATGTTAATAAATATTCTTGAATCTACTTATCAGTTTAATAAATAACATTCACTTTATTAATTCAAGAACTGAGGTAGAGGACCTTTCAGTTGTCACTTGTACTGACAAAGAGTGTGCTTGGAAGAAATTACTGATTGTGAGTAAAATACTAGGAAAATATAATGCTGCTCCTCTTCATTATCTCACGATTGTTTCAAAAAACCAGAAAATCAAATCAGCATTTCTAAAACTGCATCAAACAGTTTCTGAGATGGTTGCCATTCAACTTCCCAAATCAGCTGATGCCAAACACATGTAGATACGTAATTATTTAAATATTATTTGAGATTGAATGAATGTATATGTCGTAGGCAAATAGTAACTTTTTAGGCAGATAGTAGTTGCCTAGGCAAATAGAAATAAATTAATGGATAAAATTAATCGCATGCAAGTGAACCTGCCAAATGAATGTTGTCAAAGAATATTAAGGCTAAATGTACCGTCATTCGTTCAAAATTTTGCCACCACGTGGCAGCACCAAAATGAGCTAATTTTTCTTGGCAATTTTCTCTCCAACGAACGATTCATTTTTTAATCTGTAAACGGATTCTTGACTATTTTCAATGTAGAATTTAATGAAATTGGTTATTAAAATTTTTAATTGATTAAAAAAAACTGATTACGATCACGTTTTTGGGTAGAATCAAAATTCGAATCCATAGCAATTATCAGTTATACTTCTTGTTTGTCTCTAAAACCCTATTTTTTTTTTTACATTTTTTGACGTTTATAAAGCATTTTTTTGTAAAATTTTTCAATTAAAAATTTTAATAACCAATTTCATTAAATTCTACATAGAAAACAGTCAAGAATCCGTTTACAGATAAAAAAATGAACCGTTCGTTGGGGAGAAAATTGTCAAGAAAAATTAGCTCATTTTGGTGCTGTTACGTGGTGGTAAAATTTTGAACCAAGACAGTACATTTAGCCTTAAGAGAAAACGTCTGGATTTTTCTTCCTGTTACTGTTACAGCCATTTACGTAACAATAAACTTTACTGTTGGATTTGCCATGTGGCGAAAATCTTACACCTTCCATTTTTCTATTAATGTAAAAATGAATAAGGTATAATTTATAATAATATAATAATTATATAATATTATAAATTATTATATTATATTATAATATATTAAACATATATTAATATTGATAATAATGGCTTGTGTACATTAATCCAATGCCAGTCACTCACTAAACGGTATACTGGGAACAGTATTACTTCTCGCCACCAGACGGCGCGGCGTATCGAAACATGTCAGAGACCCCAATAGAAAAGTAAAGATTCAAAGCTCGGTGTATCCATCTCGTTCCGTAGCCGAGAGCCTTCTCCCCACACGTACCGAGAATTCGTGAGTCTGTAGAAGCATGAAAAAAGATTTGTCGTTCAATCTGGAAATTAGTGACGGTAAACGTCAGTGGGAGGAAAAAGAGACGAGACGACGGACGCGTGGTGAATGCACGAGCTCCCCGCGTCTCCAGCTAATGGCGTTAATTCCCGAGTTACACGTTAATAGGCGTCCCCGCGCCACGTCTCGAAAGAGGAGCGGCTCTCCTAGCCGCGAAGTGGGAGTCGGGCCCCATTGTCCAGGTCCGAGGACTGCTTCGAACACTCTCGGAGCCTTCTGAAGTAGAGACGTTACCACGCCGGTGACGCACGTTGGTCACGCTACCGTGTCCTGTCCGACGTCGCTCGGTGGCTTCATTGTGCCCGTGACGCGCTGTCGAACGGGCAGGAACGCGCGGTTAAATCGCGGCACGAACTCTCACGCGATCTCGGTTATGCCTGTATGCCGAGGTGTATGCATCAACGATCGTAAACCTTGAAGAGATCCTTCTTCATTTCCTCTAATTAACCATAGCTCAATACTCTTTTTATGCGGTGACTCGGATGAATTATGCAAGTGCCAATTGCTCGTTATCTTCTTCAAATATTGCGGATAAAATAATACTCACTTGTGTATATGTCCGTTAAACTTGTGAGAATTGTATGTGATGATGATGTCGCTGCTTTGCTTTGAGAGGGGCATAACTCAAAATATGATAATTCTACAGGAGACGAGTTTTAAAAATGTGACAAAAGTAAAAATGTTATAAAAAATGTGCACTCTCTCTAGCGGAAAACGACTAGCAACAGAAATATGTCTGTTTTCGTGATAAAGGTCAAAGTAAGCAGTTGAATATTACACAAAACACAAAAACGATATTTTTAGTTGTGCCCCTCTCAAAGCAAAGCAGCGATATATTGTAGTTTAGGAATAAGTACCTACTTGCCATAATTGCTTAGCTGAAAATGGTGAATATTTATGGGGTAAAAGTAGGATAGATGACCCAGCTAAAGAATAAAATAAATATAGAGAAACACCTTGTTGTTAGAATGTGAATGCCTGGTCTGCTTATTAGAACGTAACAATTTCTATAATAGAAAAATGTAATTTGGTTGAAACAAGCTAAGATATCCAAAGAAATAAAGAATTCCGTTTTCGGCATTCTGGAGGATAGATGCTGAAGTGGTGGGATAGATGCCCATACTTTGGAGGGCAGATGTTCTGGGTATCTAATAAGATGAAAAATTCATTTTAGGCGTAAGTAAATAAATATTTCAGAATGAATATATACGTAATACCTCAGATATATTCTAAAATAGAACAATAAAGAAAATATGAGTATGAGTAAATAAATAAACAGAATTAATTGAAAGTTAACTGTAAAATTATTATTGTTCTTTTGACTTTAACGACTTCGCTATTCCTTTCGTTATTTGTCTCTTCTTCTACCAACAATCATTACTTAATGTATGAAAAAGCCATTTTCTATTTTCCACAGAAAGTTAATAATAATAAAAGAGTAAGTAATAATCGATAAGTTTTACACTGTATTATTTTCCGTAATTGTGTAAGAGTATAAGTAAAGTAGATCTTTAATAAAATAGACATTTATCCTCCTTCTCCTCAGTAGATCATCTATTCTCTGTTGTCAGTAGGGGAGCCTATCCTCCAACGAAAGACTAACGATAGGATAGTTGTCTCACCAATAATTATTTCGACATTCAAGAATAAAATCTGATAGCAGTTATTTATTCTTCATCAGTTAACTCTACTGATCCGCAAAAATTACTTTCACGTCGAATTTCCTCGTAAAATATCCTCCAGACGTTATTTTAACGGAGGTAGTTTTACCTGAAATTAACAATCAAATGCTGTGCTCTTTACTTGAAACTGTTATAGGTAATTATTTTATTAATATGTGTAAATTTTTCATGTCTATGTTTACGAATGCATAAACTGATGTAACAGAAATACCCTATTACGTTAATCGTGCTGACACATTCGAAATAAAGGGGAATGGGCATTTATCCTCCGGGGACATCTATCCCACTTTTATCCTAACTAAAGAGAAATTTTAGTGGGTCGAAGATTTACTCTAGTTATCAAAGTTAGTTATCAAATCATGTTCTTCATTGCATGTAGATACATAAACCAATGAAATTAATAATCTGATGTATAATGTATATTAACCCTTTCAGACCTGGGGTACACGAGTATGTACATTGATTTTAGCAATTTTATTAAAAAATGTTACGCAAAAATACAACTTTGTAATGTTTACACATAAATATAAGAAAATTTAAAAAATAAAGATTGCAAAAATACTTTAAAATATAATAATACCCCATAAGGCTAAAACATCATTAACAATTTTGTTTACTCCGCGAAAAAAAAATCACGTCTGAAGGGGTTAAGTTATAGAAAATTGTTAAAAATTCGATGATGTGAAGAGATGTCCATATATATGTACGTATTAAACTATTGAGGATTATTAAACGATTATTATATAGAACAATAAATAACACTTCTTTACGCGAGAATATATTTACCGATGGATTTGAACCAATGACATTTGAAGCATTCTCATTGCTTTCAGTTAGGAAGTGGAGTTTCGACCAAGTTACAACTTCTCTAGTAGCTGTAGATAATTTGCTCCACATTGAACGCCCACCACACGTAAATTTGAAATACAGTGTTTCTGTATATTGAAGAAACAATTTATGCTACATTTAGTGTATAAATTACGCATTGAAAGTTGTAAAATAGATTAGGTACGCGAACTAATTTGCATTCAGGACAACGATGAATAATGACTTGGTAACATTGCACAACGAGAAATACACGGTGTGTCTGAAAAGTATTCCAACTTTTTTCAATATTGGTAGCACCATCTATTTGAAGCAAAGTGGTGTTCTCTCGGTCAAAGCTTCGTTTATAACTATTTTCACATTATTGAAGATACGATAGGGTAAAACGGAGTAAGTTGGCGCAAGGAGTTGACCCCTCGTTGTCACGGAAAGTAATAGAGTCGAGGGACCAACTCGTCCCGTTTTACCCTACATTATATATACATATGTAACGAAAATTGAGGTTGGTTAGCGCAAGAATTTGGCCCCTCGTCTTCGTTGCTTTTCATGACATCGAGGGGCCAACTCAAAAAAACTCCCCGGTTTTTTCCCTACTTCAATTTACAATTACTAAAGTAATTCTGTGTATTCCGCGCAAGGCTATTGAAGGCGTGGAAAAACCATAAGAAAAATTCTTTTCCATCTTCGCGTATATGTTAAACGAGCTCACTACCATCTAGACAGCTTCGTGATTATAAAACGCGATTAGGGGTTTGAGAGTTACTGCCTCATAATCGCGACGTCGCGTAGATACCCCGGTTTCGCATCATCCTCGACGAATAACGTGACACGGATACGCGTGTAGGTACTGAAGAGCTCTAGAGAATCCGTTGACCGAAGACGCGGTGGAAATCGAGGGTTTCCCCCGTCCTTCTGTTCCAGAAATTCCAAGCGTGTTTCCAAGAGCAGTGCTACCGTCTCCGACGCCGCTGCCGCTACCGCTGCCGCTGCGTCCCTGGTAATTAGTCGCGGAGCAAAGCAATCACATCGACAATGGGCCGCGCTCCACGGTCGCCTGGTATCATCATCGCCCACACCTCCCCCTACTACTCACACGCGCTCAAGCACGCGCACACATACTTATATGTATACGGGTAGAGGCAGCAGCGCGGAGGAGCAAGGGCTCACGCGCGCTTCGTGATCTCGGTTTACTCTTCGTATGCCCACAAAGGACGTGATTGCTCGGCGAAGCGGGCAGAGTGGGCCCAATAAAGGGGAACCTCCTATCCTCCACTTCTCTCGGTCACGAGGTGCCGGGAGAAAAACGGCGGATCCGTATTCTCGATCGCGTCTCAATTTGTATCGAACGAACTCTCTTTCAACTTCTCACCTTCTCCCTTCCTCTCTCTCTCTCTCTCTCTCTCTCTTTGTTGTGCAACTTAAGCCATTTAGATAAGATAGTTAGGTATACGTTCAATTTCGGATAACGCGGATCCATTGTACGCACACTGAGAACAAATGATTAATAATGTTAATCAAACTTTGGTTGACATGGGATTCTAGTTATGACCGATAAAATTAGGTTGTAACAACATACCTAATGGTTCTAAAATGTTTCATTGCGATGATCCAATATTTGTTGTTGTAATAAAAATATTTCATTGTTTCCATATCAACCAAGATTTGGTTAACATTACTAATCATTTTTCTCAGTGCAGTTTGAAATTTTATGTTGGAATCGATCCACTCATTCCCATATGTTATTAAAATAAAAAGATTCTTCATGTTAATTCAATACTTTTTGTAATAACATTAACGCAAAGAATGTCAAATTAATACAGAAATTCTTTAACCCACTGTAGATCATCTCCTTATATGGTAGTTCCCTGTAATAGCAATAAGTAGATCGATTCTATAGGTGTACAAATAAGTTTTAGAACATTTCCATTCCATGTCATAAAAGTATATTGTGGACAGATAAATGTTTATAGATGTTGAATCGATGAGAAAATAGACACTTAAAATTATCATTTTATTTTACATACTTATAAACGAGACATGTAATATGTAATGCCTGTCCGCCCGATCAAAAAATAAGAACAAAAATTCAACCTTTAATCTCTATAAATTTATCACACGTATTTCCGTAACGTTCAATTCCCCGCGTACATTCGCGCTATAGGTAGTACACTTTCAACGACAGAGAGGACAGGAGTTTACTAAAAATGTTACGCGAGACGAGCGTAACAATTGGATCGAGTACACAGGAATACTGTCCTGACAACGTGATGCGAATAGCCGCCGTGAACGTCGAGGCTGCTTGTACCCTGCAAAGAAAACTGGATCGAAGAAAGGAGGGAGGAAAAAGGAAGGATATCAAGTTATCCAACTAACCGAGGAAAGAGCATTACACGGTATACCATATGCGAGTGGATTAATAAAAAGGGCCCAATTTCTCATCGCGACTTACTCCGGTCTCCCTTATCTCTTTGGGGCACGATGGGATTAAAAATGTCCCACCTTTTTGAGATGTACGGATTAGCCTGTACTGGGCCTCAAAGAGCTAAGTCGAAATTTGAGTTTATAGTAGGGTAAAACGGGGTGAGCTGTCGCATGAAGATGACTCCTCGTTACTATGGAAGATAATGGAAACAAGGGGCCAAAATCCTGGGTCAATTCACCTCATTTTACCTAGCTGCGAGAATTTTAGGCGGCTTTTCTTTTAATATAGTAATAATGTGATGTCATTTAGGAATTAATAATAAAGATCCTGAGTAATAACAAAATTGCTGAAGCTGCCATGTTTTACGTACACACATAGGTATAAAATATCCTCACATGTAGAGTCTATCCGGATATTGAATATCAGGTAGTATTAGTGAGAACTTAGATCCCTTTTCATTTCCAAATAAAAATTATTTCACTGGCGAACTATAGTGTCGTATTTTCGGTAAAAGAGACCATCAAATTGTTACACGTTTTTCTCCGTTTTTCACGTTAAACTCTTGTAATCTAGTAATTAATGATTTGTTCACTTCGGCGAGTGCCAGGGACTTTTCATGAAGTTACGTTTTAATTAAAGAAACATTTATTAACAAAACTAAGACCAGGTGTAACAATTTGAAGGTCTCCTTTACCGACTTAAGGGTCTCGACTACCCCAGTGATTCTAACTATGACTGGATCTTTAGGGCTCGTTCGATCAAATCTTTTCTTTAAGTGACACTTGGTTGCTATTAGCGTTTTTTTTTGCGCCCTGTACTGGGGCAGCACCGGCGTGAATTCGTTTTCGAGATCACGTCCTACACCAATGCAGGACAGCTCTGCAAATGTTTTGCAGCTAAAGTTAAGGTCAACCAACCGATGAGTTATGCTTCCATTTCAATTAATTTAAATAAACGTTGTCTATTTTAACTATGGAGAATAACCTCTACTTACGCTTTTTTTGTCCTTGCTAATTGCTTTTCTTTTCATGCATTTCCAGCGTAATTTTGCGTTAATAATATTGCATACAATACCTATATCTCTACATATATATAAATATATTTACTTATTTAGAATGAATTTCTGAAAATATTTCGGGAATTCATTGTCTATAGAGAAACATTATTTGCTTCTATTGTGTACAATATTGTTAATGCAAAATTACGCTTGAAATGTGTCACAGCTACGTAAGAAAAACATGTAGCGAGAAGAGAATAAGCATAAGTAGAGGTTAGGTTTGATTGTTTGATTAAAATTGACAAATATGTATCCAAAGTATAGTCCAGTATATACGTAGTAATGAAAAATGAAAAGGCAAGAAATATTAAGCAAAATTTACGTCATCGGCCATCTCTCCCGTACATTATGGGAGAGACATCCAATGACAGTTTATCTTTCATCTTGATTTTTGGTTGTCTTGTAGTTTATACTTTAAGTTAAAATCACGAGCTTTTTGTGTCAATTGATTATATAGAAATTAGAAAATAACTTTACCACCATACAAAAGTAACTTTGAAATGATAGAAACTGCATCTTCCCCGGACTTACCTACCTACCCTAAGTATTATGATCAAAACCTAAGTCAATAATAATTAGTTATTCGAATGCGTTTCGAAACGCCCCATAGCAATTTAAACTGTTGACGTCGCCGCATCGAGAGTCGTCGACAGAATGCAAGTGACAGATTCTCGCAGCAATGCCCGCCCGTCCGTAAAACGGGCACACAAACCATAGCTACTCGACGGTCACGGCCCCACTGCGCCCGACTCCTCGCGGCCATGGTCGGCGGCGATCGTTAGAGGAAAGGTAATAATATTTAATTGCATTTTACGACGTCCCTATTTTACACTTAATTATAATTGCCGACAAAATGGAGGACGTTACCTACTATACACACTGTTGCCCTGCGGTAAACAAATCGACCAACTATCATACACGAACGCTTCACCGCGAATCGCAAATTACATATCATTCGGGGCGTTTGCGAATTGGTCACACGTATATAAGGTAAAAGTAAGTTAGATTCCCCCCTTTTTTAAGGAATCAAAATTATAGGTATAGCAATATTCGTTGTTAGAATATGAATACATGGTCTATTTACAAGAATGTAATAATTCCTATAATGGAAAAATATAGTTTGGATTAAACACACCAAGATATCGAAAGAGATAAGCAATTTCGTTTTTGGAATTTTGGAGGATAGATAGGTACCCCTGGGCGTTTGATGAGATGAAAAATTCATTTTAGGTGTAAGAAAAAAAATTGTACAATGAATATATCTAAAATATCTCATATATATTATAAAGTACGACAATAAGGAAAATACAATTCTGTAGCTGAGTGGTAAACAATCGTATGTCCATAAAAGAAAGTCTTCAGTAGCGAGCAAAACAACTTTACCTTTACCCCACTGATATATACATAGAGATACTCTCTCTCTCTCTCTCTATCTTTTCAAAACTAAAAATATTGGCAACCAATAAAACGGGACTTACGATTTTTACCACAATAGCAAGTTGAAGGAGTGTAGTTTGAAAATGATATTAACTCAATATATTGGGTAAAATTGGAGTTACGACTATTTACCCCTCAGCTACAGAATTATAAATAAATTAACAAGCAAAAATACTTAATTGAAAGTTCATTGCAGAATTATTATTGTCCTTTCGACTTTAACGACTTCGTCATTCCTTTCGCTATTTATTTCTTCTTCTTTCAACAATCATTTCCAAATGTGTGAAAAAACCGCTTTCTATTTTCCACAGAAAGTTGATAATCAAAAAAAAGGAAGCAATAATCGGTAAATTCTACATTGTATTATCTTCCGTGATTGCAAAAACATCAGAATAGTGGATCGTTAAAAAATATCTAGTATCTATTCCCCAACGAAAGACTAACGGTGAAATAGTTACTTCAGTAATAGTTATTCCGACATGCAAGGTTAAAATTTACAGCAGTTATCGTTCTTCATCAGTTAACTCTATACTGATCCGCAAAAATTACTTTCCCGTCGAATTTCTTCATTGAATATCCTACAGACGTTACTTTAGCGGAGGCAGTTTCACCAGAAAATAACGACGAGTTGTACTCTCCATTTGAAACTGTTATAAACACTTCACTCTCTCTAACCTCTTAATGCCCAGAAACACTTTTAACAAATAGAAAACCAGAAAATATTGTTTTTATGCATTGCATGCCTTTAAAATATCAGTCCCTAGCTTCATTTTGATTTTTCGAGATTTGGGAGGAAAAAGGAGCTTTTTATCAAATTTGTTACAACGGTCTACAAAAGTTTATTTCTGGAATTTTAAACATGAAAAGATGCAAAACAATTACTGTTCCTGTTTAGACATAGATACACTACATTTTGTACATATCACACTGGTAAGCGCCCTTTGCAGCTTACCATTTTGCACCTTTGTCTATCATTTTGTATAGGTATGTGGCCAGTGCCCACAACTATCCCTTCTATTAAAATCGACTGTAATCTATAGTAGGATGACTAGATAGCGACACGACAATATTATTGAATAGGAGAATGTTACATAAACGATATAATGGTCACACAAAGTTCAAATGTAATTAGAGATACAAATTATGTAATTATATTACACTGGTCAACAGTGATTTTGTTACACGAACCAGACCAGGTGATTCTTATAGATTTATGTGCGCTAAAAACGAATCTGACTCTCAAATTTGCGTATCGCGTCAGGATTTTGAAATACTTGAGGTTAAATATACGAAAACAGGCGATTTTGGCCATATTCACGGGTCTATTACAATTAAACTAACAAATGTTTCTTAATTGCACTTACAGCATTTGAAAGTGTCGTTTTTGAACTTTTCAATACATTACTTGATTGTTCCTAAACGATTTTACAAAGCCAAATTTCAATACGACAAGTCGATCGTTTAGGTCCACCGCGCCACGCGTCTAAATGTATCAGGCGCGTGGTGCGGTGGACCTAAACGATCGACTTGTCGTACTGAAATTTGGCTTTGTAAAATCGTTTAGGAACAATCAAGTAATGTATTGAAAAGTTCAAAAATGACACTTTCAAATGCTGTAAGTGCAATTAAGAAACAGTTTTTAGTTTCATTGTAATAGACCCGTGAATATGGCCAAAATCGCCGGTTTTCGTATATTTAACCTCAAGTATTTCAAAATCCTGACGTGATACGTAAATTTAAGAGTCAGATTTGTTTTTAGCGCACATAAATCTATAAGAATCACCTGGTCTGGTTCGTGTAACAGAAAAAAAATGTAATTTTGTTGACCAGTGTTATAGGAACGTTATACATATTTTTGTAACAAGGGGCGTTAAGAAGTTAATATAATATATAATTAATGTGGGTAAATTTTTCATGTCCATGTTTACGAATATACCGGTTATTTTCAAACCTCTGGCCCAGAGAAAAACCCTATGCTCATTAAAAAATTACGGACATAATGCAATTGATTTTATTGAAATCCGTTAAGAATTTACGGAGAAATTAATTATTAAAAAGTAATTAATATTTTTAATTTATTCGGCATTGATGACGTCATATCAAGGCTCATGAAGATCATCGCAATTGCTATCGACGAAGTACACGCTCATTTATCATTTGTTTAACAATCAGAGCTACGTATGATATGATATGTCATGACGTCATCAATGCCGAATAAATTCAAAATATGAATTAATTTTTAATGATTAATTTCTCCCTAAATTCTTAACGGATTTCAATAAAGTCAATTGCATTATGTCCGTCATTTTTTAATGAACATAGGATTTTCCTCTCGGTCAGAGGTTTGAGAACACCCCGTATAAACTGATGCAACAGAAATAACCCATTGCCTCAATCGTGCTGGCATATTCGAAATAAATAGGTCTGGGCATCTATCCTCCGGGGACACCTGTCCCACATTTACTCTACAGTTGTCCATCAGAGCGCAAGAACTTTCCCGACGATATGCGATACAACGCGACGGCGCCGTATCGCTATTTTAATTTGAATTTTCCTGTTCGTTACCGGTTGATAACCTATCTTAACCTAATATAACGAAACCTGCGCTAAAACCGGATCCGCGCGAAGCTGTTGAAAGTCGCGTTAAAAGGAAAGGACAGTATCATGCTGAGCACCTATAATAAGTGTAGACACGCAACCCATGCCTACATGCGATTACTATTGCGATTGCGACCACATTGCGTATATAATCCAAACTAGTTGGAATAATCCTATCGGTATGCCCGCTGTCTAATCGGCGTAAGGATAGTACACAGTACGTTCGTATCATCCGATTCTCACGTTACGAAAGCGTAGTAACACTCCTCGAACAACCGAGTCGCGTTAAAATTCGTGTAGAAATTTACAATCGGTCTAAGCTTAGCGTGGGCCTTACATTTGCATGACGGCGGAGATCGACTGCCGTACTTGGGCCGATTTAGAACCAGAGTGCGAGCCAACTTTGTGCCAATACTATTGGCCCTCAATGGGTCCGAGCGAAAAATGTTCCTTGGTCGAATTTTTTTTTATTGCAAAATGTTTTTTTTACTATGTATTGACCGCGTTTAACTAAGTTTGACGCAATTTTAAGCCCATATGATTTATTAGACGTCATATTAATTATTAATTTTGAAAAACAACTAAACATTCAAGGAATATATTCTCTCACACACTCTCACATACATTTTTGATGGCGTATGCGTGTGGCCGCATCTGTGTACACATTTCCGAGACCATGGCCGAATACCGCCGAAGACAGGCGGAATTTTTGTGACATTTTTACATATATATATATCGCCCGAGAAATCGGATTCTCGACTTTTGAGGGGCGAGGGGCGTGGCTGCGCGTTGCTAAGGAAAAATCTCTGTTAATATGTAACTTACAACATTTACTCTGGTCTCTATCGATAGAGAATAGTCGATTTATATGGCGTAACTAAGCATAGTTTTAGTTATAACCGTATATTTATTGAGAAAATTCGATGTTAAAATTGAGGGGTGAAGGGGGCAGACATTTTTCCTGTAAAGATACATAACACGGGTGCGCGCGCGCTCGCGGCGACAGCGCTAGCGGCGTCGTTCTGACGATTTGAATGAACATGCCGCGAGACACTACCGTGTCTCTTGATATGTCTTTGATGAATTGAATTTTTTCCTTCGAGTACTGTGACTTTCTCGCTACGCCTTAATTAACTCTGGTTAAAATTCGAATTCTTGGTTGATACCACAATTGGGCCCAATTCAGCCAATAAATTGTTCGGCATGAGTATAAACTGTAGACACGTCTACGTGGGAAGTTTATGGTGGAAGTTTTGGAAACAACAAAAACTATGAGATGCCATCGTGCTGTAAGAACTCTGCTGAAAATTGCGAGAAACGTTCGAACGTTTCTGAATGTTCCGCGGGATAAAAACGTATAGCCGCGGTGGAAGTCGTACCGCGTTTCGAATGTAGATCATTTGTGACCGAAGACAAGTATCAATGGGAAATGAAGCGAAATAGCTCTGATTGTGTCTGCATGGGGGACAAAAAACCGATTACGAACAATTGGATTTTATGTAGGGTAAACCGTCCAGTTATTGGACACTCAAGCATTTTACAACATTTGAGACCGTGTTAAAAAGATATTTTTCCACCTAGAGAGAGAGATATAAGTGGTGGCTTGTTTTAATTGAAAATATATTGGCTTTACATTTTAGTAACTTACAATTTTAAGTTGGAAAGAATATAATTTTCAACAATAAAAAACTGGGATAAAGTCAAAAAACTGAGTTATTGGACAGTGTTCTTAGTTTTTGGAAATACTCAATCCAGTAATTGGACAGTCAAGAATCAATAAGCCAGGTACGGTTTTTGATAATATTTATTTAAGTAAAAGCTAGAAGTCTTGTTTTTATTTGTTTAAATCAGACTGTCCAATAACTGCAAGGTGTCCAATAACTGGGTGGTTTACCCTAAGATAGATAAAGTTCAGGCGTTTTAGGTGAATTTTTTCTATAAGGTTATCTCCAAAACTACAAGGCAATTTGTCTACCCAAGAGATTCTACAAAGCGATTAACTTAGATAACGAAAACGATGGTTGAAGTGAACTTGGATTTCTTTTTTACGTCTATAATACCTATAACACAAACTACACATGTAAAAAATATCAAAATCATTAAATAAAGCTATTCCACTGAATCGACGCAGCACGACTCGACACTACTCGATACGGCTGTAGTATATTTCGAATGAAGAGATATACATATATAGGTAGCGCTCGCCATTTGTCCGAAATAAATGAAAGAGACATTTGTAACGAAAATGCTACATTTTCGGAAAAAGTGAAATGTCAATACGCTATCTAGTGGTAGAAATCGAAAACAGCGTGAGTAGGCTACTTTTGAAAACCAGGCTTCCATTTCATTTCCCAGTAGGAGAATCTGAAAGAAAACTTCTTTAAAACAATCGACTTTATTACGCTATTGCGTTCGCGTGGCTCGGTGCTCCGAGCATTACTACGCCCATGTGATATATGCTAATTGCAATTACACCGTACGTACGATATTGCCTGACCCGGCCTGCACGACGAGACTGCGCGTTGCGCCAACTTTGCACTAACTTACTTACCTACACTCAAGTTTAACTAACTGCATTTTTTGCATCCACTTATAGCCCTGGATGCAGGTCGTTGCAAAAGAGTAGACGGAAGTTACATACAGAGGAAAGACATCGTAAAAGTTTCTCCGTGCGCACTAAACAATGATAAGAAAGGATTCTATTGAGTATTTGGAGATATGCATTAGTTAGTCATTGCATGACTTTTATTTCCCTTTTACCTCCAATGGCATACATTTGGTATGAAGAAATACTTTCAACCGCCTGCGTCATTCGTAAATTGTGGACTACCATACTTTGCTATAGAAAAGCAACATGGGCAAATTTATTTTAAACTCAATTTTTTAATACCTATTACTAGTTACCATTAATCGAAATATTAATCAGAAGACGATATAATTAGTATGTAGGTATGAGCCTTCGAAGTGGAAATTATTTAATTAAGGGAAATAGAACGTCTTAATTAATAAAAAAACATCTTGCTATCAACGGTTTAGAGAAAAGGGAGATTAATATTTATCAAGAGACTCGGTAAAGTTTCGCGACAGAAATAATATAACAACTCGAGTACCAATATGTAGCGATATTCTCAGACAAAAAAATTATTTCGGCAATTATATTGGTGCAAACAAAGTAATCAGTACTACATTCTCATAGTTCCCATAATTAAAAATAATCGCGACAACTCTTCCAGTCTAGTAATCACACTAGTTCTTTTACAGCTGTCACAACAATTTCGTTAGTTTCGGTATCTGATAGGGTAGTAGATTGATTTTTTTTTATTATAGAATCGAAAAATTTGGATAAAATTATTTATCCTGTATTTTTTTTTTCATTTTCGGCCTTATTTAACTAGTTAAGCGCCATCACGTTGAAAAAAATCATTCCCTGAGGCTGTTTGGTAAAATTGGCCGTTTAGTTAAAGTGTCTCGTTGTATCTATTCATTAAGATATATATATATATATATATATATATATATATATATATATATATATATATATATATATATATATATATACAAGTGGTCTAAATATTTGCGACCATTTGTATCCTAACAGATACTCTCTTTCACACTCGTTGTGCTTGGCATAAGTCTCTCATGGCTCTTCGATGGCGTCATAACTCAATAGAGAGAAACGCACTTATAATTTTGCGAATAATTATTCTTTCGGACGTTTTCTTTTTCGTGTGATATTGAATGTGCATACAGATTACAAATTAAATGAAAAAATATGAACATTTCTATTGTCAAATAACGTATTGAAAATAGTTACGACAATCATAAAAATTAATGCTGGTTAACAAACTCGAATAGTTGTCAGTAAAGTAGTTATTACGACTGCATTCAATTCTCTCTGTATAGTTTACAATTACATATCTCCAGGAATAATCATCCATCGAATTGTCTTATCAATATTCAGGTCATTAAATCCAATATTACAAAATATAAAATTTAAAAAATAGGGCGATGTAACAATAAAGAACCTGAACATTTTTACGACATAATGCTTGTACAGGTAGAATCACTCTTACAAATGCAGCTTATCATTTCCCCCTCGATTATTTCTTGTCAAACAGTTGCAACATTTAAAATTGTCGATTCTCGCGACTTTCAAATAAAATATTGCGATAACAACGTCGTACCACGTAGTCGACTCGGGCTATATAAACATATATCGGCTACAACTACTTACATTACGTACGAAACAGCGACCACATCACCAGCTTTAGCACTTTAACGATCAACCATTCCCGCTTCGTCTTGCTCATCATATAAAAGCGACGAATGACTTATGCAAACATGAGGCGAAGATCACGTCGAAACGAAATGTGACCGGACCCCATCGGCAGCATCGAATTGCCGCATAATTATGCACCATCCTCGCACGGTCTCTGTAACCTACGCATACAGTTTTCTCTGAGCGATGCTAAAAAAAAAGTCGTAACTAAAAGAAGTCGAGGCAAGTCTATTGTTGCGTCTCAATTTTTTTTGGAGCAAATCATAAACCAATATTTCTCACAAAACTTATTTACAACATTAATGTTGGACTTTTATAGCTGAATCAATAAACAAGTAACCCATTTTGAAAATGTTTTGTTTAACCCGTCAAAAATATGTATTAATACATATTATTTTTATGCATATGCTCATGTGCACATAGGAGCTATTCTCACCGAAAGTGATATGAAAGAAATTGGCAGCCTCCTAGGAGAGACCGGAACAAATTGACAGATGAAGTTGGCCCCTTGTTCTCATAACTTTTAACTTTAAGGGACCGCTCATATGTTGAGTCACACAATTTTTGGCCCTTTTTTACCCCCCCCCCCTTGTTACAGTTTGTCACAAATTGAAACCCCTACCCCCTTCTGTGATATTACATAATAGACAGGGTGAATCATTGGGTCCGCAACATAGCCAATACCTATGGTATACGATTTTGTAGAACTGTAAACGATGAGCGTCATCGTTGACTGGTCGCGGTGAGCAGGAGAAGTTAAGTAGGATTAGCAAATGCCAATGACGGAACTCTTCAATCAGGTAGGTGCGCTTGGATCTTACCAGATTTCACTCTAGATCTGGTTAAAATCGGGAATACCTACCTGAGTATAAGAGTTTCATCATTACAGTCGTCGATCCTTATTAACCTCTCTTATCCACTACGGCCAATCAACGATGACACTCTATGTCTATAGTTTCATAAATCGTATGTACACTATATTTGTCATGTCGCAGATCCAATGATGCGCCCTGTATATAGCAATTTAGACTTTTTTAAAACATATTTTAATGCCTCATTTGCTTGAACTGTTATACCTAATCTACTTTCATTTCCCAGTTATCATATGTGTGGGAAGGAACAATGGGATATTAAATATCAATAACATATTAATTTGTTAATCTGTCCTTATTTCAAAATAGCTTTATAGAACCAGTAGATCGAGTGCTTAGTAGCACAATCAACTGCTGGACAGAGCGAGCTCGGCAAGTGGCGTATCGTTCGGTAGCGGTTTATAAAAGAATTTTTTTCGCGCGAAAAATTCCATTTCTTTAGCAATATTACACTGATTTATCTAAAACTTATGGTGCATGCCGCCCTCTCCCACCCTCCTTCCATGTCACATTTTGTTACATTTTCGTGACCCCCTCCCCTCTTCAAGATGTGACGTAATATGTGAATGACCCCCAATGAGGGGCCAACTTCCTCTCAACTCGCCCCGATCTCTTCTAATAATATCAAAATTTAAAGGGGTCAATTTGTTTAACCTCATCCATCTACCCACTGTATTCATAATCACTCAAATGAAATATATTTTAACGGCTAGGTATACCACAAAGACGCTTCCAAAAGACCTTCCTTTTGCGACCTAAGTACATAAAACGCTGATGTTACGAGATAAATATGAGGCACACACATAGAATAAGAGTGGTCCAACTCCACTTCTTTTCAAATAGCTGCCTTTGATTTAAAATGAGTTGTCTAATGTGTATCTTTCAGTATAAAGGTGGTCTATCTCCATATTGTAGTTTTCTACAATATGAACTTTATACTGCAAGATACACATTAGACAACGCATTTTAAATCAAAGGCAGCTATTTGAAAAAAAGTGGAGTTGGACCACTGTTGTTCTACATATCGGCCCCTAAATATGTTAACCTGCTAACTCACATAGAGTCGGATTTTCAGAAGCGAGAATAAAACTGTCTTGATCAATACAAAAGTTGTTATATGACCACGGATTTTAATACAATAGTTGTCAGTATTTGTCTAACCTTTTTTTCAAATAAAATGCATGTAAATTATTTAGTCTAGTCTAGCCATAAAGTTGCCGAGTATCAAAACATCTTAAAATCGTAAAATATGGAGTTAGCAGGTTAACACATTTAGCCGACGATATGTGCCTCATATGTCTACTTTGTAAAAAGATTTCATACGTGTTATACACACAAAGAAACGATTAAAAGAAATATTCTTGACAGGGTAGAACATTTCACGCTACAGAAATATTTGTAGGAAAACTGGACAAACATTGACTGGTTTGTATCTCTGACTCTTTTACGCACGGTGCGTACCTACGCATGCATATAACGACGTGCTTACTCTCGGCGCCTGCTCTCCATCATCTTCGGTTTTGACGATTTACGACGTATCGCGTAGTACGGAGGTAGCCGCGACACCTACGCGGGTAAGTGAAATGTGTGCCGGTAGTTAATACACCAGACGGTATATCATTCGGGATGTTATTTGATCTCCCGATGCCCGAAGTCGTGCGATAAAGAGATACGATTTATCGACGATCCGTTCATCGGGGATGCGCGGACGCAGTTTCATCGCGAACGACTGTCGCTAAAACTGTAAATATATTTTTCGTTTCGCTTCGAGGTAATGGGGAACGTAAGGAGCAAACGAAATACAGCCGTGGGGAGTCGGTAATGCTTTATTGCTTTTCTCCTCGATTGGCGTGAACAGTGGAGCATAAAAAGTATCGACACAGTATTAAAGTATGGGAGCCCCGGGCAAATTGAAAAAAGAAGTTGGCCCCTCATTCCTATTACCATCCATGCAGACGAGAGGCCAACTTCCTGCGACATCTTAACCCAGTTTAGCCTAATAATAAGAGACATAAAAAGCCACGCAAATCAAAGTTAAAGTTTCATTTGAGTTAGTAATTACTTAATCTAAATACTGAATAGAGTTCAGATAATACAATTTAACAAACTAATTTTTGAGTATCTTTCAGTACCTATGAATTTTATTAGGAAATCTGTTTGTAAATCGACTTATTATTGCAAAATAAATATATTCATAATGTGTGTAATGAAAAGAAATGGTATACCAGCATCATATCCGTTTAACAAGTCGAATATCTACGATTCGGTTATCGCATAAAAAAATGTTCATACTTTTTAATATCGTTTTCCAGCTTAAATCCTAAAGCCGAAAATGAAAAATAAAAAACTACGAGGTAAATAATTTTGTCGAAATTTTTCAAATTGTCAATAAAGAAGTTAGTGAGCGAATCGAATTATCACGATACTCGAAGAGAATGCAGTTACTTTGGAACCGGCGTACGTCGATCGTGATGAGAGTGGGTAATTGCACTGGTATACGATATAGCCGCACAGCATGCAATCGTAATGAATTTACTACAATTTGCCCGGTTCATCGACTCCCCAAAATTCGACGTTCCTTGCCCTCCTAGACTCATTAACGGAACGCAGGTAGATGAGGTGGGTACCGACGGAGAGTTCTCTTTCGTTTCTCGTTAAATTAAATAGAAAAAAAGAATTCTTTAGGTAACCCTCAACCTCGAGGCAAACTACCTTCGCATAACAAGCGGTGTGGGTCATGTATGATTCACCGAAAATGCCCTAAAGTATCTTATCTATATGTAGGCGTATTTTAATGGAAAGAATCGATCTTTGGGTTCTAGTATTTTTTTTTCTTATAGCTGTCGACGTAACGTTAACGATTTTTGATACTATTGTCAACGGTTTGAAATAATAATCAATATACGATGGAAGATGCAAACCAATGCAGCGATGTTACCGCGTGTATATTTTCACTAATATTACGTGTAAAAATAAGTTTTAGGACACTTTAGCAAAAATTCAAAATTTATTTTCGGAAAAAGTAAAATACATTTATCCCCATCACAAAATAATGCCCCTCACTTTCAATGACCTTCAGCCATCTTTTAGGCAATTCACGGATGCCTTCCGCAAAGAAAGTTTCATCTTGCGAAATGAGGGAGTCATCGACGACTTCTTCAAATGTTTTGAATCGCACATCAGACAATTCGTTTTGCATTTTCCGAAACAAGTGAAAATCAGTTGGAGCTAAGTCTGGTGAATACACCGGGTGTGATACAACTTCCCATCCAAGAGCCATTAACATAATTATCCTTGACCGATCAACCCACATGAGGCCTAGCGTTGTCGTGGAGCAGTTTTACTGGAAGTTTTCCTTTGCCAGTGAATGGACACTTTTTGTCAATTTCTTGGATCAATCGTATTAATTGTTGACGATAGCTATCGGCAGTAACTGTCTGGCCAGGTTTCAAAAATTCATAATGGAGTACGCCTTTTATAGCCCACCAATACACAGCATGACTTTGTTACAGTGAATATTGCGCTTTGGCATCGACGTCAGCAGCCATGGAGCCGTGGTCTGTGGCACATCGTGTGCTTATTTACAACACTTTCATTGAAACTGGTTGTTCTGTGCTGCTCACACAGCGACGATTTCGGAGCCATTTTAATATTGGTCGGCATGATCGCGTTTCAAAATGGGATACCATTATGAAGTGGGTAAACAAATTTCAAACAACAGGATTCTTGAGGACTGCACAGGGTGGAGATCCTCGTGCCATGCTCGAAAGAAGTATGGATGATTTTGCCATCCGTCTGCAAGAATGCCTCGATAAAAATGGACGTCACCTAACTGACGTGATTTTTCGCAGCTGAATATTATGTTATGTATTCTACAATGACAATATACGACTAATTTTTCTAAAAAAAATAGATTTTAAAATTCGTTAAAAATCAAGCGTGTGTCATTCTTTTCAAAAACACCATACCTCCCTGCCGGACCTTGTGTAATATAATACTTATCTCGTGCGCAGCGACTAATACTTCTTGCATCACTTAAAATTATGGACATTCCTCATTAAGATTCAGTCATTAAACTCCCATTTTTGGTTAATATAAGTCTATGTCTATAGCCTGAGAAAATCGAACGCGACAGGTTGTTCTTTTTCAATGTATACCTCTATACTACTTTGATTAAAAGAAAAAAAGTGCTGCTGTAGCTCATCAATTATTACTTGTGCAAACTTGTGCTGAATGTGCTCCATCACAAAACAGTATGCAGAGACTGGTTTCGTTGCTTCAAAAGTGAAAACTGTGATGTTCACGACAAACAACGGCCAGGTCTGACAAAGAAGTTCGAAGATGAAAAATTGCAAGCTCTATTGGAAGAAAACCCCACTCAAACGCTCAAAGAATTGGCTCAACAGCTTGATGTCGATAAATCTACAATTTCACGACATCTACATGTCATGGGAAAGATTCAAAAAGAAGTAAAGTGGCTGCCACATGAATTGACCAAAAATGCCATTCCTAATTGCCTGAACATCTCGATTTCTTTGCTTGCAAAGCGTTGAAAGAAAAGTTTTTTCTGGCATATCTCATAACCGATTATGAGAAATGGATCTATTCCGACAAACCGAAACGCAAAAAATTATGGGTTGATCCTGGCCAACCATCAACGTTGTTACCAAAACGAAACATCAATGGTTATAAAGCAATGCTTTCAATTTGGTGGGATATGTGGAAGGTGTCGTTTATTATGAGCTGTTGAAACCGAATGAAACAATTACCACCGAACGTTATCAACAACAATTGGAGCGTTTAAATGATAATTTGATGCAAAAACGACAATCAATTGCATCAAATCGCCGAAAAGTGATTCTTCTTCATGACAATGCTCGGCCTCATGTTCCTAGAGACGCGAAAGAAACATTGATGGAGCTTGAATGGGAAGTTCTTCCGCACCCAGTGTGTATTCTCCAGACCTAGCCCCGAGTGATTATCAGTTATTTAGATCGATGCAACACGACTTGGAAGATGCACACTTCCATAATTACCAAGAAGTCAAAAATTTGGTTGCTGAGTGGATTAGTTCAAAAAGTAGACAATTCTTTCGTCGTGGAATTCAACTTCTGCCCGAAAAGAGGGAAAAAGTTATAGTTTTCGAAGGCAAATACTTCGATTGAGGTATTTACACATTTTATTACGACATAATGTTTTTGAAACAAGAAAAAACGGCGGCTTTCAATGCAACCCCCTTTATAATGCCATAGCCGATACGCATTTTCAATTTATATCTCGCTATACCCTCCACTACGATGGACCGGAAAATTAAAATTTACCGTATTTTATTCAAATATATACGACCTATAATTAGGTCCATTTTCTAACCGCTTCTTCAACCCTCTTAGAATACAATGAAATATTATCTGATGGCTTTTTCTCCGTGGCAGAGGCTACATGATATATTGTGTATAGAAGACCTCCGTGCAACGGTTTTTCTTTTCTTTTTTTTTGACGAGCATTTAAGCCCTAATGCCGGTTAAGGAGGCACAAAAGCTTCCCATTTAAATTGGTCGGACTGAGCGAGTGGTGATGAGCACGAACAATTAATCAACAGTCTCGTTGTATATGCAAATGGATACATCAATTAGCGTTAACATACCGATACATATTTCCAATATCGGGTGTACCTAATTTTCATTAATATAATCGTGAGTGTAAGAAATAATGATATGTTTATTAATCGGGAAAATGGTATAGTTAGTTCGTGAAGTAATTGAAACTTTTTGGCTCTCTTTGACCATTTGTTGTTAATTATGAATAAAGGAACCTATTGTACCTCGAACCTATTTGCACTGTTTATTTTTATGAATAATATGTTACAGTTAACTTTACCAACTGTAGTTTATTCATTTATAGCACTTCTTAGAAATGTTATGGATTTTTTATTAAAAATAAATGCAATTATTTCTATATTTTCTTAACGTTTAAAAAAAAATGGATTTAGGTCCAATTTACATCTTTCTTGTTGTACCTTTTGACCTAGGGTAAAGCGAGGAGAGATGGCACAGTAGGAGAGACGGACCACCAGCGATATCTTTTGCATCGTGGCAACAAGGCCCGATCCAATCACGTTGACATAGCCGCAGTTAACAGTCGTGCCTTTAAATCCGTTTCTGCTGTTGTTTGTCATTGTTTTTGTTAGTTACAAGCGATCATTGTTTTTGACTACGCTAAAAATTTTTCTGAGGTTATTTTGTTCGTCAATTAAATCACTTTAAGGTAAATTTTAGCCTAATGTAGTGCAAAGTAATGGTAAGACGGGTTTTCTGGTGGACACCTAACCTTAAAACAGGCGTGTATATAGTTTCGTTTAGTAAATATTGTCCGGTCCATCTCTCATAAGATTTTAGGAGAGATGGACCAGCATTTGCGAGGAGAGATGGACTAAGGCTTTAGGTATGATTTCAGAAAAATGCCCAACAAGTGCAAGCAAAAACTGAACACACCTCCAAGGACTACATGGTCTGCGGATTATTTATACCTGGCAATAACATTTTAACATTTTAGCGATATGGAAAATGAATGCGTCGGGTGCAACGAAGATTATCGGCAAACCAAGAAAAAGGATGACTTTGTGTTTGAAATGGCTGCACGACGACTGCACATCTTATGAAAACATTTGTCAAACGTACGGCATTAAAGCAATCAAGAAAAAGCGTTAAAAGTTAATAGTCCATCTATCCTACCCCTAATGGTCCAACTCTCCTACACTAAGTAGGACAGATGGACCAATTTAGTATTTTACTTTTTTCTTTTTGGTGTCATTATGATAAGTGTTTTGTGTTTTTCAACTATACCAAAAGTACGCTAAAGTTATTGTTAGTTTTCTGTATTACTTGGTATTTTTTAATTTTTCGTTAATAAGAAAATATTTTAAATTTTGTAAAACGTGTGCCATCTCTCCTCGCTTTACCCTATATGTTTTGTACCTTGGATACAAAACTTAAACGAATAACGAGCCTATTTAATGCTTTACCTACAAAAAGTTATCAGAATTATTCACTTGTTTCATTTATTACAGTATTTGGTATCAAAGAATCAAGTAATTTCTTTACTAAATTAGCATTCTTCAGTTTTCCTCATCCGGGTGAATCCTCTTGATTTCTGTCTTCTAGCGAGGCTTATTTTTTTTTAATAACCAATCGTAATAGCCTCAGAATGACAACTCGCGAATAACTGAAGGCTATAAATTATGTAAATTGTACCTTTAAATAAATGAATCGTACTTCGATAATATCCATGATGTACCTACGTGTATGTACTTACTTTGGATAGGGGTCCCAGGTACAACAGTATGACAAAATTAAAATAATGAGACAGAAAAATTTTGGTTAAGCGCGTGCAGCAATTTTAATTACTACTTGTCATAGCTAAGTAGATAGTAATTCAATTAGAAACTAGTTTTTCACTATTAGGGGAGACCGGGGCAAAACGATCTCTCGGGGTAAAATGATTTCCGTGATTTTGGTGTCAATAATGACGAAAACTATCGGATCAGTACGACAATATGAGGAGCACAGTTCCAAAACTCGTTTAGTCCATTCGCAGTTTGTCCTATAATTGCTAATAGTTTAGCGATTATAAGACAAACTGCGAATGGACTAAATGAGTTTTGGAACTGTGCTCCTCATATGTTCCCGTATAGTTCTCGAATAAATCTTGTAGTAGCGTCCACTAAACCATCTTTCTCGTTCAACAATTAAATAAAATTTATTTAATATATTAACCTGATGTGAAGTAAGCAATTTGTTTGTTTCATTCTATTATTTAATTGTACTGTAATCTCATCATTCAGCAATATTTTAAATAAACTCTAAAAATCAATTTCCCCGTTTATTTTATATAGGGGATTATTTTGCTCCACTCGGTGGTGCAAAACGATCTCTTCACGCTACTTTACAATTTTGAACTATAACTGCTTTCTTCGAACAAAAAGTTTTGCCCCGGTCTCCCCTGTTAACATATAGTGAGATAGGTATTTCCAAATGAAACAACGTGAAGAAATTTACTTTTCAAGGTGAATCATTTCAAAGCTGTACCTGACATTTTTGCTTACTATAATAATAACATATATTTCGTCGCATTAGAGCAGAACTAAATATACCAAGTCACATTTCGATACCTTACTTTGAAAACCTCGTAAGTGTAATTTTTGATAAAATTGCCATTTATAGCTTACTGTGTTCAGATTTTAAACATTAACGCAGTAAGCTATAAATGACATTTTTGTCAAAAATTGCACTTACGAGGTTTTCAAAGCAAGGTATCGATTTTTAAATGTTGGACTTGGTATACTTCTGCTCTAAGGCGACGATTTAAGGAAAGAAAGTTACTTTAAGCAAGCTTATACGGGTAAATCTACGAACTAGGTACTACAGTTCATTTTAAGAAATTAACCCTCGGATGCAATAGGGGTGCCTTGCGCACCCCAAGTAATTATTGAGAATTTGACTATCTTAAACACTTATGCAAAAATGCTTAAAATATAGAAGGAGTAATATTTGAATAAAATTATAAATAATAATTATAAAATATTTTAAGTACCTATGGCTTCGAGGAGAACAGAAGATGGTGTGATTAGGTTTCAGACTTCGTCGCGCGCAGCGACGTAGTTTTTAGTACTTTAAGTGGCAATATTTCATAGGCCATATTTAACGGTTCATTATCTCAACTTATACCTTTTTTGTGACTCTCGACGAGCTCTGCAATTTTTTAGAAGTAAGAAATCAATTTTTATTTAAAAAAAGCTGCGATAAAAAATTCTTGAAGGTGGTGTCACCTACAGTTGACTTGATTACGCCATGCTCTTTTTCCCTTGAAATAAGAAAATTTTCGTCTAAGATATTTTTTCATTTCTAGCTTCCTTTCCGAGATAATTGACTGCATCATTTACAGTCGGATACCCTGCTATACTAAGAATTTTATTCCTCGTAAGAAATGAAATATATTTTATTTCTATTACAATGGGGAATTAATTATATACATTATAAGAGACGATTGGAAAAGAAACAGAGCATAAATCGCATGTTTATCAAAATTTCTACTCAAAAAAACGATTTTTAGGGTATTCTAGGCATCCCGCTCGGAAATCCGAGGGTTAACCTGCAAAATATAAAACGAAGAATAGGTCCAAGAGGTATAATGATGTCCAAGGTACCTACAACAGGTTTCCTATTATTAGGTACTCTCGGCTTTCAGGTGATAAGGGCGTCCATATTTAATAATTTACCAACGTAGGTACTGCAAATATTCCAGTTTATGCTTCATCAATACGGATGACCTTCCGATATTTTGTGATAAGTATGTTTAGGGTAAAACGGGATGAGTTGGCCCAGGAAGATGCCCCCCCCCCCCCCCCCCATTACCATTACTTACCATAGCAACGAGGGGTAAAACTAACCCAGTTTTACCTTATGACATACATATCGCGTCACTATTGCCAGAAGGTCGTACATATACACTACTTTACTTCCTTTTGGTATTGTAAAAGCCGAAAGGGCTTATGTTAAAGTGAGGGTGGTAATACGGCTCCTTCAGAGATGGCCCCTCATTACCGTAGTAAATTATGATAACGAGGGGACAAGTTCAATGGGCTCATATCATTACCATCCCTCTCCTCTATAATATTCCAATGTCAAAGAAGGAAAATATCGACAAAAAATATTTAGCAACAACAGTATTGCCAATTCCAATAGTTTTTTCTGCACAGCAATAGGACGTCCTGCGCACAAAGCTCGACCTGTATAATTTGCCGCCGTAATCCATTTCGCCGTCACGGTGCGTTTTTCCGCCTGCGCGTAAATAATATCTTCGCGCGGTTCAGTTGCCTAAGTTACGGTTATTTCTTGTCCAGAGACTGGTCGTATACCCGACAATATAGACGACGCAGTAAGAAATCTCCAATATCGGCCACGGGAGGGACGCGTTTGCGCGAACGAAACGACGCGACGGTAGTTCCCCATTCGCGAGCGCGAGGCTGCGGATCCCGGAATGTTCGGATATTTGACGAGACATTTTCTTTAGCTCGAATATACGCGACCCACAGGGGGTCCGACCGGGGGCTATCAGGGGCAGACCGGTCATTTGTTTCACGCGATAAGGATACCGCGCCGTCCGAGAAGGAGACGGGGATCCAGTTGGTCCCCACCCCCTCTTCCTCGAACCACAACATGGCGGCCACTTAGACTCCTAAATGGGCTCGACTCAATGCGCGGAGATAATTTCGTAATGATTTACCGCTCGTTTTCTAGCTCCCGCCTCCCCGCCCTATTTCATCATCCGGCGCAACATTGGTCGACACCCCGCTATTCTCCCATACCTACCCCGTTCATCCTTGCCTGTATGCACCCTAGTCGAAAAAGCTCTTTTCACTGTTTACCGTAATAATAACGAAATACTTATCACTCGAGTTCGACTCGCCTAGTCGCGACTGTAATTTATCACCGGGGTCTCGCACGGGACGATCCTCGCCTAAGGACCGTTGCAGCGGGTAAACGTCGCGGAAAATAAAACGAAACAGAGAAGAGTCGAAAAGTTGGAGAGACGTGCGAAATAACTCGACGGACTTTATAGCTCCTCGGGTTGTTGGACGTAAGCAATAATTTGCATGGTTGGGTCTCGCATCGAGACCGTTCCCCTCGTTATAGGTGCCCACCTTCCCGACTCTCAATGAACGAGATGTCGAAATCCTTTGAACAGCGGCTGTATGGGGGGGGGAGGGGGTTTGGTAGAATTTGGTTGACACACGGCGATATTATAACTTCTTCGCGATGTGGCGACTGGTGTGCGTCGATTTTTCTTTTTCTTCGTAATTCCGCGAAAGTGATGAGGCTATTAGTGTACCGACGGAATTTCGCGAATCGATACATTGCGGTTTATTAATGTGGAATGTAGAGAAAGCTTTGTGCTAAAGTGGACACTCGTGCCCAGAGAAGTGATTCAACGTGAGCGGCTATATAGGTAATGTTGAAATGTCAAAAAAGTAAGATTAAGCTTATTTAGTTAACTGAGGAATGGGAAGAGGTGTGAAAGGAGTGGGACGTTTATACCGACTGTACAATAATTCGCATGAACAGATAAACGTCAAATTACTTTTGTATAATTGGCTATAAAGGTTTCCGTTAAATAAGATAGTCCAGTAATATTTTAACAAGAAAATAAAACGAGATCGATATAACGTTCTGAATAATAAGGCTGCTCCTAATGCTGCTGAAGATCGTCTCATCGCTCGAGATACAATGATTATTACCGTTTCATTTTTCAGAATTATCGTTTAAAAGGATTACCATCATTGACTATTATCGGATTTAGTTATTAGTCTCTGGTACGTTGGTAATTATGATTAACAATTAATTAAAAAGCTGTTTACGAGCTTCTCGTTTGAGTACCTGCCAAATGACTGTTCAAAGTCTGGCTGTTCTACTTTTAGAACTATAGGAGCACGTAATTGGCAAATAAAGATAAAGAAAAAGAAATCGAAATTTTTACGCTTTGACGGCGATTGTCATTATAGTCATGAGTATACTGAGAAAAATGGATCATTGTGGGTAATATAATTCTACTATCCGCGCGTAAGGATATTATAGACCGACTATATATATATATATATTGTGATTAGTACAGGGTGAGGCAGTGAAACGGCACGATTTCAGTTCAGGCTGGCGGACTTGGTGGGGGGTCTCGAGAGTGGGGGACTGGACCTTTGTCGTATAGACAAGTGAAAATGTTAGTAAATATGGTCCAGTGCGCGTTTGTTGTAAAGGCTATTATTGCTGTACACTCTGAACTACGCTATGCTAACACGTTGGTAACTTTTGGTCTGTCTGGAATCGATGAATATGATTCTGATGATAAGACACTCTTCCAGCAAGATGGTGCAACAAGCCATACTGCCAATGTTTCAATGGATTTGCTTAGACTCGCTCTTCCTGGTCGTCTCATCAGCAGAAATGGCGATATTCCACGGCCTGCCAGTTCACCAAATTTGACGGCTCCAGACTTTTTCCTTTGGGGTTACCTCAAGTCTACAAAGTGTTTAAAATAAATTTCCACTAATGTAGATCAGATTTATGCTAAAATAAAACAACTTTTTTTAAATTTCTATTTTTTGCGATTTTTTAAAATCGTTCCGTTTCACTGACTCACCCTGTATTTACATTTCTATTGGTAGTATATTCGATGTTCTAAGCAAGGTAAGAAGAAAAGCTGTGTACTGGTATAATCTTGTATTCATAAATATTTAGGAATTGGAGGTTAAAATGTAATGACGGCCTTGATGCAGCGATCTGTTCTGTTAAAGCTAGAAAAAATTATGCCTGTACGTAGAAGAATTTATCGCAAAGCATTAAGAATAATTGTATCGCTACATTTAGAAACGAGGACTTCTGAAATAAGAATTTATTTTGCAACAGAAGGATATAGATCCCTGTGTTAGCGATCTAAAATTTAAGAGTAATTTTATCAGCATATCCATTTTTCTTGGTGCACTACTCTTGGTTTTCAGGTGGTGTAACTACGTATATATTATTTACTTGACGATGTTTCGCAAACATTGCAGTTTACTTTATCAGGCTGAGTAACCTTTGGATATCTAGTAAAAGAAAAAGAAACTTGCATAATTATACAAGTATGTAGAGGGCAGTAAGGCTAAAAATAACAGGGGTAAGTAATAACAGGCGTTTTGTGTAGGATGACGCAATTTTACGGCATACGCGGAATCATGCCTTGGATAAGCTAGATGTCTCTGGCAACCGTTGTAACCGGTCAGACATCTGTATGTCTTTGCCGGGGAGATTTCTGCGTGTCATGTGAAATTCTAACACATAATTTTGAATTTTTGTTTTCGTAATTTTGGCCAATAAGGTTTACTATCACGCTTTACGCAATGTGCGACTACATCATACATAGGTACGTTAGTTTTGTACAGTAGCATGCATGTGTTATTAATAATATATAAACACTGTTCATTTTATTTCAATTCCGTTTGTTTAAAAAATAACCGTTTAGGGCATAAAGTAATAGTTTCTTGGAGCAAGTCGGAACAGGATGAGTATTATTGGAGAAGGAACTTTCGAACACATCCCACAAAATGTCTTACGTATGGTGCAGAACGGGAACAGTGCAGTTGCCAGTAACAGGAGTGTTTATACAATACTGACTGTCAGTACTGGATCGTTTCTGGCTAAGTCTTGGAATGATAACTGGTCCAACGCTTGGGAATGAGTACCGTTCCGGTATTAGTCGACAGAAGTGATTCTACAATATATTGGCGAGTAGGCCTAGTGCAGTATTGGCAAGAAGTGACGGCCCAGCACGTACAGTTCCGTTCTAATACTGCTCGATAGAGTATGACCAGTATTGGTCGGGTGTATTATAAATTCTGCGAGATGCAGTAAGATTTTGGAAAAAATGAATACATTTTCACATTTAGTGAGTAGTACAGCAACAGAAAAATAGGGAAAATTTAATATCATTTCATATTTGAAACGGTATGAATTTATAGGTAAATGTATGATTAACAAATTTAGTTATAGGTGAATATTTCGTCACCCATTTCGGGATAAACAATTTTGATATCTAAAATAGTTTAAAAGGGCGAAGACAATTGATTTTCTTAAGAGATACCCCGTAGGGGGGATACATAATATCATGAAGTCTTTTAGTGGAGAATACTGTTAACCCTGTAAAATGCATACATTTTTTTTTCGGTTGTAAAATTAGTGACGGCGTAAGTTTGGGCTAAGGAGCTCTCATGGGACGCGTATGAAGCGTTTTCTTTGTTTGTGGCTCCTATTTGAGGAAAAAAAAATTGCCCGCCTCTCTAGGCGGACCTATGCCAGAACAACACTCAAGTTGACGAAAACAAAATGAAATCAAAATCAATACAAAGCAAACAATCATTTACCGTTTATTGTGAAAATCAAGAAAACAAGACTTCGTTGGGGAATTGCACAATGACAAATTGCACTTAACGCAAAAAGCCTGCGTTTCAGATTTACATTTCGGAAATTTACATTGTTTTTTTCCACTACGGTCACGAAAAATGCACCAGTGCCCCATTTCATCATGACGGACATCATCTGGTGGATAATAAACGAATGTGGTGAATGTAATTGTAGATGTTTCTTTCTCAAAACTATCGATTTGAACTCAGCAGAATCGTTCCTTGTACATTACTAGTAATGGAACAGCTAGATGAGCTGCTTGGTCTGCTTTCTTCTTTTGTTGGTTCCCGAAATCGCAAACAACGTTTTCGGCGGCGAAGGCATTCCGCACTTTCATCGGCCATAGTGTTACAAGTAGTTGGCACAGCTATGTCAATATCATCAGCCAGTTTGGAAGTAGATGGCACAGCAATATCGGTCTGATCAACTGTTCTAAACGTAAGTGGCAAAGCTACTTGTTTTACCGGAGATTGTAAGATGTCCTGTAGATTATCGCGACTGTCCGTGTCGGACTCTTCGAGATTTATGTCGTCGTCAGTATTTTGGTAATCCGGATCGGCGATACTGTCGTCGCTATCAAAGTCATCCTCCTGTTCATCGTCGGTATTTTCGTCATCCGATGGTACGCTGACCATGAAGGCCAAGGCTTCCTCTTCAGGCATATTCGACAAATTGCACTTTTTCCGTAGATGTGCCATGTCCGCAATGAAAGATCGAACAAGCTACAGCTATCTGTGTGCAATAAAGTACGGAAATAAAAAAAAAATTGGATTGAAAATTTTTCACGTAATTGCATAACCCCGCCTTTAGGCGGGTCGCGCAAACTAACCTAAAACTGGACATCAAAGCCACTTTTATTTCGCACAACATATGCAATACTCAACTATATATCTGAAAGAACTTACCAATAATTTTGGCAACATTTATTTTTCACTCACATACCTGTATTTCAACTTTCAATCCGTACGTTCCTTTGAGAATAATTTATTGCGCCAAAACACCACGTGGTCGCCAAACAGCTGACAGTAACAAACACGTACACGTTAAAATCGGCTGTGCGAGTGAAATTTCCATACATGTATAAACCGATCTTGACGCGAAGTCATTCAAAAAGTCGCTTAAAATATATTCCTACCTAAAATGGCGATATAAATAAAGTCCGCCTTGAGGCGGGTAAATGCATATTACAGGGTTAAATATCTTTCTTATTCAGCCACGTTATTTGTAATACTAATGTATACTCTGGAGAAGCTCAGCCACTACATTATTTATTGCTCATTGAGCTATGAGACGGTGTATCTTGCCTCCCCCTCGATGCTTCGTAATATTATATCAGTCTGAAATTTCAACAACATTGACGAATAGAGATGAGCCATGAATAATTCGACGTGGATAAGAACTACGATGAAACTGAGAAACGAAAAACTTTCCCTTTGCCACAGAAAGTCACGAGAGTGACATTTTCAAACTGAGTAAGTATGGTATACAAATTCTTCCATCACATTGTCTTCCCAGATGTTAGGATTCTGTTTCCTATTTAGTACAAATGGCCAATAGGTACTTCTATAGTGCCGGATAGATACTCGCGCCAGTGCTGGCACAACTCTGTTTCCCGGTACAAATTATCAATACTGGCGTAATAATGGGGAGTTAGTTACGCCAGTACTGATACAACTCGGTTCCGCTGTGCAAACGCCAATACTGGCATAGGTACTGTTGCGCAGAGAGTCGTGCCAATACAGGCGTAACTTTGTTCCTCGATACATATTGCCAAATACTGGCGCAATATCGGAAAGTGTACCTATTATGGTACCACTCTGCTTTGTAGTACAGAATACTAATAGCCGCAATCGTTGGGACGTTGGTCATGTTAGTATTGGGCCAGTATCTATCGACAATTAAGTCTCGACTGCCAAGAGCAAAAAAAACGACTGTCGCCTAAAAGGCATTTATGTATTGCTAAAAATTATTAAGACTTGTAAGCTTTTTATTATACTTATCTTCAATAATTAGACAATTATCTGTCCTCTTGTTACTATTTAGGGGAAACCGGGGCAAGTTGGTACGTAAAGTTGGCCCCTCGTTGCCAATACTTTCCACGGTAACAAGGGGCCAACTTCGTGTATCAACTTGCCCTGGTCTCTCCTACTCCATATCTATTACTTTTAGCTTTAACGAAGAGGCAAGAAGTAACATCCAATTTTACTCTCTAAAAGTGGATTTACTTCTAATTTCATCTAATTGATTCAATATACCTACTATTTTAATATTTGGAATGGTAACTAAATAAATGAACTAAATGTGCCCATGATAAAATATTTTCCTTCCCTTTCATTAGTCCCAAGTTACAGACAATAATATGAAAAGTGTTACCTTTAGCCCCACCTCCCCTACATATGTATTGTACATAAATATCATTCACCCAATTATTTCATATTTCGATTTATGAACCGATTAGACTGTACAAAAGTATCGTAAACTCATTATTGGGTAAGTGAGGGGGAGTAGTTTATGTAGGAAGTTGGTCTTTCGTTGCCATGGAAATAAATAGGAATGAGGGGCGAAATTCCTACATGTGAACTTGCCCCGTTTTACCCTAATATTAAGTAATTGAATATCTATTTATCGAACAGATATCATAATGTTTTAGAATATTTGTACGAAATCCATGAAATGTTTTTAATATTAAAAGAAATAATTTGAAAAATAAAGTGTTTCTTTGTGATCTCCAAGCGTATGTTAAAAAGAATCTCGGACATCCCAGGTAGAAATCTGTCCAGGTTGTGCAAGGTTGAACCTTGTTACAAGGTACGTTTTGCAAGGTTACGCTGCAAGGTTAAAACAGGGTTGCTGCAAGCCTGTCTGTTCCTTGCATAGCCGAAACTGACCACTGCCCTGTACCGTTAGCCTGTTTCAAGCTTGCAATAACAGAGAGATACCAGGTTCGCGCGACAAGGCGAAAACAAGGCGAAAACAAGGTTGTGCCGGCAGTTTAGCGAATCAGTGCCGCCTCTAGATGTTGAGACGTCTTCATGCTTAGCGCCCTTTTCTAGTGTCGGCGCCCCATGGCTAGTGCGCCTTCGTGCGTGGCACGAAATGGCCCCTCGTTAGACACGGCCCTGCGCTTAGCGAATAGATATCATAAAAATCCGCGGCGTGGCGTGCGCATCGCCTCAGCTGTCAGAGCCCTTAGATTGAGGTTAGCATCAGTGGCGATCAGTTTGGTTCACGCGTGTTTTTTTTTGTTTAAGAAGCCGTCAGTGTTTAATGTTAACGCGTGCAAGCGTTTCTTTAGTGCACGTTGAGTGTAAACGTTTTTTTAGTGCATGTTGAGTGTAAACGTGGGTTATTCGTGTCCAGCCTTACTTTCTTAAATACGTTCCAAAAAATGTCAAAAGGATTCCTCTAGAAAAAAATACTAACGCAGCAAACAGTATCGAATTATTTAAATAACGATATAATTAACCATAACGATTGTGTGTACTGCATCACGCAAATGGTTAAAAATCGCGTGGACACGAATGACCAACGTTTACACGGAATGGATTAAAACATTCGGGGCAAGATCTTTGGAATAAGGACCTACGAGCAGAAAATAAGTATTATCCAGCTTCCTGCATAGAAGGGTAAGTATTAATAGCTAATTTCATGAAATTATTTGCAAGAGGCAGATAGATGAATAAGTTTCTTTATTATCTCATATGCTTGTCTTTCATAGAGTTGCAGATCCAGCGTTACCGATGCAGCCAGGATGGAAAAATTGCCCGGAGGAGGTACGCGAGGTTCAGGAAGGCCAGAGATTCCATCGACTCGGAGGCAAAGTAACATGGAAAGGGGACCGCAGGCATTGGTCAGTGCGGCAGCTCAGCTATCGAGTAAGTAACGTCACTGAGGTTAACAGTAGGCAGCGAAAAAAAAATTAATATCTTATAAGGAGTATTATATCGAATTCGTATTTCAGATCAGAAGAAGGAGCATAAGATCCGGTGCTCTACAGGCTACGTCGTAGGACCATGCAGAGCAATCCAGTAGTGACTGAAGATTTGGCTCCACATCTCCCGAAGATTCCTCGACAGCGATATCTGGTTCCATTTGAGAGGAATGTGCATGTTTTCTCCAGTGTCATTAACCAATTTAGTCTCATAGATCACTACATAGTCATTTAGGATTTAGTGTCATAGATTACTACATAATCGAAATTGAATAAGTCATCCGTCAAATTGACAGGGTTCCCTAATTTAGTGTAAAATCTCATAGATTCTTAAGATAATATTACTTCTGTTGCCTGTAGTTTAATATATATATTTAACTTAACTTTTATTAAGTAATAATCAGGCCAAAAACCAACAAAAATCACTACACGTCTGACATTTCGGTTCCTTTTCGAACCCTCTCCGGAGACACAATGAAGGATTCGTTCGAAGAAGAACCGAAACGTCAGACATGCAGTGATTTTTGTTGTTTTTTGGCCTCATTATTACCTAATAAAAGTTAAGTTAAATTTATATTAAACTACAGGCCACAGAAGTAATATTATCTTAAGAATCTATGAGATTTTAGACTAAATTGGTGGAATACTTTTCCGTACATTATATTTCGCTGTACAAGAAAGGTATAGGTATTCAATTTCGATTGTTTAATAATATATGAGGTTAATTTAACTTAACTTTTATTGGGTAACAATCAGGCCAAAAAAGCAACAAAAATTACTACACGTCTGACGCTTCAATTCCTCTCCGAACCCTCTCCGAAGACACAATGAAGGATTCATTCTAAAAAAGAACCGAAACGTCAGACGTGCAGTGATTTTTCTTGTTTTTTGGCCTGATTATTACCTAATAAAAGTTAAGTTAAATTAATATTAAACTACAGGCGACAGAAGTAATATTATCAGAATCTATGAGATTTTAGACCAAATTGTTAGAATACTTTTCCGTACATTATATTTTGCTGTACAAGAGAGGTATAGGTATTCAATTTAGATTGTTGTAACTTTTATTGGGTAACAATCAGGCCAAAAAAGCAACAAAAATTACTACACGTCTGACGCTTCGATTCCTCTCCGAACCCTCTTCGGAGACAAAATGAAGGATTCGTTCGAAGAGGAACCCAAACGTCAGACGAGCAGTGATTTTTGTTGTTTTTTGGCCTGATTATTACCTAATAAAAGTTAAGTTAAATGAATCTCATATATTATTAAACAATCGAAATTGAATAAGTCACCCGTCAAATTGACGGGGTTCCGTAAACCTAGTGATAGTAAAGTAGGAATAATAAAATTTTACTCGTCTTAGTATTATACATTATTTTTCTAAATTTGTAATGCTATCGCTATATATTGTAACCCAATTTTAATTATCAATAAAATATAAAAATTTAATTCTAACCTCAAATGTTCTTCATTACCGACTCATTACCGACAACGCAACCTTGTCCCAAGCGCCATAGTCTACCTTGAAACAAGCTTGCATAGCATACTGTCACAACATTGAAACGCGTAACGGATTTGCCTTGCATCAGCCTTGTTTTGCAACCTTGCCGCAAGGTTCTACCTTGCCGGCCAACCTTGTAACAAGCTTATTTCGGGGTACGATTTCTACCTGGGATGCTTAACGGTTACTACACTCTATATATAATATTATATAAATATCGTAACATCGTATCGTACTGATTTATGCTTGTGTGTACATAGCCGTCTTCCGTGTGCAGCGAATAATATATAATATAATAATATATGCAGTGTAACACGTAGTTACATTTACATAATGCACAGCCTAAGTAAAATACTCTATCTACTCTAATTATACTCTATTATATATTCAATACGCAATTGTATCTACCTACTTGCTAATTGCTTTTGGCAATTTCACATTAAAGTTAATTAATGCAACCATTTTTCACAATGTATGCCTACTTCTTATTTGTGCCTAATGAAGAATTATTACACACGTTCAACGTTCTTCTACGTATGCCTTGAATTCGCAAATAAATTTGCTTATTTTCAAACATCTATTTCTCCCTTGAAATTATAACACTCTTTACGCTTTGCTTAAAATTACTTCGATAAATAAACACCCGAAAAAAATGTCAACGGTGTACCAAGCTCTTACAATTAGATACTTTGCAAATGAATCCGCGGAGAGTCTCCTTCCTTTTCTCTCTTCGCCTCTTACTCTTTCTCCGTCCACTCATCTCACTTCTCCCGCTCCCTACGGGGAACCCAACGGAAAGTCATGCAGAACGCGCGATCGAGAGGACGGGAGAAAGAAGAGTGAGCGAAAGACGGAGAGAGCGAGCGAGGGAGATCGAGGGAGGAGATCCGTATCAGCGGCCGCACCCAAACAATATAATACCGAAGCGGCGCAAACAAAGGACAATCTAGATTGGCTTTTAATTGGTTTGCCTAAACTGCTGTGGTAATTACCCGCGTTCAGTCAGCCGACTGCGCGGGTACGAGTTTTGTTTCGTTATTTTTCAGTAGTGGCCAGTGCGTTTAATGCTAGCTCTAACGCTAACTATGATGAAGGATAAGACGGGGAGACGTTCGATTCGAGATCTCTCGTTCTATCCACGTACACGTACCCTCGTCGAGTGTATCGAGTATCGATCCGAGGAGTAGGTACTACAAGAACGTAAACTCGGCAGCGCTTCTGAAATAACGGAGAGTCATAGTCGGGCAATCAAGCCGGAACTCGTGCACCGTGATCGGCTTCTATATTGAATATAACGCTGTCTGGCAATGATGTCTCTGAAATGTAGTAGGACCTACCTACCTACCGCGTGAGCGTGGGGACTGATGTTTGTGACGACACGGCAATATGGTTCTGATTACGGTACAATGGTCGAGGGTGTCAAATTTATACCGATTCGAAATAAATGTAGGGACGATCGGAGAAAGTTGACAAAGGAAGATGGCCCCTCGTTGCCATCGAAAGTAAGGAAAACGAAGGGCCAACTTCTTCCGGAACCATGCCCCCTTCTGACCTAAACCCCATAGAACTTATGAAACAACTTATTAAAATTGCACTTCAAAAAATCTGGTTCGACTTGACTATAACGTCGTAAACAGGACTATACCTATCACCATGTCGTGATAAGCATTTCTCTCTACGTATAAGGGAGAGTAGTATCGGTTGTAACAAAAAAAAAGTTATTTGCGGATAACTAGTTTATTATTAATCGCAGGAAATCTTATTTTTACATGAGGAGAGAGAGAGAGAGAGAGAGAGAAAAATCTTTTAGGTTTGACTATATCATAATATGTATATATCAAAAAGAACAACAAATTATAAAAGATATTTTCCATTAAATTGTGTGTACCGCTGTAACAATTGACACCGCATTAGTATCAATTGTAACACATAATAACTGCGAGTATACTAATACGGAAATCGCTAAGTGAGTGATATTATGCAACATGGAAACAAGAAGAAAAAAATGACCGTGAGATCTAAATCATCATAATAAAAGTAATTATTTGACGAGAGGGTACACGGAGAGAATTTTAAAGGAAAAATTACCCATCATGCAGGCTAATCCTGCATCATAGTGACGTTTCACTGAGAATTTACCCTGCAACACACACTAAAAATATAATAACGCGCGCGTATTCTATAAAATATCATTACGCGTAGAGGATTATTTTCCTACCACCGCGGTAAATGCTCAGTGAAACATCACTATGATGCAGGGTTAGTCTGCATTGATGGGTAATTTTTCCTTTAAAATTCTCTCCGTGTATCAACTCTACAGAAACCAACTCCACATACCTATGAACACTCTACAGAGTTGGACTCTACAGGGTGGACCAGGTTAAACGTCATTTTTTTGATATGTGATAGAACAACCAAAAAAAAAGTACTTTCATAAGAAAATTTTTTTCAAAAATGTTTCCTAACAAAGATGCAGGGTGTCAGTTTCGAAAAAAATGGTTTTCTCATCATAACTTCTAAACTACTTGATCGATTTCCATGAAATTTCGCACACAGGCTAATGTAGAAGAGCTCTAAGCAATAATTAAATAATTTTTAAAAATTCTCCAGTGGCGTAGATACTATGGGCCGGTACCCCCCTTTCCCCCTCCCAATCTTCGGTGACACTGGATATTTTGCAAAGAAAATTTAATTATTGGATTCCCCGTTTAATTTAGAGAAAAAAATCATCCTTGCAAATTTTTTATTTATGGCTTCGTTTTTGAGATATTTATTTTAATTTATAGGGTTGCGAGCAGGCCAAAGCTAGGTTGAACTCCATTAATTGTGATATGTGATAGAGCAACAAAAAAAATAGATTCTCATGAGAAAATTTTTTTCAAAAATGTTTCCTAACAATGATATAGGGTGTCAAAGTTTCGAAAAAAATGGTTTTCTCATCATAACTTCTAAACTACTAGATCGATTTCCATGAAATTTCGCACACAGGCTAATGTCGTACAGCTCTAAGTAATAATTAAATAATTTTTTAAAATTCTCCAGTGGCGTAGATACTGGGGGCCGGTACCCCCCTTTCTCCCTTCCCAATCTTCGGCGCCACTGGATATTTTGCAAAGAAAATTTAATTATTGGATTCCCCGTTTAATTTACAGAAAAAAATCACCCTTGCAAATTTTTGATTTGTGACTTCGTTTTTGACATTTTTTTCTTTAAATTAAACGGGGAATCCAATAATTAAATTTTCTTTGCAAAATATCCAGTGGCGCCGAAGATTGGGAAGGGGGAAAGGGGGGTACCGGCCCCCAGTATCTACGCCACTGGAGAATTTTTAAAATTATTTAATTATTACTTAGAGCTGTACGACATTAGTCTGTGTGCGAAATTTCATGGAAATCGATCCAGTGGCTTAGAAGTTATGATGAGAAAACCATTTTTTTCGAAACTTTGACACCCTATATCTTTGTTAGGAAACATTTTTGAAAAAAATTTTCTCATGAGAATCTATTTTTTTTTGTTGCTCTATCACATATCACAATTGAGGGGGTCAGAAGCCAAGGGGTCCAAGTAGAAATACAAGTTTTCCGAGATGCTCCACATTAAAGTATTCTTGTTCTTTAAAAATACCTGCAATTTTCCTTTGCCTCAAGTGTATAAGGTGTATGAATAGTTCATACAGCTTATATATTTGAGGCAAAGAAATTGCAGGTATGTTTAAAGAACAAGAATACTTTAATGTGGAGCATCTCGGAAAACTTGTATTTCTACTTGGACCCCTTGGCTTCTGACCCCCTCAATTAATGGAGTTCAACCTAGCTTTGGCCTGCTCGCAACCCTATAAATTAAAATAAATATCTCAAAAACGAAGCCATAAATCAACAATTTGCAAAGGTGATTTTTTTCTCTAAATTAAACGGGGAATCCAATAATTAAATGTTCTTTGCAAAATATCCAGTGGCGCCGAAGATTGGGAGGGAGAAAGGGGGGTACCGGCCCCTAGTATCTACGCCACTGGAGAATTAAAAAAATTATTTAATTATTGCTTAGAGCTGTTCTACATTAGCCTGTGTACGAAATTTCATAGAAATCGATCAAGTAGTTTAGAAGTTATGATGAGAAAACCATTTTTTTTTCGAAACTTTGACACCCTGTATCTTTGTTAGGAAACATTTTTGAAAAAAAATTTCTGATGAAAGTCTACTTTTTTTTGGTTGTTCTATCACATATTAAAAAAAATGACGTTTAACCTGGTCCACCCTGTATATGTGGCAACTCTACATAATTATTTTAGATGAGGTATTTAACCCCACATACGGTACTTTCAAAAACACGGCCACTTGTTTCAATTGCATGCCACTAAATTCAAATATAAACAATAAATAAGATCGATACAAACCTCATTCCAAAGTTTGATCTTTGTCTATTCATTAGACTGATTCAAAAAAAAGCTTTTTTAATTAATTCTTTTGGCGGGCACTTAAAACGTTAGTATTTAATATAACTTTGAATATGTCGCCGGGTGCACATTCTCACTCGATATTTAGAGGTGTCTCAATCGCTTTTTCTGATTTCCATTTGAATAACACAGTGAAATTGTTGAATCATTGGTTTAGTGCTAATTCCTTTCTTCTACGGTAAAAAAATTTCCCCGTGAAAAATTAGAAAAATTGAGAGTTTTAGGTGTAATTGACGTAAAGAAATATTATTTTTAATTATTAAATAAAATTAAATGATAATTATGGGGGAATACATTGTGAATTAACTAAAATTAGTTAGTTAACAAAAGAATTAATTAAAAAAGCTTTTCTTTGAATCAGTCTAGTATTCATATGATATATAATGTGATTTATGGAAAATATGTCGTGACACTAGTGGAAATAAAATATCGACACCCCACTCTCCCCTACCCCTACCTTACAATAATTAAAATTGGGTGAACATTTTTCATCGATACCGAACGCTGCCTAGATATTTACACGATACGCGTACGAGGGTGGATCAATAATATGGGACCATTGATGAAACCCCTGGCTTCAATACTATACGCCCGAGACCAAACAACAGTCAGAGCAATGGACTTTTCCAGGCGAATCTGCTCCGAAGAAGACGAAAATGGCACCATCGTCCGGAAAGGTCATGGCATCGATTTTTTGGGATCCGAAAGAGACAATTCTTATTGACTTTTTGGAGAAAGGAAATACGATCACAGGGAAATACTATAGTGCATTATTTTGGATAGCTTCGACGCGGAATTGAAGACACGGCCTCATTTAGGAAGAAAGATTGCTGTTTCACCACGATAACGCACCAGCTCACTCAAACTGCATGAATTACGCTACGAATTGTTGTTGCCGCACCCACTGCACTCACCCGACCTGACTCCTTGCGACTTCTCCCTATTCCCCAACTTGAAAAAATGACTTGCAGGAAAAGAAATTCAGCTCACACGCGAGGAGGCTATCACCGAGACTACAGCCTATTTTGAGGAATTAGACAAATCGTATTTTTTGGAGGGGTTAAAGAAATGGCAGGAACGTTGGGAAAGGGGGATTACGTTGAAAAATAAAAAAATAAAATTATAAAAAACTTGCGTCTTCATTGTTAACACGGGTACTTATTGATCTACCCTCGTATGCGCGGTCTCTCTCTGTCTTCTTTCATCGATCGTTCAGTTCGATAACTGCGCGCGCGCGCGTTACCAATGTAAATATTATACGATACGAGAGATACACCGGCGCTGGTGGAGAAATCACCACTTATCGTGATAATCGCGAGTCGCATGTCGGCCATAGTCGCCCGATGAGCACGGCGTAACGCTGCAAATAGACTCGTAAGCGGAGTATTTTTTATACCCAACACATACCTATCGTGTTCGTCGCATCTCGAAAAGTCGGCCCCTTTGAACGGAGCCGCCTACGTAATTCAGAGCGGTTTGCGTTCTCGCTGTTTAACACTTCAGACCGGGGGCCGCGATAACAATAATTAATGCCGCTTCTCGTTGATTATCTCGCACGCGTGATTATGCGCAGGTCAGAAACGCGCGCGCACGTGTACGAATTGACTCCACGATCGAAAGAGTGGCGGCTCGTGCGTCGAGCATTGGTCAATTTGAAATGATGTCCGGAAAAGTGGCGAGCCGATTGGGCAACAAGGGCGACGCAACTCTCTGTTCGTAAGGATGTACACACTTGACGTCAATGATTCTGATCGACCTGCTTTGGAAAACCGTACTTCAATTGAGTCGACCGTAGTTGAACGGTACATGAACGGATCTTCTTATTTTGCCATGGAGCACCAATCAAATTTAGCCTTTATGGCAAAACACTCAAATTCACTCGAACCTTCCAGCCACGGTCGACTCGATAGAAGTACCGTCACTCAAAGCGAGTCAATCAGAATCATTGACGCTAGGTGTATGTCAACACAGGGACAGAATATCTGTCCGACTTGAATACACAGGCTTCCCATGCAATTATACAGGGTTCGACAGGGAGGTATGATGGTTTTGAGACGACTGTTATGCGCGCTTGCCCGACCAGAAATTTGGCTTGACATGCCGGTTGTCACATCAGGCCCTGATCGGGCATACGCCCGGAATGCCGGATCCGGTTTGCCGTAGCTGCGCCGGACCCGGCCCTGATCAGGCATATGCCCGGCATGCCGGATCCGGTTTGCCTTAGCTGCGCCGGACACGGCCCTGATCAGGCATACGCCCGGCATGCCGGATCCGGCTTGCCGTGGCTGCGCCGTACCCGGCCCGGGTAAGGCATACACACGGCATGCCGGATCCGGTTCGCCGTGGCTGCACTGAAAAAAAAAAGATTAAAATTTATTCTGTTAGAAGGATAATCTGAGTACGAAAGGTAAAACAGATCAAAAATTATCCTTCCAGGGTATAAAATTTATCCTTCCTTAGAATAATTTTCAATCCACTTTACCTTTCGTACTCAGATTATCCTTCTAACAGAATAATTTTTAATCTTTTTTTTCTCAGTGTGCGCCGTACCCGGCCCGGGTAAGGCATACGCACGGCATGCCGGATCCGGTTTGCCTTAGCTGCGCCGGACCCGGCCCTGATCAGGCATACGCCCGGCATGTCGGGTCCGGTTTGCCTTAGCTGCGTCGGACCCGGCCCTGATCAGGCATACGCCCGGCATGCCGGATCCGGTTTGCCGTGGCTGCACCTTACTCGGCCCTGATCAGGCTAATCCACGGTAAACCTAGTCCAGTCAGTCAATCCACGCTGTGGCGGCCTGACGCCAGATGGCGCCGACCCTCTCGGCTCTCGGTAGTAAAACGGCAGTACAGTACTATATACCTAAGAGGACCACAGAGCGTCTAAGGCAGGAGTCGGCCTAGCCTTACTGACGAGTACACAGGCCGACTCCGGATCAAAATGACGAACTCACTCGTCTGCCACAGCGATTTTTGAAAGCGATTTTGTTTATATATAAAAATAAACAATTATCGTATGGAAAATTTAGAGTACCCGATCAGAAATTTCGATACTTGTCACGTCAGGACCGAATAAGGCAACCTTACCCGGCCCTGGTCAAGCATGTAACGCGTTGTCACATCAGGGCCGAATCCGGTATCCGGCTCCGGGCCGGATCCAGTTACCGGATCCGGGCCCGACCAGAAATTTCGATACTTGTCACGTCAGGACCGGATAAGGCAGCTTGACCCGGCCCTGATCAAGCATGTAACGGCAACCGGACCCGGCCCTGATGTGACAATGCGTTACATACCTGACCAGGGCCGGTTAAGGTTGCCTGATAAGGGCCTGACTTCCAAGCTCCGGCTGCCTGATGCAGCCCTGATGTGACAAGTATCGAAATTTCTGGTCGGGTGTGTGGAGTAAATGTTTTCAGGATGGTTGATATCAACTCGTTGCGGAATGCCATTTCAGTAGCCATGGAGCCGTGGTGTGTGGCACATCGTGTGCTTATTTACAACACTTTCATTGAAATTGGTCGTTCTGTGGTGTTCACACAGCGACGATTTCGAAACCATATTAATGTTGGTCGATGTGGTCGCGTTCCAAAACGAGATACCAGTATGTGAAGTGGGTAAACAAATTTTAAACAATAGGATCCTTCAGACCTGGGACTGCACGAGGAGGAGAAAACATTGAAAGAGTACGACAAGCAGTGGAAAGTAGCCCTCGTCGTTCAGCGGTACGTCACGCTCGCGCTCTTAGAATATCAGACAGGTCACTTCGCAGAATTTTACACTTGGACCTTCATTTCCATCCATATAAAATTATGATTGTCCAAAAGTTGCATCAAAATGACTTTGTGAGACGACATAGGTTCGCAGAAAGGATGTTGGAATTGCTGGCCGAAGACAATGGCCAGCTGAATGTTATGTTATGTGTTCTACAATGGCAATAACATGCGACTAATGTCTAAAAACAATATTTCAAAATTCGTTCAAAAACAAGCGTGTGTCATTCTTTCCAAAAACACCATACCTCCCTGCCGGACCCTGTACCTACATGGGAAGCCTATGTTCAAGTCGGGCAGATATCTGTCCCTGGGTTTACTACGTAGTAAGCGTCGTTACTTTGTGTCGAATGGATATAGAAACAAAGTGTCGACTGCGTTGCGGTGCGAAGTATCCCATTTTCAATTCACGTGCGAAAGATAGCCTGAAATGTTTTCTCTCCGACAAGACGAACCAATATGTCCGAGGAATGAAAAGGAAAAAGGAAAGAGATGGAGGGGGAAGTTTATCAAAAATATTAATAAGCTGTCCAGCCGGCTCTCAAAAGTAATCTCGAGAGAGGTCGCGCGATAAACGACATTGGCAAGGTGTGACTGCTCGAAAACCTCGGGGGCCACGATAGACAGTCACGACGGGACCGAAGTGCGACGTGTTTCTCCGTTTCTTCCACGTCGATAGGAAATTAATCATGCGAAGTACCTAAGTTCCCCGAATCCATTAGCCTCTCGGTTCGAGAGAGCCCCGTACAACCTCCCAGCGCTCGCATACACCTACCCGTACCGCGGCGCTTTCGCGATATCGTCATTAAGAATCTCGATACATAAATAAATTTGTAACGAGGACGCGCGGCGTGCCATCATTCGGCTCTCTTTTTTTATTTCTAAACATTGTCCGCTCGGTTGTCTTTCTCGACAGGTCGCGTCGGAGAGGATTGGCGTTCCTGTATTCGGGGTGATTTTAGCAAACGATCCAACTGGAATGTCGTTTACATTTAGAAACCGGGGACTATTTTTCGTTCAGGGACAAACAAAAATGCTCGTTTCTACAGTTGGAAAACTACGCTAAATTCTGAGGCTCTCGAGGCGTTGCTTAATAATATTCGATTAAGTTTGAGTTTCGTATAATTCATTCTTTATCTAATTGAAACACATTTTGAGGGTGAGAGTTACATATAAGCTTTTTCGAATTTCGCTGAATAAGGACCGCTCTAATGTGTGTACGGAAGATCGGGGCAAGTGGATGTGGGAAGTTGGCCCCCCCCCCCCCCCCCCCGTTGCCATGGAAAGTAATAGAAACGAGGAGTCAACTTCTCGTGTCAATATTCCTGGTTTCTCCTATACTATATTTGTTCCATATGCACACGACGTCTCGTGGACAATTTTAGACACATATCGTGGGCATACTGCGAAAAGTGACCAAGTCAAAAATCAACTTGGTCACATTTTACTATATTACTATCAGTTTTATGCGGACTTGGTCATATATATCCGCAGTGTTAAAATAAACTTAAATATTTTCAGTTTATTTTGACACTGCGGATATATGACCAAGTCCATAGGACTGATAGTACCTAATACAGTAAAAAGTGACCAAGTTGATTTTTGACTTGGTCACTTTTCGCAGTATACCCGCGATATCCATATATGTATATTATACTATGCGAGGTGTTCCATAAATGGTGCCAACGTAGCGCGAGATGCGATTCTTCGTAAAAAACTAGATCTCGAATGTGCGTTCCAAGTTGTCCTGCAACGTAAGTACGGGTTTTGCGCGGGAACGTGAAGTAACTACATAATATAGGTATGCAATCGCGTCACGGTATCAATAGAGGACGCGATGCTGGTGATCGACTGAACCCCCCGAGAGAGGGAGCGTTTCCCGTATATATATTGTTTGGATTTTAAACTAGAGAAGACCGGGGTAAGTTGATGCGATGAAGTTGGCCCCTCGTTTTCATAGAATATAATGGAATCGAGCGGCCAGCTTCCTTTGTCAACTTGTCTCAGTCTTCCGTACTAAAACGTGGATATTCTTAAACTATAATAGAACAATATCTATTATAGTATATCTCTTCATTGTTGAACATTGAAACCATCGGTAGTCGTGATCACGCGTTCGTGATGCTGCTCCTCAAGAATCGTCTAATGCTGCTAATCGACGGCACCTCAGTTGTGCCACGACGCAATTGTGCAGTTAGTTTTTGTTCTCGTGCAAAATCGCTAGACCACAGAATATTTTGATTCGCTCATTTTAAGGTATACAGTACCTATGTCCGGTGGCAAATGCAAAAAATTGAATTTCCCTGACATTTGACTTCTGTAGTGGTTGGATCGGTGCTCTAGTCATTTATAGTTAGAGTTGGCTTCAGTCGAGTGTGCTGCGTTCTTACGCGAGCCGTGTTTCAAGAGCGAAAAGTTTCAAACATCTGATCTCCCGGTAGCTGTTAATTCGTTTCGCGTTTGCCACCGGACATACTGTATATAGTAAGATCTGATTGTAAGACTCTTCTATAAGTACAAATGGACACGTCAGGTCTTTTTGACCATAGTGACTCTTTAATTACCAATATCTAAAAAGAAATTAATACGGAGGCCTCGAGACCTCACATGTAAGGTACTTTCAGGTAATATGGCCACATTAAAGTTTGGGAATTTCTCTCCCGATCACATAACGAAAGTAATTAAATCAACAACTACAGTATAACATAGAAGAACCACTTCGACGACATTACACAAAAGCAAACACATTTCGGTTGTTCCCTTGCCTGTTGGCAATGTGGCTATAGGTTAGTATTGTGTAGAAATTTCAGTTTCAATTAAAATTTAGAAAGACAAAACACCCTTATTTAAAACTATAATAGGATCCTAACACCTTTGATGCAATGTGTACTTTTTAAGAAAAATATATAGTGGGTACCTCTGCAGCCAATAGGGTAGAGCATACAGCTGTTGACAGTTTAAACAGATGAAATTCTACAGTCATTGACCTCTCGCAGGGCTCGAAATGCTCTGCGACTTCTAAAATAGGGGTAATAGTGACCTCACGAGGATAAAAGACTGACCAAAAAGGTGACCAAAAAACTGAAGGAACAAATAAGTATTACAATTTTATGTTTACGATTTCAGAATTCTATTGTACTTCAAAGAAAGGTTAAACATTACGTTTACCTTTATCTCGACACTCAAATAACTACTGACTGAGTAAAATAAATTCAGTACCTAATCTAAATAGATGCGAAAAACGTAAAAACTCTTTCGATAGTGTACTGTTTTATTTATAATTTTGGTATTGAGTAATAATAATTAGGGTAAATTACCTATTCTGAATCAATGTACCTACCACACAGAATTATAAAAAATTATAATAATTATTACAAGTTACCTAACTGATTTAGAATAAATAATTTACGCTGATTTTGATCTTCATAACTTTAGTCTTTTAGTAATGAATTGCATGATTAATTCTGACTTTTTCTTTTTAACTCGCTTTTGTACTAAATCAGTTTCCCGACTTTTGTATGCTACTTCTTTCTGCACTGGCTTAACGCCTTCCAGTATAGCTACTCTTGCTATTATGTGACTTTGAAAATCATAAGTGATAAATTAAAATGTCAAAATTAGGGTGTAGAAGTGACTTTTGGTGAAAAGAGTGACAAAAAAATGATTCACTGAAAAAAAGTGGCCAAATCACTAAAAAGTTACCAACTTTCAGTCCTGCTCTCGCCTCCCCCTCTCCTCCTTCCACCCTTTCTTCCTCCTTCTCTCGGTCCCACCCTCCCTCTCCCTCTCTTAGAATTTATAGTAAGACTAATACGCGTTCAAAAATCATGACAAATCAGTCATTACAAATTATATCTGGACTAGCACCCTCAAGCGGCTACTCTGGCATTATTTCAATAGCGTACAAGTATGTGTGAAAATATCTACCGTTCAATGGTAATATTTACTGAAATATAGTCACTTAGCTATAGGTATTGTCTACTTGGCCATATATTAGTTGAAGATATCTTATTCCCCCTAAGGATGTTGGATCGGGTCAGACTGGACAAAACATAGTCCGTCATATTAAAATATATGCAATAAAAAACGACGCAAACGATGATATATATTATCATCTTTTCATTATCTAATGGAACAGCAGTGTAGAAAATGCTAATGAATATGTATATAGTTTTTTTATCCCAGTAATTAAATATTACATTTAGTTATTGTATTGATTAAGTGATAATATTTTGACTTTGAAGCGATGCGGCAACATCCCATTTCTTTTATTGCTTTTATATCGGTCATCCGTCAATTTCATTCCCGCTGTATGATGGTAAAGAAGAAAGATGTCAAGATTTTCAATAGCTGAGATCGATAAATAAATTATAGTACGTGAAACGCGCAGCAATACCAAGCGTTCATGGCTACCGAAGCTTCATTGCTTTTCGCAATATTTCGTCAGAATCAACTGAATATTTCTCATCGAGATGGTCGTCAAGCCCTTCCGTTTTCGGGATTTTGAAAATCGTTGTTCCTCGGTGCATATTGTTTTTCTATCTTTTCCGCTTCATCCAATCAAATAGTATTTTAATTGTTGCATTGAAACCACAAAATATGAGATCCGCAATAACGCTTGTGTTAAACTGTCATAGTTTACGATTAAATATTTTACTGAAATTGTCGTTAACAGGCTTTGAAATTTTGCGTTACATGTGTGTGAAATAGATATAACACTAAATTAGAGTATATACAAAAATTCAGATTTTAATCTAATATTAGCCACGGTAATCCAACATCCTTAAATAAACGATTAATGTTATGAATGAAATCCAACGTTGTGTTTGTCGTCAAAAAATAAAATAAATAACTTTTTTCAAGACAGAATTGTATAATTAATTAAGATCCTAGAGCACTTAATTATCAGATGAGAATAAATTTCCATAAATTTTAGATCGATTACCGAGGATATCGATATATCATATTTGTTGATGGGATCTCTACATTGATCCCACGTGACCAGTTATATCCGCTACTCCGCGTGCGTCTTCTTAAAAGATTTAAGAGTGCAAACCTTTTTCTACTTAGGTATTCCTTTTCGAGGTAGCCGAATTCAAATGAATTATTCCCCATACGCGTAAAGTAGGTACACCACAAACCCAGCGAGCACTTAGCCTGGGAATACCTATCGAATACCTCTCCGCCGTAGTTCTCCCTGCACCCTCGAGAACGCAGTCGTCCGAGAGCAATGATCAGCGCCAACACTCGTGACGCGTCCGGCCATTCTCTCTCTCTCTCTCTCTCTCTCTCATGAGAGAGAGAGAGACTCACATCTTATCGACCCCCAGCAGGTAGACTCGCGCGCTACGATGCACCGGGGCCAAGTCTCCAGGGTGGCCAGCTACTTATCTTAACTGAATTTAGGAAAACACTCCGAAGGGCCACCGAGGACTAGGAATTCCCGTCCTGCCACCGTCGCGCTCGGTATTCGAAAAATCCACGGACCCGACACGAGATACCGCGCCTCGAGGTATCGAATCGCGTAAAGTCGTGTTTTCTAATGGATTCTCCGAACGGATCCGTCCACGAGGGAGTCGCGGAGCGAACGGTGAGCGAATGGTCGCATGATAGATGGCGTTGGGTAACAAAAGCGTCGTACATATATACGAGATTCTCGTTGCATTAGGGAACACTTATTTTCTCCAAGTGAGAGTCGTCCGACTCCTCGAAGCTTTCACTCTTATAATTATATTTTGAACCGCCTCCGCAAATCACGAGGCGAAGGTTATTTCGCATTCGGTCGTTCCTCCTGCGATTGGGACTGTTTGGGATGTTCGTGTCGCTCAAGGATTTTATTTATGAATTTCTAATCGATCGAATTAATAATTGATAGGTTGTTTGTACCTTACGGGATCCGTACTTTTATGAATTTCATGACGCGATTCCTAAATAAAGAGCTATTGGATATTAGATATTAGAGAAGGACGGGGTGATGGCGATCAGCGGATAATGTCGGTCACCTAATAATTATATCTGGAGCACCTATAGAACGTCCGATAGTGGTACCACGGGTGGAGAACTTTGAAAGCACGACAGAGGAGCATCATATCACGCACCGACTCGTTCTACAATTAAATTGCGTCGCTTCAAGACACATTAATTTTTTTCAAGTGTTTATGATATAATGTCTTAGCCATACATGACTGAAGATAAGTCAAAGAGTATTTACTTTTTCTCCACGTTCGTTCGGGTACGCATTTTTTTAGTATTAATGTTTATAATTCATTTGCAGTGAAAGAATAAAAAAAAACAAGTTTTGTTTATAGATTCAGTTTTTCTAGAAGGCTCCATATAGGGGAATGCCGGTCATTTTCACCGGAATTTCCCAACATTGTTTCAAATTCTTATCTTGCTAATTAAATGGAATGAAAAGTTGGTGTTAACGGGGTTGGGACATTTGGAAAACATTTTTCAATAACCATATAAATATATTCTGTGTCCACAAATATTCAGTAGAAAATTGCTTTATCAATTTTAAATAATATTATTTAACGTCAAAATGCAATTAAAAATGCTAAATTTCAAACGCGGTTACAGACGCAATACTATTTGTCGAACACGTGGTACGTCACAGCTTTCCGTCGTACAATTGTATGCGTGCGGTCTAATCGTGGTTTCGGTAGTCTAACATACACTGAAAAAAAAGTGCTACATTCAATCACGGTAAGGTTAAATACGGCGAACTTCACGGTGTAATTGTTTCATGTAAATATTCACTTGTTTCAACTTCAAATTGCTTACCTCAACTCTACGTATTTGTCCTTACAGTCATAAGATAAAGTCATACTATAAAGTATTCAACCTCATCATGGTTTAATATAGCACATTTTTTTCTCAGTGAAATCTTGCCGTAGCGTCTTAAGAGCAAGTAAATAGCAGACGCTCAACCCATTTGCTGAATTCAGGCTCGTATATTATTTAAAATAATGAACAGGCTCCCTCGGTCATGTAGACAATTTAAAATCACATTTTTCCATATATGCACGATCTTTTATCGATTAAAATGCACTTTACGCGCATAGCCATTTATCAGTATACTACGTTCTATATAAATATTGGGATTCTGATATAAGTAACAAAAATTTCCATTACTCGTGGGTAAGAATATATTTATATTCGGCACTGTGATGAGCATATCCCACATCATTTCCTTTTCGTATTCCGTTTGAATTCACTGTTCTTAATTGTCAATCTACCAATCAAAAAGTGTGTCAATCTAGACATAAACTATTTTTCTATAAGAAAAAAATGTTCATGTCCCAACCCCATTCTAATATACATAGATGCTGCTTAGTAAGAAAAGAGTTACCGAAAAAGCAAGCTGAACCCATGAATATAATTGTATTCTGACTGGGACTCTCCAGAAGGCTACATACCGTGTAATTTCGAGGATGGTGATTATAGGCAATATGTGAGTGCGAGTGAGAACACCCGGGTGAATGCATAAGAGTTTCTCTATCGCACACTCGAACTGGACAAGTCTAGGAAAATGTGCAAGAGAGAGATTCTTATGCACTCACCACATGTTCTCACTCGCACTCGCATACGCCTATGATCACCATCCTCGAAATCATACGGTATGCGACAGTGAGATGCACTTCAAGATTGTACTACCTGTATAGGATTCTTCAACTGGCCCAAAACGCTGGACCTTTACTGGCCGCCATACGACTTGCAGTGACGCGATATAATGGCAGTCATGACTGGCTCAATAACGAACAAGCGCTGGAATAATAGATTCTGACCAATATTGGGTGCCGATAAAGAGCCAGACATAGCAAATTATATTGGTCCAGCCATGGTAAATACTAGGTACAACATTCACAGCCAGCATTGGTATGAGAATTTGCCATTCATGATATGAATTTGCCCAGCCATAACCCGATACTAAATTCGTAATATTGAATTAGCTCAAAATATCGGTTTTTAATAAAATATTTGAAGGACAAAATGAAATATCTTCAAAACATGTAATAAGTGATATCTAAAGTGGGTAGGTATTAAAAAATGGTCCTTTTTAATGGTGGAAGATTGACGGCCGTTCACTCCTTCGACCAAAGTTATATCCTGATGAACAGTTGGTTAACAATTGAAGGAGCAAGTGGATGCAGGGGTTATGTAAAATTTTTAGAAAAAATGAGATCACTCGGTGGATGAAAGTGTTATGTCCGAATGTCATTTCTGGTAAATCTTGGATGGCTCTAATTCCACTCAAAACCCAGATATTACATGAAGTATGTTTAGTATACCATAAATGTCTACTGAATGGAACTCATGCTTACAACTCAAATATCTCAAAACCAACTTTTTGTTACATAACCTCTTCATCCACTTGCCCCTTATCGATTCCCATTATTTTATAGAAAACAACGGGCGCCCGTAAATCCACCAGAGATAGTCCGACGCTAGGCGGCCAATTCTTGGCCCATAATTGGTAACTATAGATTGGCAAAGTATTGGCCCTATTGCAATAACTCGTTTTCTTATATGGATAATTCCAAAGTTTCCTTTAATTAATGTAACACCCAAAATATTGAGTAACGTTTATTTCTTTAATTTCCCTTAGTCTCCATTAAATATAATATTTCCTATATTTCCAAAGGAACACATAAAAATATATTTTTCCATCTAGAATGCATTGTGAAATGCTTGACTGATATTCCCCCACAGGCGAGGCAATGGCGGTCGACACTATATATTTATCTTTTTGATTATAACTTAAAGAGAAATTATTTAATCTAAATTTCAACATAAGATTCAGAAAACAGATACTTTAAAGACTTATTGCACTTGTTTGTTTTCAAATTTGGGGTGAAATTTACTATGTTCGGTTTAATTCGGCTTAGGTGATCGGCATTCCCCCTCCTGGCTCTACTAAAAATTAAATAATTAATAATACATAATAAAACAAACTAAAGTACAAACTTTATTGGATGATTTATAGGATTATACAATAATAAAGAGTGTAAAAGGTAGTGATGGTCCACATGTGTGCATGCACGATATCTACCATTAATTTAATAAGGGGAAAATAACGGTAAGTAAGGGGAAGCGTTTAAGGAAGGGATGGATTACTGAAAGGTTGCCAGGTCCGATGATGCGGATAACTGGGGGAGGCTTGTCTGTATATATCCAGTTCGCTTTCCCTTTTCATTTTTATCCATATTATCTTCATATATTCGTTATTTTTCTTAATAAGTTACCCTAATTTATAATAATAGGAATTGAATTCTATTTTCTTGTTAGCATAGATATAATTCAATTTTTCGTTAGCACAGATAGGTACTTCAATTTCTTGTCAGTATAGATACTTCAACTTCTAAAATAACTTTCATTTTCTTATGTAATTAGATGCGAACTATAAGTTGGTATCCTCTGTTTTTCAATCAAATTGATATTCACTTGATCAATTATTTTGATCGCTAGCTTAAATTAAGACTGCCAATTTGGAATGATCAACTTCATTAGATTAAAAAGATGTTGTAAATCTTCCGTGACTTATATACCTACTATATTTAACCCTCTGTGGTCACCGCGGGTTCACTTGACCCAGTCTTCAATTTTGAAGCTGACTGCACTTCTTTTTTTTTTATTTACAATCATAACTAGAGACCCTCGCCAGATCTCGGAATAAATAGCTTCTTTTTAAAACTCGTACTATGAACCTTTTTTGGACTTCGGAAAAAATCGTTTTTGGAACGTGCACTATAGAACGATTTACTGCTTCAAAGAATCATATTTTATGAGAATCACTCGTAAACTTTATTGAGAAAACTCAAAAAAAATAAAGAAATTATGAAACTTTTAGTGAAGCATTTTATTTTTCACGCATTTACATATTCACGATTGTTTTTGAATAATTATATCATCATTTCATTTTTTACGTAAATACGGTGATTAAATATTTTACACTGTTCGAGGAATGTTCTGTTATTTTTCAGTCTAAATTAGACGGTGTTGTTTCTGTAGCTATCATTTAAAAATAGATTTGGTCAATCTGACCCATATGTGACCATCAAGAAACTTTACGGATACATAACCACGGAGGATTAATATATCGATTAAACTTAATATGTTTTATTTAACGGTTAGATCGCCTACATTTAAAAACGTTAATTCTTTTTACGCCTTATGGCTATTATTTTAAAACTATCAGAGTGTGAAGCACATTAAGTTAAAGCTCGACTGTAGCCCAGACGAGTCCGACGGACTCTTTTTCGGATCGATCCTCCATGTAGCGATCGATCTCACTACACGATGAAAAGTAGCGTCAATATTTGCGTAAAAAACAGCAGCCATAAAACATC